>VZRQ01005687.1:491914-593332 GCA_013397975.1 Machaerirhynchus nigripectus
TGGACTGACCAAAATCCCCTGCCCTGCCTCACTGTGTTGTCGGTGGGTAGGAGGGAGGGCCTGGGGTGGGGGGGAAGGTGTTTTAAGGGCTAATTTTACTTCTGATTCCCCTCCTCTGATTCTGTTAGTAATAAATTTCACTTGGCAACCAAGGTTGAGCCTGTTTTGCCCTTGACATATTTCTTCTGCTCTCCTTATCTCACCCATGAAGCCTCCATTAACTCTTTTTCCTCTTTTCCCTTCTTTTGCTCAGCTGTGGTAGGGGATGGTGAGCGAGCGACTCTCGTGGGTGCCTGGCATTGGGCCAGTGTCAAACTACGACACTCAGTGAAGCCAATTGCACTTCACACGAAGGGAAGTATGGAACCTGAACTTCCCTATCAGAATATTATTGAAGATAATGTGGAATTATCTGGAAAAATCACAGCTTCCATAAATACACTTCCTAATATACTCGCCAGTGAGGGGCTATGAATATTTTGGTAGCAGAAAGGTAAAGTAAAGCCCTTCTCATTCTAAGATCTAATCTGGCAGGGAATTGAGAATAATTGAGTGAAATGACTTATATAAAGGTGCATGTTTTATGCTGTACATACACCTTGGGGACATTGTGAAAAGGCAAGTTTTCCACTGGGTGTTCTTGGATACTTGGTGACGGTATAGTAAGTGTGCTGCAGACCTTCCAGGCTGTTCTTTGGGCTTCTCTCTGGCTTGGTATATCATCTATCCTAGCTTTTTATCCCAATTGAATGGCAAAAGCTACACCTGCACCAAAGCAGAAATGTCTTTTTTGAGCTTCAGCTAAAAGTGTTAAAATCAAGGTGGTCCTATAACCTGTGCAGGTCCCAAATGAAAGTCATGTAGTAAAAACTTAGTGGAGATTCATACATACAGAAATAACATTTTTAAAAAGAAGAGCCTTTTAACTACAAGTGTTCTACAATCATATTCTTGGTATTTGATTTCTCTGACTTTAAAGCTATTGGCAAATGTTTTGTGGACCATCAGGACGGAAGCATGTGAATGGAAAATGATTTGTCCTGGAACTGGTCACTTCTATAGATTGTTGTTGAGTATATAGGTCTAACCTACAGATTCTCAAAGAAAATTCCATTGAACATGGAAGTGACTAAAACTTCCTAACTTCCTAAAAAAGGACATTTTTGTAATATTCTTTCCTCTTATAGACACTCATCAGAAGTTAAAAAAAACACCTTCTCTAACAAAATATATATTCTTCTCAGTAATAGGAAAGGAAGAGTTAGGCCATGAGAAATATTTAGTTATTTCTTATTAGGTGCACTGAGATATTACAGTGACAGTCATCCATCAGGAGCCCCACTAGATGTAACTGCAGAGTTAAAGGCAGACTAATCTCCCAGATTAGTAAACCCCCACATTTGCTAAATGTTTGGCCTTATGACAAAATCTAAAGTTGTATGGCTGTTACATGCAGAAATATAAAACTCCATGACTTCTCTGCCTCAAAACAAAAAAATCTACTTATACCTAAAGGCAAAACCCCATTGGCATGCGTTTGAAATTGAGTGCTGAAAATCACTAGTCTTTTGGAAAATGCAATTATGTGCATCGAAAGTGTGTGTGGGTGTAGGAGCTTGAGAGACAGAGCCACATGGAATGGCTGTTTGCAAGTCCTCCAAGCTTTTTCCATTTGAATTCTTTTACGTCCCAGAAATGGTTCTCCAGAATGTGGCACCTCCTCCTGGCATTTCCAATTTGTCACATTAAAAACATAACCAAAATTTCCAATTTTTACCCAATATTCAAAGGATGAGAGTTACATTAGTTTTTATCCAGGACAGTCTGCTGAATAAAAATTTTCTGCACTGTAGCTTTTTTAACTTTGTCACAATAAACTCCAGTGAAATAATAGAATTCTCTTTTTAAACTCAAGCAATTTATGTGTTATGGAGTGTTGAGAATAGATTAATAATTTTTGAGAAAGGAACCATAATAACCAGTCATTCATCTGTGTGAACTCTCAAATAGCACAAACTGCAGAACACACCCCGGCAGTCCTTTGTCAGGTCAGGTAGCACAAAGTTAAGCTAAAGCATACTTTTCAAAAATGTGTATTCTCATAGGTTGAAGATTTTGAGTGTGAAAAATGCCAAACAGTCTTTTGTAAAGTCTTCCAATGCTTGATTATGGTCTCCTTTCCCCCATTAAAGATTACTGCAATGGAATTCCTAATAGGCCCATTGTTGTTCCCTGGGATAAGAATACCTCATCAAGTCAGGAAAAATCAAACTATTTCTCACTCTTGCATAAGCAGTTCTTCAGTTCTGTGCAATTTTATGACTACTCATGGTATGGTAGTGATTGGCACATCATAAATATCCAGAGATTGTTTCCAAGGTGCATCCAGCACTTGTACATAGAACGGCACCACAGGCTAAGCCGGCTTCACTGAATGGATGGAGGTAACACAAGCGGCACTAGCAATGGCACAAGCTTTGTCCAGGCTTTCCCATTACTGGGGACACGCATCCTGGGGCTCTGTGGCATCCCTCTGCTGGATGCCAGCCCAGACACAAGCCTGTGCCTCTTTAGCTCACCACTGTTGCAGCACATGCTGCTTGGGTGATGGCAAAGGGGTGTGGGGCCAGGAAAAAGTCAGTGGTGACAGAGAGGTTCAGAGCACAGATGGTGAATGAGCTCTCTTGCCCTTGGAGCTTTGCTGACTGCCTGTGCCAGCGTAGCTGAAATACCCAGCACCACTGACTGGAGGGAGAGCTGGGAAGTGACCAGTTTCTTCTCTCTTGTTCCTCTCATCTGCTTGCCTCTGCTTTCTTAGCTTTCTTCTGGTGGGGAAAAATCATGGACTGGTGAATGGGCTCTCTCTTACTGGGGTGTCTGGAGAGCTGACTGCTCAAGTGGGCGCTGGGGTGTGATGCTGCTAGTGCTGCTTCTTAGGCTGGACATGGAGCCATATTCGATCTCACGAAAATTAGAGGCACTCTTGCTCTTGTGTTTAAGGCTGATTTTTACCCTACTCTGATGTCCATTACTAAGGCATACCTGCCTAACCCTAAACATGTTGCATGCCACAATCACACTTTATTTTGTCTTTTGTGGCAAAATGAGGTAGTATCATGATCTGAAGAAGAAAGATCTGTACCTTTTGCACAAGTAGATTTTTGTTTCTACATTGCATTGAAGGAAAATTAGGTTCACTGTGTTGGTTGTATTAACTGTTGTGAATGTAAGGAATGTTTTATGGGAATTTAATAATTAAACAGATTTCAAGGGCCTGTCAAGAAGACTTCAGCTCCATAGTGGAGCCACTTGAACAGAGAGTGCTCACAAATATACGATGAAGTTGAGAGATTAGAACATGGTTGAAATTACTGTACATTAAAACAAACTAGTAAAAAAAAATGCACACACTCTGAAGTGTTTTAATAAGATTACACTTAATCACCCTCAAACAGCATTCAGCAGCACATGTCACAGGGATTCAGAGCTGCTTATCTAAACTCTTCTGCTCCTCACCTTCTCTGTAAGAATGCTCAATCTTTGCAAAGGATTCAGATTTGCCACTCTCTAACTCCTTCTGTATGTTCTTTCAGATTACTCTGAAGAAGTCTTGTATATTTAGGCCTCATTGACATGATGCTTGACCTGAAGTAATTTTGAATCATCTTCAGTCTATGGAGCTGAATGCATATTTGGCCCCATGGAAGTCATTAAGATTAAAATGCTGAATAGGGGCTACATAGCTAAGTCACTGTGCATTGAGTTAAATGCACACCACCTTCTTGTCAAGGAATTAAATAAGTATTGCATAGATGACCATGGGATTTTTATTTTGGGTGGGAATTTAAACAAAATATTTTGCATTTTGAACAGTTGCCAAACTCTTCTTCAGCTCAAAACAGTATAAGCTTTTTGGCTTTGCTTATAGACTCTTTTGGCAGCAGGGTTTGGTTTTTTAATTTCTTTTTATCACTGAAGGCAAGAATCTGATCAATTTATGATCTTTAACAGCAAGAGTCTATGAACAGAAGTTTCCCTCAATTTTTCTAGCAACACTGCTAGGTGGCAAAATGCACATGTACAAATATTTCCCATTCATTTCTGCTGCACAAAAAAGCATTAGTTTTCTAATAATGCAGCACAAATGCGGACAGCAGTTTTGTCAGAAATGTTCTCACCATTTCTTTCTTTATTTATTTTCTGGGGGCTTTTGTTAGCACCTGGAGGTGAGTTGCTCCAACATTGAGGAGCAGCAGCAGTTGTGCCAAGCAGAGTGATGAGTCAGTCCAGCCCTGGAAGGTTCCTGCAGAGTGACCATACCTGCTCACAGCCACCACCCCTGCTAAGGGCAGAAAATGAGCTACAAAATGCACAGGACAGGTTTTCATGCCAGCCTGTGTAGGGTTTTGTCACCTGTCTCAGCCTTTAGGGCAGTATTTCTAAAACTAATAGCTAAAAATTGTTCTGCAAAGGACTGAAGCATTTTAAATGCTTCACCCCCACTTTTACTCCCATGGTCTCCAGAAGGAGGCCAACATTAAGTAGGGAAAACCAGAAATAACCAATTCAAATAACCTACCTTCAGTATTTCAGCTGTTAAATGATCAAGAGTGTTGTTATAAAAGATTAACACTGGTGTTTTTTAGACTTTTTTTCCTTTAGAAGAAACCAGTGGTCTTTGGGGTTTAAAGGAGTTTAAATTGTATTTCCTGGGAAGTGTATCCCTAGAGCAAGAATTTGTTAACCTCTTTTGACTAAATATTTTTGAAATATCTCAAAAGTATCCTATAAAATCCACTGCCCCTCAACAGGTTTCTGATGGCACCTGGTGCCCTGATCACATTACTGCATTTCAGGTGAAACTACAGCCCATTCAGTCTGACCTCAGTTGCCGGATCAGTCACACACTCTAAAGACTTAGCACAGCTCCTCTTTTGCCAATGCAGCTTTTCAAAATCATAACCAATGAAACACGAATTTTTATCTCCATCAGCTTTTCCAAGAAGCCAAAATCTCCCTGCTTCCATTTTGAATGGTGCTTCAGGTTGCGCATTATTCAAGTATCTGTACTTTCATCACTTACAACATTCAGAGCTTCTGTTGCAATGGGTATGAGTCATGTATCTCAAAATCTTTTTTCTGGGACTCTAGCCAAACAAGAAGATCTTCTTTATTTTTCTTCTTGCCTTCTTTTTTCTTTCTTGTGCCTCTGTAAAAAGATAAGTCACTATCTGAAAGGAAAATACCTTAAGCTTGAAACTTTGCCCTTAGGTGAAGCTGTTCCACTGTTGAAAAGTCCTGTGTTTTTAAATGTTTAAATAATAGATTAACTGAAGGCCTGCATGTTTCTTAGAAACTGAATGAAAAATTTGGGTTATTTGGGGTGATTCTGGAAGTTACAGAGCCTGAAATTCCTCACAAATAGAGAGGATGAGGAGAGAGGAACAGGGGCAGGTAAGGACAGTGCTCCATCATAACAGAGCAGATCACTTCACTTGCATGCTGTTGAAAGACTCTATCTGGAAAGAAAAAAAGAGGAAATTCCAATTTTGTTTTGGAATTGTATGTCTGAAACCCAGAAGTTATTACTTATCTCATATTGTGAACAAATATAATGGTGATTTCCCTGAAGCCATGACAATAAAGGCTCTGAAAAATATCAGTTACTCAGAAGAGACAATCTGATGCAGTGAAAGGCAGAAGATTAATCAGAATTGCTATGCAAAAAACATTTCACACCGAATAATCCCGATTTTTTTCAATACAAGGTCTTATTTCCATCATCATGTTATAATGGGAAGCCAAGTGAAAGGGGAATTTTCAGATTTGCAAATAACAAGTAGGTCTTCCCCATATTGCTTAATAAAAAAAATGTTTTTCTATTCTATTCTTTGTTTCTCTAGTTATGTTGTGTAGCTAATAGTACATTTGAAAAGAAGATGAGAAGCCAAGCTTTCAACCCTTTAAAAACATGGTTAGTTTTTAATAACATTCAGACTTTATTTAACAGTACATAGAGAAAGGTACAGACAGAAATGATGCTGGACAAATTAATGTACTCCCATCAGGAACTGAGGAGATCTAGGCTGGATATATACCTTGTTTCTGGTGGGTCCAGACTTTTTGAAGGCAATCAGAACTCTATTTGAACTTAAACACAAGAAAGCTTGAAGTGTTAGCAGAGCGAAATGTTTACTGACATTGACGTATAGATGTGAATTTTTTCTTCAGTTCTCACGCTACATCTAAAATTGGGAAAGGATCTATTTTAGGTTATTCTTGTCAACATGATATTATTAAAAACTTGAATCTCTGAATAAATTTTGGAGGCATTACCCATTATACTATTGGTAATTTGCCAGATAAGGAGCTGTGTGTTTCAGTATTTGAATTAAGTTCAACAAACATATAAAGTGTTAATGTACCCTCTACTTGTAAAAGATAGACTGCCGCTAAAAATAAAATGGTTATGGTAAAGCAATTTTGTAATTACAGAAAACTGCTACAGATACTGTTTTACTGAAATATATCGCTTCACTGTGAGGCTTCACTTCTATTAAGCTTTTTCTTTCCATACTGTAGATGCACAGCTTCTCTAGCACTGATGTCACCCAGGGGAAGACCGAGATCCAGAAGGTCTCTGCAGCAATGCAGTGTGGTGATAAACACAGTTGTAACAAATGTGAAAGAGCTGCTCAGGAAAGCAGCACTTTGCAGATCATGATTCTGATTCAGATACATGCAGCTAATAGTAAATGGGCATCAGCATGCCAATAAGTCAGGTTCAGCTTGAGCAAAGGTCACAGTCTGGCTGCATGGCAGGTGTATGTGAGCCCTAAAATGTGCAAGTGGCTAAAAGGCAAGATTTAAACTAGTCTAGTATCTAAAGAGATGAGATCTAACTGCATACAGAGGTTTGGAGGGAGAAGAGATGTCAGCTAGGGAAACAACGGATCTGCTGTTGTTAGCTGCACTCCTTTTCCAAAGCTGAGGTGTCTGCTTCAAAATTGTGGGGCAAATGTCAGCAAAAAAACCCATCTCCATATTATCCTGGCACAGCAACACAGTGTATTTACCCCAAGTTTTCTTCAGAGAAATGGCTGAAGTAGCTTCCCTGCGAAGTAACTAAAAAACTGATGAAGTGGAATTTGAATTTTGTTGTCTATCTTGAAAGGAAAATGGAACAACATGTGACAGGTATGGATTTTTTACTTTAATCGTACTGGAAGATGTCTTCTTCTGACGTTGACATTAGTAGGGAAAAAATGTGATTTTTTTTTTTTTNAGGATGCCTATTTTGGCCTCTTTTTCCTTTTAAGTTTTAGTTGCCAGCTCTGGGCATTCAGGCAGGGAATCAGAATGGGGCTCAGTCCATCCTCAGAAGTACAAGGTTGTGCCATTCAGGTTGTCTCCTCATTATACAGGGGAAAGTCTTACTCTCAATGATAAGAAAAGAGTTCCACAGAAAATGTAACATCAAACTGCTATGAGTAATCAGATTAATCAGTGCTGGAGGCACCCAGTGGCAACTCAAAGAAAAGAAAGCGTTTTACATGGAGAGGCTTTTCAAGAAAGTGCACGCATTCCTTTTTATCTGCACGTTTATGGATGGAGTCATGTATTTGTAATGCCATGCCAGATGTAGGGAAAAATTATCCATTTTTTTAGTTGTATCTGGCCCAGAGCAAGGAGGATAGAAGTGGACGAATGGAAGTTAGAATAAAGTGAATCTGTTGTGTGTCTGCTGCTTCCCAGACAAAATTACCTGTAAACTAGGTAACTACATGCCACACTTACATCTTACCCATCAATGACTTACTCCTTCATCCTCTGTTGACTTGAAAAAAAAATATAATTAGCTCAATTCTCAAATATATTACCCCCGATTCTATTGTTGCATTCTCATGCTGGACTCTCCCTTTCCCAGAACACCCATCACAACTACATACCTTAGAGGAAATCTGTCTCAGAAAACCTCCAAGAAGTTATTACTTGTGTCATAGCTAGGATAGATAAATAACTATTAGATCAAGTAAGTACATTTCAAGATGGTATTGTTGTAGGTAGTGGTCCAAGGTGTCTGGAGCTCATTAGGGTAATCAAATAAAAACCAGATGCCTGTATGGGGCTAAATTCTTGCTGTTTTACCACCAACAGAATTTTCTGAACTGCTGTATTATGAACACTTGCATAGTTATTTATAAATATAAATTGCTATGAACTCTCAGTCCTTTTGCTCTGGTTCCTACTGAAATTACTCTCTGAATAAATGAAGTCTTCACATGTTGGGGAAAGCAGTTTTGGTAAAACAGATGCTATAAAGGTGTGTGACTTCAAGCTGACTATCTGAACAAAAGTGTTTATGTGAAAATACAGGCCTAGGATAGGCCCAAGTTTTTTGATAGATTTCAATTTCACAGTAAAGTTAGAAAGCACCTTTGTGCTGTACTTTACTGAGAGGATAAACGTATGATCTTCTACTCTGGTTGTACTAAATTGTTCAACGCAGTTTGCAAAGATGAAGATGTGACATTTGTTTTTACACTGAGGTGTGAAACATGGGTTAAGATGCCGATGGATGCATGACTACCATTCTGTAGAAATCCACAATCACTTCAAACTTTTAGTGTTGTGTGCAGAAGACATACAATAGTTGTTATTTAGGACAGTGTTAGAAATTTAGGCATGGATTTCCTAAATTAATGTTATCCTGAAGGTACTGACAGGGAGACTTGATATCCTGAGTTGGTAGGTAATAATAACCAGAAAGAGTGCTCCTCCCAGGTGGAGTAGGCTCAAATTACGTCACTGGAAACAAGGGGAAGGATATGGGTCTTGCCTTAAAACTCAGCAAACGATCTCATAGCGTGAGAACCTAAGATACAGCAATTGCCTCCCTTTGACAACAAGATTTGCAGTATAAATACAATTCATACAAGCATTTGCAGTTTTCCTGCATTTATATATACCTGCTGTCTTGAAACACTGAGTGTTGCTGCGAATTTATCATCTGATTGCAGAGGTTCGTTCCTAACTCCTACAAAACTGAGAACTAAATGTGCTAAAGAATTCAAAATTTTCAAACAATCTTCTGTTTCACATATTATCTTTGCATTCTCACAGAGGAATAACGTATTTTTATTACTGTAGAGTGTGCAAAAAAATGTGTGTATGTGTGTATGCAGAAGTATATGAAAACATGTGAGGAGGTATAAGGAGAAGAGAGCCCCAAAGCTGGACTGAGCCTGAACTCTGTCCTCCAAAACTACTGAATTGTTGAAAGACTCCCAAGAGAATGAGCCACCACCCAAGAGTTGTGCCTCATGTGAATGTTTCTCTTGAAATTTCATCTATACTCAGGGTAGGAGATGGGGAAGAAGAGGGGAGACTGGCAACCACAGAAAATAGCTGTCTGAATGATGGGATGTTAATGCCTCTCAGGCTATGGCTTCTAAGTATGGAACAATTTTCTTTCAAAAGTAGACTATTCTGATGACATAGATAATTACCCTGCCCCACAGAGAGCTTTCGAATTGGTTCTGAAACTATGCACCAAATACTTTTAGTTAACTAGCGAACCACCAGTATTCAATCTTACTTTAGGACTTTTTCTATCGTGTCTGTCTGATGACTGGACTAAGTGATGACTAACTCAGGAGTAACTCACTGGTTTTGATAGCTGTCTGTTTTAATCCTCACTTAGGGCTCAGATGTATGGTTAGTTCAGCATAAAAGGCTGCCCTGCATCATGAGTGCCCTGTTTACACTTTTGGTCAACAGGAATTAAAAATGCCATGAAATTAATTTCACCATCTTTCACCACTACATTTCTCTCTACCAGGTTCTTCTCAAATCTGAATGTAAATCAACAAAAGCTAGATCCCATAAAGTATTTAGCCAATGCATGCTAGCAGAGATTTTTTTTTTTTGTGTTTGGCTCTCAGGGTGGTGTCCAGAGCCTCAAATTTTTGTTCTCTCTACAGTTCATGAGGGAAGTCAGCCACTGGGCTATTGAAAAGCAGCCGTGTTGAAGATTGAACTGTCTGTGCCAGACTGGCACTTCTGTTTCCTTGTAACATTAGTTAGTCATTCAGATAACAACGGAACAAAAGCATCTTGCGTACTTTACCTCCTTCTCATTATCAGGGAAAACTCATAATACAATGCCAGCTTCTTACAAGATGCATTGGATTGCCAGATTGAAAGTGCATTAGTAAAATAAAAAAATCAAACCCATCACATGCAGAGAATAGATGTTATTTCTAGGTAAAATGTTCAAAATACTCAAAATGTATGTAGGAAGCTGGGATTTAACCTTTGAGTTTCTGTTTAGGGGAAACAACAGAATAATCATCTCTTCCACCTGAACCAGACCTTACTTACCACCTCAAGTGAAGACCCCCTTTAACAGAGTGGGTGCACAGGCAGGATTCCAGTTCTGTATGAAAATTTCTGATCTATGGAAAGGAGTCAGATGCATAAAATGACTGTTCAAATTTAAAAAGAATCACAGAGCATATATGACTAAAAGATGAACAAACTGTAGCTCAATGCTATTAGCTGAATTAGTCTCGAATTGTTGTAATATGAAGTAAGGAACAAACAAGCACAGATCATCCCAGTGTATGGAACTAAAATGTAAAGTACAACCAAGCAAGGTCTATGTCTGCTATGGTCTGGTCAAATTTCCTCTTTGATAATAGGTGCCTAATCTCCTATTGAGCCTGCCCAGAAATATATGTCTATAATTTACCATAAACTTAATGCGAGTTCTGGAAACACCCATGTGTCAGTGTGCTTGGGTAAATGCTGACTGCTCCCGACCCTATGCAGATTCTTTAATGCATGAGAAACAGAGAAACACAGACAAATATTTTACGCTTACTTGCTCATGGAAATGAGGGAGATCCTGTTTTCCTTTTTTAATCAGTATACTAAAGAAAGCAGACATTCTGTCACCTTATCAACTCTGATTCTGTAGAGAACAATAAATGGAAAAAGATTTCAAATAAACAGACATTAGTTGTTGGTGTGAGTCATCCTGATGAATAATGGTGATAATGAGAATGGTATATTTTGTATCTAACATGAAATCTGTATTTCTGAAATAGTTTGTCATTCTGCTTTTAAAATTTTTTTATCTTCTCTTTATTTATGAAGGGCTTACAATGGCTTTATCATAAATTTCCTTTGTGTACCTGTTATGAAAAAGGTGGCAAAATTTTAGATAAAAACAGGAGGCAAAATTTTAGATAAAATTCAGTACTTTACAGATTCAGTACTTTAAACATATTCCTGATGCAAAACCATCTTAAGCACTTGCAAACTTTGCGTGGTTTTTGTGGGCTTTCAACACATGCAGTATAGATTTCTGTTAAAAAACCTCTTTTTTCCCATTTGAAAATTGAATGGAAAAAACATCGTGCAAAATGTCTTTGTGCTGGAGTAGTAAATAAGAGGACTTCCTAAGCAAAAAAATAGGTTCCTTTCTTTTCTGAAAACTCTCTTCTTGCTATGAAAGTGATTACCTGACAAAAATAGTAGTAGAAGACAATACCAGAGATGAATTCTGCTACCTATCATGTGGTTCAGTCTACTGTAGTTTGTTCTGGTACAGGCAATTTAGACAGAAAGAGACTTATAAAGCCAGGGTTGTAGATGCTCACATGCAAACATGCTCTGCATTCTTTCCTCTTCCTCTTCCTCTTCCTCTTCCTCTTCCAAGTTGGTAATATCTCTCCAGACCCATTCAGGAATAAAAGGAAGACATAACTGCAGTTAAAAAAGCAAGTGGTTAAAATGCTACTGGTTATCTAGTTATGTCTTTTGGCTTAAGTGGTTGCCAGTGAAGTAAGTTTTTTCTTTCCCAAGGCAAGATTACAATCTCCAAAAGAATTTGTGGGGGCCATTAAAATGATTCTGGCTTGACATAATATCATCTCAGAAGAGATTGTGATTAGTCAATAACTCAGTAAAAAAGGTTAGACATAGAGAAATGTTTTAATTTTACCTGTTATTTATAGGAGGAAAAGGAAGAAGTTAAAGCTGTTTAGGGAAGGGTTTCTTTTTTGCAAATTAGGATTTTTATACCAAAATAATAAATATAAAATATTTTTATATTATAAAAAATATAAAATAGCATCAGTAGGATGCTATAGCCTTATGCAATAGGATAAAATAGAAAGCATCAGTGGTTGTTAATTGTCACAAAAGTAAATTTATACACAAGAGAAACAGGAAAAGAAAAAATAAACTGGTTAATAACTGTACTGCTTTGAAATTCTCCTGACCCTAAGATAGTGATGTGAAAATCATTTGTTGCTATAGTAAATGTCGGTTTGGTACTAGTAAGCATTTAATCAGCTTTCTGCTTGATACATTTAATATGACTTCAGTGTTTTACTTGAGAAACTAACACATCACATGGTTAAGTGACTGATGACGAACTCAGGAGAGCACAAGTGATAGTCACAAAGAATCAGGTCTGTTTAGTGCCCACATTAGCTTGACTCCCATGAATAATTCTCTGTCTGGCAGATGATGTTAAGTAAAGCCATTAACTATCCTCAGCAGCAATGGATAACTTCCAGCAAACCACAGAAACCAATAAACACAGGTAGTATACTTTGATATGTTTGCTCTAATATAGAACTTTCTCATTTTCTAGACTTACTCATTTATGGAAGCAAAATAAGGTCTCTCTAAGTTCTCTTCTAATTCAGAACCTTGTGTCTTACTGCCTTATTTTCTGTTTCCTAATTTGAGGCTGCATTATTTACCAGTCATGCTTGGACATCTCTCTCCAGGTCATCAGAGGATATGGCACAGGCTGGAAGAAGTGTGGCTTCCTCCGCGGTCTAACTGGCACAGTTGGTTGGCATGAGCTCAAACAGACCCAATATGTGCCATCCCTATTTTAGAGGTGGATTCACCAGGAGTGTGGTCCAGGGTCACCATAGAAAGTGGTGCTGGAGCCAGCAGCAGAGTGGAATTTCCTGGCTGTCATCTCTGTGCTGTCCTCTCGCATCACCAATTGCTCAGGTGATCCAGACCTGCAACCTGGCAGTGTCTCTTGCACTAAATAAATAAGATACAAGCAAAACCATGACTGTGGCAAAGCCAAACACTCCAAAGTGTTGAGATGCCACAACTAAGGTGGCCTTTGCCAGCAGAATTAGATACCTTACATGCACATAAGTGTGCTATCCACCCATCTATCCTCACATCTATCCACACATATGTATGCTTATATTTATGCTGTAGTTCTGTCTTCAATTACAATGTAACATACAATTTTTGACAGCATTCCCTAATTATAGAATCATTACAAAGCCATATGGTGGAGACAGAACACCACTCATCCCTGTGGCCTCATGTCTACTTAGCAGGGGTCACTCCAGTGCTAGAAGGTTATCTACTGCTACCTTGCTTAAAAGGCACTTAATTACTCTTAACAGGGTGTAAAGGACATGGGTGAATTAAGCTCTTTTTTTAAAGACATCAATCTCTAACTGCATTGTCGTAGTTACAGCTGGGGAGTTTGAGAAATGTACTAGTGAAATTGATTACTCAGACATGTGTGATTATGATTCATCTGGGAGTTTGGAAAAGAAAAGATGCACAAGTTCTTCCTCAGCCCCATCAAATCTTCCTTTATTACTTTATTTGAAACAAAGCTTGGACAACACAAAAAATAATTTGATTTTATGATAGCCATAGGAAGAATAAAATATGTTCTTTTATACCTACCCATGGCAGAACTACAGGCTAAGGATCAATTTGAAATAATGGTTTTCCTCACTTCATTTGCTAACCATTTCAAAGGCATTACAGTCTCATTTCTTTCAAGCAATCATAGATTCTGGGGCCGGAAAATTTGTTCTCCTACTAAAGCACCAGGCCAGATACTCTTAGCATCTTTTGTCTGGCAGTATCTAGTTATCAAGCAATCCAAGGAAAGTTAAAAAAGGGATGGTGCAATTGATAAACAATTCACCCTTGAGGGTTTCAAAAGATTTTTCCCTGGCTTGTGGGACGGCACATCAAGGCAGCAATAGTGCCAAAGCACTAGTGTTTTATTTTGTCCTTAGTAAGAGAGTTCTGGAGGTTTCCATGATGAATAAACACATCAGTTCCTCTTCAAAATATTTTTAAACTCTCGAAAATTCTAAATGCATCCTTCATAGATGTTGTCATAGCTGACATATGAAAAGTATCCCTGGGCTATCCAATCTTGTAAATAGTTTTCTCCTCCTCTTCTCCCCAGGTCTTAGCTATTTTCTGACTCAGACCCCAGCCATGCACATTCTCACATGCTGCATGACCTGGAACTTGACTACACGAAGCTCTTGTTCCTTGTTTGTAGTTTTTACCTGTTAACTGTGGGGTCCTCTGCACGCTTGACAGCAGGTCCCATTCCAACGTGTCAGTGCCTCTAGGGCAGGGGTAGTGAATAATGCAATGAGTAAGCAGTCTGCCTGAAGTTTTTTTTCAGGGCAAAATCACTGCTGATAAAAAATACCTGTTTAAAACCAAAATATATCACCCCCATTTTTAAGGTGCCTGTTCACCCTTTGCATGGAGATTTTGCAAAGACCATCATCCTCTGTGTGTTCCCACAGAGTCTCCCTCTACCAGCTTGTCTCCTTGCCACAGCTTTTGATCTATCCTGGACATTCCTAAGTGATTCGCCACCATTTAATGGGGATTAAGATGTTTTTAATTGTTTATAATCGTTTTGACCTTCTGCCTCAGCTGAGATGCTGGAATTGTGCCATTGCACTTCAAGCAGGAGTGGTGGCTTAGGGCAAAGCAGTTTGTAGAAAGAGGTAATTTTTTTCTTTATTGCCCCAATTACTGTGAATGGAGAAAATAGTTATCTTGCAGGAATGCAAAACCTTGTGCAGGTCTGGAATGAAAACGGCAATCTTCAAAGATAAATGCATGTGGAGAGCAATTACTCTGAGTTTAATTTCTTTATGTTAACAAGTTAGATTACCAAAAAGAAAAGGCAGCTGGTGGCTGTGAAATGGAGACAGTGTCTTAGCAGAGGGAGGGGTGATAAATTGTTAGCTCAAAAATTTTCATCTACTTCAAGAGTTTATTCCAGGAGCACAGTGGCCTCGTAGAGGACATGACCATCAGTAACCATTTGACTAAGATTTGCCATGCCAAGTACACAGTAGGACTTAGGTCTGAGAATGCTAGAAAAACCTGGAAAATTATTTCATTTATCTAACCGCTCCAAAACTATGAGCTAAAAGAAGAAGCAGGCTAAAATAAAGTGCTTCTCAAGTTTCCCTAGCCATTTTGCGAGACTCCAAAATGCTATAAAAATAACTGTGACAGGTACTGAGCACAAGAACCAACACAACAGCAGCTGCCTCAGCCTCTACCTGATAAAGAACCATTCAAACATCTTCAGCTAATGACAAATCTGCTAACCAAAGGTGAACTGTCTGCTCCAAAAGCCAAAATGTCTCCCTAGAGGAACAACCACATAAAATGCTGGTGTATGGGGAATTAGAATGACTTTGTTGATTCTTTTCCTCATATTTCTGTAACAAGCCAGAAGTTAAGTCTAGTACCCATCCTCCTATGGCAATTTCAGGAAGACAAGGAAACACATTGAGTCTGAAGTCTCAAGACAAATTCCCCTCCCTGACTGCTCTATCAACTACTTACAGAAGAGGGCCTGAAGAGACATAACAAGCCAGCCATCATTACAAATTTTTCCTGTCTCGGAAAGAAAATCTGTGCTAAATCACAAGTAGTACAAACATCCAGTTAGATGACACTATGACTAATAAAGTCAAGGAAGACTGTGCAGAAAATAATGTTTTCTCTCCAGTGAACCAGTGAATGACCATAACTTCCTACCCTCTATAGTACTGTCATGTCCACCAGGAATGTCCCCAGCCTGTCCACCACGTGCCACGCTCTGACAGCATCCTGCTTTGTCCTCAGTATGGCCCCAAGATGAATATGAGCTTTCAGTGCTCCAACCCATGCAAAACGAATGTCATCTAGTCCATCCTCATCCCATGCAGCTTCCTTTCTGTCAATTTTCTTCAAAAAATGGACACAGTGTAAGCATAAAGATATTTTTACTACATTTTGACTTTATCACGATCTACCTCAAAAAAAAATTAATTGGGAAAATGTAAAAGAAAATAAAAAGAAATCCAAATATTTTTATCACCAAGGCTGTGCTCTATCTCATACATGAAAGCTTTATCATTTGCACAGAAAACATGAATCTCATCATTGATTTTTATTAAATTCAATAACAATTGTCCCTCCATCAAAGTCTCTTGAATATAACTCCACTGAAATCAACTTAGATAATGATCAGTATCAAACTACAATTTACCAGTTGTGTTAAGACCCTCACTGATAAATATGCTTGTCTGAAGAAAATCAGCCACTGCGCAGTTTTTCAAACCTTACCTCATTTGCTGCAAAAAGATCACTCACAGACATCACTTTAATTATTCTGAAGTTCTGTCCTGGACAGGAGTACTCCTTGGGCAGGTGGTTAGCTGTGAGTTAAAAGAACTGAAAATAATGTCAAGCATTATTGTTACCAGCATAATTTGGGACCTATATAGTCAATCATTAAAAATTTACAAGGTCCTAAGTCAAAAGAAATGTCATAAGCAGAACTTACTCCTTTCATGTAGCTGCAGCCTCACTAACTTCAGCCCCAGGAACAAATACTCAGCAGGTACCACTATATTTGAACAGCAAACGCTGAGTTTGACAAGACATCTCACAACCATAATCATTGTTGGGACCTTTACAAGGCATTTCTGCAGCCCATCCACTGTGCCACATTCCATCCCAGACACAAGAGCCAAGACTGAACAACCGTGATGCACCAGGATGAGCTCATGTAGTCAATGAAGGACAGAAACTTCCATCTTCCAGTGGGGGATAATTCTCTCAATGCAGACACACCATCCCTGAGATTTTTGGTGTTATCCACAGAGACACAATGAAACACCAAAACAGGAGAACAGGTATGAGAAATCATCTCTCACAAGTACTAAGAGATTAATTTGAAACCTGTTTTTATTCAATACATTCCACTCCAAAATAATCACTCTAATCTTGAAGAGGGATAAATAAATTTTTCACTATTGTCCAGAGTATTGAATAAGATTTTTGTCTCCACAGATACTTGCTACATTTTTTTTTTCTTCTAGTTTCACACAGCCTGATGGGTTAATTTCATCTTCCACAGCTGCTGTTTCTATTTCAGACCTGAAGGGGGGTTGTGTGTTCAGTCACTTCTTTGTTGATTCTGGCTTTAACAGACTAGTCTAATGAAACATTTCACTTTTCCCCACAGACTTTGATTTGGTTCTGCTCTTAGACTATCATGGCTATGCTACTTCTGAAATATGCTCAAAAATATCGTTAGATCTCTGTATCCATGATATTCTTACATTTCAGCTCCATGGCTCTCATGCAGACTGAACTCCTAAACTGAGTTATTTATGGATTTACTGCTGGACTTCTGGGCTCCTGTGATCCCTACCTGTTTTATTTGGGTTTAGCATACATAGGAGTTTAAATGTTTCATAGGCAGGTCTTTGCCTGGGGTAGTGCTGCACGGTCCTTGGGCCATAGTGTGGCTCTGCCAACTGACAGTGGCACCTTGTTTCAGGCTGGGAATCTCTGCCCCCAGAGCAGCCTGTGAAGCCAAACTCACCCAGTGCCTTCTGGAACCAGCAGCTGTCAGAAACATGTTCACTGCAGAAGCAGTGAGAACATAATCACATCCAACATCTATTTAGCGTTTTCCTAAGTAACAAACACTATGCTCATGTGAAGCTGGTAAAACTGTTATTATCTCTGAAATGGGAAAACCAAGGCATAATGCAGCCAGAACCTTAAAAAAAAGAGCATGAAATTTTTACCCAAATAGCTTGGTTTTCAGAGATAATAGTCACTCACACCTCCCACGGACTTTGTTTTTTAGATGCGGAAGTCAGAATGAGCTGCAGGTGCTCAACACCTCTGAAGATCAGGCCAGTCCTCATGGCTGACTAATTGGGAGGGGGAAGTGTTTGAGGTGGGGTGGCAGGTTGCATCTTGCTGAGCCTCATGATTTTCCCAGTGTGGGCCAGGTACACATGACATTTCAGTAACAGTCTGTTGAATGTATTGCTTCTCATCCCAGTGTTAATTCATAGGATCACATTGCCTCTCAAAACAAGATTTTCCTAAAGAGTTCTGAACACAAGCCTAGTTAAATCAGTTAACACACTGTTCTCTGTGCACACAAGAGAGCTGAACATCCTCATTTTTTCTAATTATGTAAAACCAGTGTTCAGGAACTATAGAGCCACACGGTCCATGCAAAACTGATTAGGGAGGGCACACATCCTGCCAGTGATGAGGGAAACAGAAGCCTGACCTAGTGCGGGCTCATGACTCCCTGAGATTTGAGTCCGTTTTCCTGGGGGCACTGACCCTTATCCCCCTCTTCCATGAGGAGTGGTACCAATATTACATTCCAGACAAGGAAAATGCTTACATTGTTTAACAGCAAATAGCCAAGAAAACTGTGAGGCAGGTCTGTATCTGTTACCTCTGCTGCCTGGCAGTGAGGGATCTCCACTGGACAGCCTGGTCCTAGGGGTGAGCAAGGTAAGTGCAGGGCTTTTTCCAGTAGTATTTTCCAGTTTGTCACTTGGATCCAACCAAGTTTTGTGGCTTGGAGTGTATAAAGCAAATTTGATGTGCTGTGTTTAGCTTTTGATGGATTTGTTTTTTGTTTTGTTAATTTGACTGTCAGGGTTTTCAATAGCATCAACAGCAGTAATTTAGCTTCTGTTACCTGTTGTGGGTGGCTTATGTAATGTTAAATTCTTTCTTTCCTGCAAAGCATCCAACCGCAAAGATCATAAGCATTATATAAATTAAATAACTAAATGAGAGGCTTTTCAAGGACTCAAAGAAAATTCAGGGCTTTAGTATTGCTCAGAAAAGAGCAGAATGACAGGAATAAAGCTATTAGGATATGATTTCCTTTCAAAGCAAATTCCTTGCAAACACTACCACCATCTAGAAGTGTGTGGGTGCCTCGACCAAGGTCACGGCCCTTTGTTGCTAAGCTTCATGTATATGAGAAGTAAAAGAGAACACCTCCTTTAAAAAGCTGCCTCCAGAAGACATTATCACCTCTGCTGTACACAGAGAAATCAAATTATTTGTCCAGCAACAGGGACTGCCAGGACCTGACCTCTGCCTCATGTGTCATTGTGCCTCCTTTTTCTTCCACGTGCTCTTCCTTCTTATGCACAACCTCTTCTTCCTTTACAAGGAAGACTCTAAACAGAAGTCAAACCCGAGCCCTTTTTCATTGAGGACTGCCAGAAGCTTTGAGTTTTTCTGAAATTTTGAATTTTCAAACAAAAATTATGCCACTCTTCATTTGACATTGCTGCCACATTAAAAGGATGCAGAATCAATGCAATTCGTGGCAATTCCAGCTCTGGGCTCTCTGAAGGTTTGTAAATTAGCTGTAGTTTTTTCAACACTGCTATAGCCCTCTGTCCAGTTCTGCTGGCCACTCAAGGATATCCAACATGTTTTAGCTGAAGGCACTGTTCCTTAACAGATCTTTACATGCTGGGACATGGTAGGATTTGGAGTGAGAAATGAAACTGTAAACAAATCCCACTGTTCCCAGATGGCATGGCTTAAGACTGTCATCTCCATCTTGTCAAATCTCATTTATTTACTTTAGCTTAATGTACAGAAAATACATGATTAAGATTTTCCCATTTATGGAAATAAGGGAAATTTAGTGTTTTGAAAAATTACACCACCCTTTATTAAACACAGGAAAGATCCAGTAGTAACTGTAACAACAGGGATGTTGTGAATTAACTCACTAGAAATGAAGAGATAATTCAGTAAAAGGGCACATGTAGTAGAGAAGAAACCTATCAATAAAATCAAAAAAAGACAGCCAGATACAAGACATGTTGTCCTGACTGCACTCTTTATGGACCTCAGCTATTAACCATGCTATAGAACAGGGAAAATAACTTTTCTGTGAAATTGTAAATCAGTTTTGTGCCATCAGATGAAATATTGTGTGATATTCTGAATTAGTCTTTTAAGTGACCCCTGTCAGATATGCTCCTATCAGGGGTAATAGCAGAGCTCAGTGTGAGGTGATACACACTCAAGGAGAATAAGTAATAATGATGATGATCACTTCAATAAACCTATGGTTAAATTATACACAGATATATGCCAGTCTAGATGTATCTTGACAGTAAAATCAGACATTGTGCAGGGTGCGAAGAACATAAAAAATATTTTAAAAATTACTACCTTTACAAAGTGCTGTCAAATAAGAGGAGAAAAAGTATGGGCACAACATGTATGTCACATAGGCCACCAAAAAATTGCTGTATCTTTTAATGGAGTGTTTGGAGATGTAACTGCAGCTTGTAAAGGAGCTGAGCACAGAAAAGAAGTTCTTCATTTCTTGCTCACCTTGATCTAAGCAGTGTTAGAGTCAGTCCTGTTACCAGTGCTGAAACACAAGCATGCTGTTGAGGAGGGAGGAAAGCCGATTTCTCCCTCCAGTTTGCTCACAGTGTCAGGTATGGGGTTTGTGAGCATTCAAGTGGTGAGGATAAGGTAGCATCTTGTTTCAATTCATCTTCTCAGAGTGGCACTTCTCAAGCACTTTGGAAGTGTAACCCACTTTTGGCTCGTGCCTGTTCACCCTTTCTGCCGGCAGCTGCTCATCTCCAAGGCAAGGCGGTGGGAATTGGCTGGAATCACTGGCTGCTAGTACTGACGCCCGTTTGCTCACTCTGGTTAAACTGAGCTGCTGCTGGCACTTAGAGATAGTTAGCAGCTATCCAGCTAGTTGAAACACTTGCAGCCCAGAAATAAGAAATCTGTTCTTGCTAAGAATGGAACTGCAACCAGCTTAGGAGGAAACTGCATTGCCACAGATATATCTCATCTAGCACTTCTTGAGCTATTTCAGCCTGTATGTGGTTATTCATCTAGGGCAGTTCTGGAATTGAGGTGTAGCCATGGTGTTACTGACCTGCAAGAGACTTCCTGGATCATTTGCTCTTATGGAGAACGATTTTGACCCTTTCATGCAGTGGAGAAGTTACATACAGAAACAGAAGTAGTTCTTCTGTTATCACTGGGAGGTTGCTCCAGTACCTTTGTCATTAGAATCCTATTGCTGATTTCCTATTGCTGATTTCCAGTGATTTGTTCTTGTGCCAATGCTCAAAAGTATTCTTTTTCTGTGTGTGTGTTTGTTTTAGAGGTTTTTTTCATTCCTGTGGGCCCTCAGTCTCCTCTGCCATACTTACTTATAAACACCAATTACATGCCCTCTCCACTTTCATTTTTCTGCCTCTTTCCACTTTCATTTTTCTGCTGCAAATAAATGAAGTCTCTCTGTCATATTGTCCTGATTTTCTATACTCCTGAACATACTCGCAGTGTTAGGTACCTGCAACTTTTTCTGGGGCTCATCTGGCCAGATTTTGGTATGGACTCGTAGAGGAGAGCTCTACCTTTGAGAGCAGTCGTGATACTTTCCTGTTTCCACTGGAAATACCACATGTATTATGCCCTGAGGTCAATTTTCAGTCTTTGTTGGTTGGTTACCCCAGTTAATCATAATTATTGGTGATCAAGTGGTTCATCCAGGACCTTGTCTGTCATTTTCCACTGGAGAGTCCTGAGGTACATGTAAGCTGTACAAGTAAGATTTCTGGCAGTGGATGAGGAGTCATCTTGCACTAGGAGCTGCCTAAAAGGGGAAATAAACCCCAACTAGTTTACCATCTCTAAGCCTCATTGTTGCAAACTCTGCTTTCCCGTATTTTGGAAATGGAAAAATGGATAACAAAAACCCTTGACTTGATTCTTTTGGCTAGAAGTATTTTTCCTCTTAACATGATTCTTTTTTCAGTTAGAGTCTTGCTTTGTGTTTGTTTCTTAAAACCAAATACAGTTTTATAAAATGACTATGTCCTTAAAATTTGAGCCACAGTTGATATAATTTTTTATTTGAATGGATAACTCAGACCCTGTCTTTCATGAAGGCAGCTCAATGCTACCTCTCATTCATGTGTGCTTGTGTTTTTTGCTCACAAAACTCATAAGTGATTGCTAAGTCGCTTCACTTCTGTATGCAAAATCATAGTGAACAGCACGCAAGAGGAAAAGACTGTATGATTAGGAAAGTGTGGTATCAGATTTGATGAAGGCTCAGAAAGATGTCACCTACCAAATATGTCTTTGAAGCATTGTGGCCAGCAGCAAGGAACTGTGCTGTGTTAGGCAACGTGCTGCCTGCAGGTTGAGGGAGGGGATCCTTCCACTCTGCTCAGCACTGGTGAGGCCACACCTGGAGTGCAGTGTCCATCTCTGGGCTTCCCAGTGCAAAACAGACGTGGACATGATGGACAGCATCTCGCCAGGGGACACAAAGGTGATGCATCTCTTCTACAGCAAAAGGCTGAGAGCTGAGTTTGGCCCAGAGGAAGCTCAGGGAGTATCTCATCTATATGGGTAAGTGCCTGGAGGGAGAGTGCAGAAAAGACGGAGCCAGGCTCTCTTCCATGGTGTCCTCAGGCAGGACAGAGCCAATGGGCACACACTGAAACTCAGGAGGCCCTGTCTGCACATCAGAAAACACTCACTGTGAGCATGACCAAGCCCTGGCACAGGCTGTCCAGGGAGGTTGTGGGGTCTCCATCCTTGGAGATATTCAAAAGTCATCTGGCCAAGGTCTTGGGAAACTGGTTATAGGTGGTCCTGCTTGAGCAAGGGGATTGGATCAGATGATCTTCAATGCTTCCTTATAACCTCAACCCCCCCTGTGATTCAGAGATTCTGTGGTTTTATTATACAGTTTTTATGCAAAACCACTCTCTTCTTTGAAGGAAATATAGTAACCAAATTTGGGTTATGTGGAATATCACCTTAAAAAAAAAGTTGTCTAAAACTAAAGAAAAATATTTGAAGGAAGGGCATTAAAAGTTGATGTCCTTTAGCAATAAAATTTTTGCTAGGAATGTCTATAGAGACGTTGCATCAAATATTCCAGTCCAAACTTTTCTGTGCCTTGCTTATGCTAAGAAATACAGCATGTTCCCTTCCTCATGAAAATTATTTTCTATTTAAAATCTGTTTCAGTCATATATTGAATTTCCCCATTTGGGTAGTTGGATGGGTAGCAAGAAGATGTAAGGGATTGATGGGCTAGAGATGCAAAGTACACATTAGATGGTTTTTGCTTTGTTTTCATATTCGGATAGATGCTTGAAAGCTGTGGAAACAGATACCTTTTGGAAACAGTTACAGATTAGGGGAATATTTTTTCATGTTTATAAATTAGACTCCTAAGGAGAACTCGGAAGTGGTAAATTTGCATGTCCATAGCTGACTGATGAGAAAAGCATAACTGTCTACTAAGTGCAGCTGTTGATAAAGAAGATAAATGCAATGCAAGGGATTTGAGAACCTAAGTAGAGAGAAATTGTAGATATTGGTCAGAAACTCTCTCTGTTTTAAGTTAGCTAAACTACTCTAGTACAAAACTGTAGCTAAAATTACCCTCAAGTAACAGAATAGCGGAGAAATTGTAAAACTTGCATAACAATAGTCACAAGTTTATGTAAACTAAAAGAATTGTTGCAAGCACACCATGGATAATCTGTGGTTTGGGAATTGAATTGGAAAAGCTGAAATCCAGGAACCAGCAAAATTTTGCTGTTGTGAAAATGTGTGCAGCCAAGAAAAAAACCTGCTGGTTCTCCTCTTGCAGTGTTGATGATGGAGATGCCCTCTTTTCCACTCTTCCATCCCAGGTACTGTCATCTTCCAGCTTCTATTAGGAAAAGATATTTGCAGCACTTTCTTAGAGTGCTTGAATTACTGACAATTGTTTATTTATAATATATTAATCAAAATCCAGACTATATTGTGATATTCATAGTTTTGATATACATCCTTCATGTATATAAAAAGTTCAGTTTTGTCCAAGGGAGAAAAAAGGGAGGCCTGTAATTACTTCAGGCCATTTTAGAAGATAGATAAATGACAATGCACATGAGCAGTAGGAGTGATTTTCTCAGCTGTCTAGTAATGGAGCTAGTCTGAGAAACCCAAATGCTGTGGGCCCCCTCCTGTTGCAAAATCTCTGCTAGGCTGTTTTGTTGCATGAAAACAAAGCTCTACAGGAGGCAAGAATACTTTTACATCCCAACACCATAGTGGCTTTTAGCTAACGTACCATATTTTTAAAAAATCTTTAAAAGCTTGTCCTTTTCCAAATCTCCAGAGTAGCAGAATTTTAAATTATCATTCAGGCTACACCAAAAGTGATGACCAGTGACTATCATTCATAGCAAGAATATGCCAGCCCAGCCACTGGAGAAGGCTTTTTAGGACCTACTGGCATCTCATAAATATTTGTAAAATAGACAGTTTAAAAAAAAATTATGTAAGTACTTTTCATACAAATATGTATATATCATGTTCTGCTTCTAAGTGAAAGGGACACTTGCATAGAAAGAGATCTTTGGTCATCAGCTTTTGCTCTTCATATTTCTGCAACCAGCCACCAACATTGAAATTGTTTTATGTGGAGATGAGGCTTAAGTACAAAAGAAGGCAGGGATCAGAAAACATCAAAACAAACATATGCATGATACTTCCCTGTGTGGTCAGTGTCACAAGCTGCTGAAAATTAAATTCTTGCTTGATAGAAAGCCTATGGTCTTCAAGGAGGTGTTGTCTCTTAGTCTGACTGTCTTCCAGAAAGAAATATTTTCATGTAGTATGCTGGATCTATTTTCACCATCAATCTAATGCCTCAAATTTCTTTTCTTTCTTTCTTTCTTTCTTTCTTTCTTTCTTTCTTTCTTTCTTTCTTTCCTTCTTTCCTTCTTTCCTTCTTTCTTTCTTTCTCTCTCTTTCTTTCTTTCTTTCTTCTTTCTCTCTTGCTTTCTCTCTCTGTCTCTCTCTTTTTTAATCATAAACATAATATAATTCTGATTTCCTTTACAAAATGCAGAAGATATTCTTGCAACCCTGAGAGTGCATGGCTGGCTAAAAAATGCCAGAGAAAATGCTTCATTTAAAAAAGGACTTGGAAGAAATCTGGCTCAATTACACAGCGAATCTGCATAATAGAGCCTAAAAGAGGGAAACACCTTCTCCAGATGAAATAGATATAAGCATAGATGAGATAGTATTCCTTTGAGGAGTATTTTTTGTATTTCACAGAAAGAGAGTATATTGTCTGGTATTTTTATTTCAGGTTTTACACTTTGTTTTATGAAGCACATTGAATCATTATTCCTTGGGGGAAAGTTTGCTTTAGTTCCTCACTTATGGCAGTTCAATGAAATCACTTTGAGCAAAAGGTGAACATTTGTTAGCAATGCAGAAGAACTTATGTGACACTTCTGTATGATGGCATTTACACCTCCCAAATCCTTCTTGTTACGCCAGTTGCTGGCATGTAAAATGAAGTTCCACCTGCTGCAGCTGGATCCATGTCTAACTTTCTGGAACAGACTGGAGTTCCAGAAATGTGACTGACAAATGAAGCATAAACTATGTTCTATTACTCATCCTGCACTATAATGGGAGTGCTTAAAGTTCTTTCTTGGCCCATGTCTGCTTGAGTCACTCAGATGAATAAATGGCTCTGTCAAGACATACCTGACTGAGAAAGGCAGCATGTAAAA
This sequence comes from Machaerirhynchus nigripectus, assembly GCA_013397975.1. Lineage (NCBI taxonomy): Eukaryota > Metazoa > Chordata > Aves > Passeriformes > Dicruridae > Machaerirhynchus > Machaerirhynchus nigripectus. The sequence continues at coordinate 517,681 of VZRQ01005687.1, forward strand.
CTACATGAACACAGCAACAGATGCAGCTGGATGCAACAGCTTATGAACCCTGTAAGTTGTATTACCAGGGTGATATTATAAATAAATGTAACATGACTATGCTTTTAACCTAAGCAAAATCCCAACCTAGATGTAGTCAATTAGCTAGAGATGGCTGCTTATAGGAAGGCTGAAATTCTGCTCTCTTACTTCAGCCATACAGTTAGGCAAAGATGTGTAGACACAAGGGGAAGCAGTTAAAGTTTGGTGTGAAGACGTTCTTGAAACCTAAGGACAGAGATGTGTGAGACAGAAACAGTCAAATTGGTTTTGGAGGAAGCAGTCGGTCTGGGATGGGTAGGTGAGTGTCTGGGGAACTGCAGGAGGGCAAATTGCAGTAATCAGAATGGGAGCTGATTGAGAGGGCCCTGAGCATTGTTGTTTTGATGTAGTGGAAACCAGACAGAACTTCATCAGGAAAGGAAAAGAACAAGGTTAGGAAACCGCTGGATTTATGGCAGAATGAGAGAGGTGTTTAGTCAGGAATGAGGTGATACTGTCATCACAGTGGAAAGGTTGTCTACAGGAGAATGGCAGGTGGCAAAAGAGGTTGGTTTCATGGCCATTAAGCTCAGAGATTTTGGAGGCAGGCTGACATGTTGATTCAAATCAGAGAAAAGGAGCTCCAGATTAAAGGAGATGATTTATGAGTACTCACCAGAGGGGTATAAAAAATTATACTAAAGGATATGAAAAGACACTTGAGTGTCTGTTTTCCATGTCACAAACAACCTGGGAGAATGCCCTAAAGCCTTACAGTATCAAAGCCCTGGCCTGCCCCTTGCAAAGAGTTTGTGTAGGACTGAAATTTCATTTCACCTGCATAGCATGGTTTGGGGTCCTCTCGTTGTTGAAGAACACAATATACCATCATGTTTTGACCAAAACAAATGCATTTTATATTTCTGGAATGGGTCAAATCCTTTGCAGTGAAGTGAACAAAAATAAAGGTTATGCAGTGCTAATCTGTTTTACAAAAAGTGTTTACAATCTCAAGAAAGTAAGAAAGGAACATCCTGTTTTACAACACCTTCCAAGCACACTCCTGGTAACAGACTGTGAGCTCAGACACTGTATTAACACTAAAACAGGTGATGACTTTAGCTTATTCAATATCAAAGGCTGACTGAAATAAAATACCACTTTCATTCTTTATTGGTTTCACTTGTATCCATCTTTCAATTAAAAAGACACAAATGAAAATGCACGAAGTGTTCTCTAGGCTCCTACGCTTTTATGATAGGGCAGGTATATGCCTAGATGTGTAGATCTGCAACTGAATTTGACCTTATTTAAAATAAAGCAGAGAATTTCAAATTGTCACTTATTTACGGTGTCTCTCAAATGGCTATTCCCTAGCTCCAAGCATTTGCAATGTCACCACGTGTCCACATTTATATCCAAATAGCAATGGGAATTTTTTAGCATTTACAGCACTCCTGCAAAACACTTTCATTTTGGTGAATTTGGCTTGTTTCAAATGTAAAAAGGATCCCTCAAAAACCACTAAACCCATTTTGGACAGCTCTGTTTAGATTCCTGAGTGCTTTACCAAAGGACTCAGTTCATCTGGAGTGTGGCACAGCATTGTGCCCACAAAAAAAGCAAAGACCTGGTCATAAATACCACGCAGGGCAGTGATAATGAACAAACAGCTCTCCCGCCTACCTGCCACGTGAGCCGTGTTGGCACTTGGAGGGTTGAGGATTGTCCTTGACCCAAGCAGACACATGGCAAAACCTGTGCTGTGAGAGGCTCGTTAGAATCCAGTGCATTGTGAACTAGAGGCATGCACAAAAAACCCTGCTGCCCTTCTGATGGGACCCGCACTCTGCCAAGAAGAACTCCCCTCATGAAGATACTGCACTCTGTATTAGTGCTGGCTGTCTGCTGCACTGACCTTCACACACCCTGGGAGCACAAATTCTAAGGGCTATAAAGCAATTAAAATGTGCTGCCCACTCCTTACAGAATGAGAGGAAGGAAACTCATCAGGTTACAAAGAGCCAAAAAAAAGACATCTGCTGGTGTCATCGTCAGCTCATGGGATGAGCAGCTGGAGGATTCCCGGCTCATAGTTTGGATTGCTAACACAGGGGGATCAGCTCATGGGAATTCATGCAATAGAAAGCTGAAGGAGATCCTTGCATTACTATAGGGGAAAATCTTATTGCATTTATCCTCATCATTTTTACAATCATGCAAATAGGTGATAAAATAAGAGGAGGCCTCGTGGACGCTACTTGAATAAGAACAAAGAGGTTGATGGAATTAGATCAGGAGTCAGTTCAGCCCAGAACATTACCATCTGGTGATCAAAAAGAATATGGTCCTAAAATGAACTTAGAATAATGTCATTAATGGGGAAAAGAAAAGGACATGCACTATATGGATTTATAATGAAGTTATAATTAGGAAGGAAAATTGTGATTGAGGACCAAAGAGAACGTAATCTACATTATTGTAATGTGAATTGTAACTGGCATAAAGACACAAAACAGGGACATGCAATGTGCATTCTGCAGACTATTTTCAAAATAGAATGTGCTATAAATTAACAACTGTTATGTGTAGGTGTCCCAGCCTTAGAAAGGGTTAGGAATGCTGTTTAATTTCTTTTCTTAAAAATCACAGAATCACAGAATCACTTAATAGTTAGAGCTGGAATGGACCTCTGGAGATAATCCTGTCCAACTCCCTGCCAAGGCAGGGCACCTGGAGCAGGTGACACAGGAATGTGTCCAGGTGGGTTTTGAATGTCTCCCCAGACGGAGACTCCACATGCTCCCTTGGCAGCCTGTTCCAGTGCTCTGCCACCCTCAGTGTAAAGAAGTTCTTCCTCATGTCGAGGTGGAACTTCTTGTGGTTTAGTTTGTGACCATTACTTTTTGAAGTATGTAAAAATGTTCTTGTTTGTTGAAATTAAAACCTTTACAAATACATATATGTCATGAAAAAATTGTTATAGTTTGAGGATAGAATTTCCACTGAAGGCAGCTGATATCCTGATAATATGCAGTGCATGTTTCAAGCAAGTTTATCAGACCTACATTCAATCTTCCACTCTTGCACTGAAATCTCATTTCTTTTTCCACTGCTTTTCACGAAAATTCTACTTTTCATATTTATGAGGAAAAATAACTCTGATACCGTGTCATTTTCACAAAATACAGAATTTTTGTATTTCTACGCAAACTTAAAATACTTGGAAGCAACATCTGTTTGTTGTTAGTGATGCATGAACAACATAAAAAAAGAGGCAGTTAGTAGCTGTATATCTCTTCCTAATTAAAAAACATCATAAAATTTTCAGAAATATATGATTGTTCACTGCTTACAACTTGAAAACACTTCTGATTGTTTGTGGTGTAACTGCTGATAACAACAAAGGAAACTTCACTGATGCCTCAGGTACAAATGATTTCCAGGAGGACACAGCTTTTTCCACTGTACATTACAATGTCTCCCAAATACTCATAAATTTCAGATTAGGACTGTGAAAGTGCTTGATCTTCAGTTGTTTAGCCATTTCTGACTTTTATTAGGGTATGACATAAATTATGGAAATGGTTTAGGGAGAGAAAACTATCCACAACACGAGCACAAACAATTAAGTCTACACTGTAGGTGTGAATTAAAAAAACAAATGTCTTCAGATCTTATCTAGGAAATGAGGAATGGGATATAGGTATCCTATTGTAACTATAAAAGTGGTGTTTTTCAGTCCATTCAGAAGACACAAATGAACCTGCAGAGTTAGTCATAATTCTGAGCAAGACAACTTTGAGAGAGACAGATTGTGGCCACTGCTAAGAAGTGTAGAAGCCTCAGAGACGCTGGTGTAAGTTGTGTCTTTATTGGTGTGCCTTATTCTTGGTGCTCCTGTGCTGCACCATCCCACACACGGGTCTCTGCTTCTGTTCATCAGCTCCTCTGAGCTTCCCACTGACTTCATGGTATATAACCAGGGGGTTTTCGTCCCTCCTGCTGCACACAAATTCTGTGCACACTCCAGGCAGGACAAAGCCCCTCTCTGAACATCCTCTGGTTTGACATGACTGCCAGCAGCTATTTATAGATTATTGTTTTCCAGCCAGTTTTGATGCTTGTTGTGGTTCCATCAGCAAGAAATTTCCCAAGCTTGGTTACAAAACTATCATTTGATAGAGACAAAAGGCCAGAGCAAATCAAAATGTAGATCCTGTATGTTTTTCTTCCAACCACAAAACCTGTCCTGCTACCATGAAAGAGAAGTTGTTTTGTAATCTGTTCCTCATAAACCCACGTTGACTGTTTATCTCCTTGCTATTTCCTCGTTTACAAGCAAACTGATTGATGAATTGTGTCACCGTATATCTGGAATTGACGTTAACTTGATTTGTCTGTGAAACTTTTCACTCCTCTTTTTTTTTTTTCCTGGTTTAGAACTAAGCCCTAATTTTTTCTTTTCTATGGACATGTAATACCTGATCTGCTCTCCTATGGATTTCTAAAAGCAGGATGAATTACAGTAAGGGCATCACAGACTCAACCTTCCAGCTTAGCTTTTAAATATCAAGACAACACTCAATATAAACTCAGTTCTTTCAAAAGAAGTTTAGTACTTGTGTAGTTTTAATTCCTCAGTTCATCTGATTGGAACATAATCCATGTACAGCTAAATTCACCAATTTGGAATAACTTTCCTTTTCCCACTCCTTTGTTGAACAGCCCTCCTTTCTTGCCCTACAAACACAACAAGCAAAAAGAAAGAGCTTAGGAGAGTTTGTTCAGTACAGCATCATTTTAGCCTTAACAATAGAGGGGAGCTACAGCTACAATGCAATGTCTTCATCCTGTAAAAGATCCCAAGTAATTGGATTCTTTTATTGAAAGCAATTTGACCCTCCACTGCAGTATTTCTGGGTAAATAACTTCCATGCAGCAAAAAGAGTCAATTAGGTTGAAGTAACACTTTCCCATGAGCGTGCAAAATGGCAGTGCTCTGTTGCATGCTGTTGACAAATTAAAAGACACCCACAGGTTCTCTGCATACAAAGTTAAAATACAATATTGAACTGCTGGGAGAAATTGTGTCTTTTCAAGCACACGCTGCCACTTCAGCAGTGTTTGTTCCAAAGTCATTACTAACCTTTGGCATCTCATCTGGGCTACTGAACACTTGCCACTAGGGTTGCATTAATATCTGAGCAATGGTAGAATATAAAAAATTCAAGGAGTCACAACTAGGAAATGGAAAAGACACCCAAAATCTATGGTAGTCCTCAGCAAAATGAGGACAATACTTCAGAAATGTATGAAAAATACTGTGTTTATTGCTATGCTGCAAGGAGTAATTTTATGCTGCTGTCTTACAGTCAAATTAATCCTTACACCAAAGTAATTTCCACCTGTGTTTTTACCTTCTAGCTTAACCTTTCCTTTGACAAGGTGTTTTGTTTGTCAAGAGGGAGATGAGATAGTGGAATCAAATTTGTTATAACAGAAAAAGTTCGTGTTATTCTTGATGGAGGATTGATCTGTACAAACAGAGATATAGGCCACTAACCTGACCTCACTGTCATTAGAGTCCTCACTCCCATTAGAGTCACTGGAAAAAAATGGGCAATTCTCCTGCAGGGTCCAGCCAGTGCATTTCAGATCCCCTACCTTTGGATAGGAGGGATGAGACCTGCAGCATGCCTGTCACTCTCCTCAGACCATGAAGAAGTCCATCCAGATAGCTCAGAGGTGAATGCTTACAGGGTAGACATTTCTGTTAAGAGGAATAAACACCTCCATAAGTCTGACAATTATCTTCTGGCTGTTTATGAACAAGAGGGAAATATACCTGAAAAAGCATCTGGAATAGGTGCCAAGCAAATGCCCAAAGTAAATCATACTGCTAAAAAGGTGGCTTGTTTTGTTTTTCACTTACATTTCCTTGCTTGCTCACCTTGGATGCTTCACCATTTGTCATTCAGGCCGAATCACAGAGATTTCCCTGGTCAGTTCACATTAAGCATGATGGTGATTTTGAGACAACTCAGCTCCCCCAGGCTGCATAAGGTGCTTTTTTTTTGTTGCACTGACACAAGTGCTCCCTGAGTCCTGGCTCAGGGAGGGGTGGGGAAAGAAGAGCCTCAGCAAAGTGGCTGTGGCCCTTCCCACGCAGGGAGGCAGCCCAGAGACAGTAAGGCAGAGCTGACAGTGGCAGGAAAGGGAGAGCAGTCCCTGCCAGTCCCTAAGTAACCTTTGACCATGGGGGTCGAGTCCCTGAGGTGAGAAGTCAGAAATTCAGGTGTGTTGCTCCCAGAACGAAAGTTAATCTGGTATTGTCTCCCTGCTGCCCCAGGGCTGAAGTTATGCTATTTCCTGGGGGTATTTTGGGTTTTTCCTTTTGTGTCCATTAATTTCCTTTCACATTTTGAGGCTGTAGCCCTACAGGTGGAGAAGATGCACATTCAGGCCTGGATTTTGATTAAAAGCAACGGTAAATCCATATTAAATCCATAGTAAATTAAAGGTTTATATCCCAAATCTGTCGCTGAATAGAATCCTACAAGCTATATCTGTGTTTTCCCCTGGAACTGAATCAGAAAAACTGGCCTTGTGGTTTACCTCCCTGTTCCTGGGGTCAAGGCCAGGAAGGTGTGTATTTATAAATTAAGAGTTATCCCCTCTCCTCGAGTTCTAACCACATTTGTTACCTGTTTTAAGTAGGGAAAGACTATTACTTCATTTCTTTCTAGCTGAAGACACTCAGGAGGTGCAACGCACTGCAGGAACACTTGCAGCTTCAGATAGCCATGGAAACAGGAGGCTGGGAGCAGGCTAGAAATGTGCCAGGGTAACTACCAGGGTTCTCTGATTTCTCTTTCTGTGCTTGTTTTCTTGCTTACTGGGTTCAGGAACAGATCCTGGCTGGATCTTAATGCTTTAAGAACTGTGCACTTATGAAGAGAGTAAAAAATGCTAAAAATATACACATAAAATCTGTGCTCCATCTAATGAAAAAATGATGGCAACCTCCTTTACTACTAATAAGAAAGGTCCCAAAATCTCTTTTTTATATGAATTGTTGATGTTTATGCAATTTGATGATGTTTATACATTATAGTGAGATAAACAGTTCATTGGAAAATACTGTTGGTATTACCTAGGGTATACCTACAAGTCTCACTGCAAGCTCCATCTCCCTTTTATATGAACAACATGCAGCTATGTTTTTATACATGCAACATCCTCTGCAACAGCATTCTGATTTTCAGTGATTAGTTTTTCTTTTTCTTGTTTTTATTTTTAATATTTTAACTTTCTTTTCAGAGTCAGCATTGATTTAGCATTTAACATCTGATGTTTGTTCCAATAATGCCTGTCATATAGAATCACATATTTACTTAAAAATTAATAACATTAAACGTCTTATAAATTCTGGTCTATAAAAACTATTTTTTTTTAAATGGTCTTGAGAATTTTGTATCATGATAAAAATGGGCTATGTAGATTGTTACTGTAAGTCCTGGAAAACTGAATAATAGGAAAAGAAAGTACAACTTCACCTCAACATTTTTTTTACAAACTCCAGAATCAGTATAAATGTATTTTCTGGCCTCAGATGTAAAATGACTCAAAGGCCAGATATTTCTGATGAGGCTCTGTTTCTACACTGGTGGCTTTGGCTCCTTCTGCTTTTCACCCTTTTTTTTAATGTAGTGCAAGCCTATGTACACCTGAGGTCTACAGTGCATCCACAGAATGAGAAATGAGAAAATTGCTGCAAGAACAGGCACTTCAGCAAACTTAAATCTTTCAGCACTGGAAGTCCCCATATGACAAGGAACATTTGGTGATACAGGGTGGGTCTGCCTTTGTTTGCTTCCCAGGGATGCAGCGGTGGCATAGAAAAAGGACAGGCTTGTGCACATTTCCCCCTGAGACATACACTGATAGAAAGCTATTAAATTAGTTCTAGCCCAAAACATAAGGAGGAAGGGAGCCTAATTCTGTGTTTAAAGCTCTGGTGATATTTTTCCAGGGCTGAGAACATAAAGCTTTTTTTTTTCAGTTTACTTAGAAACTTCTGAGAAGTTGCAAATGTTGGCTGATATTTCTTGAATATATTGGGGATATTTCCATGCAGTTTTTTCCTGAAGGGAGTGCAAATCCTCTATGGATTAGCTATGGAGAAAAAAATGGCAGGGGGTTTTGAACTATTTCTCCATTGTTTCTGAAGTATTCATCTCCTTCAGTGCCTGGGCCAATTCTGCCATGGCTGCAGATATAAATCTCCACTGTCATTGGAGCTAGACTGGTGAACAGAAGCAGCAAGTAGGGAGAGGAAATAAAGCCTGTCCACTGCAGCTGAGATTGAGTATTTTTATTTCTCCTTATTTGGTATTTGTTATCTCAACCCTTAAATTCAGTGTAACAGAGCACATTACGGAAGGGTCAAGAAAAGATATTTTATGATCTTCAAATGATAAGTAATGAAATAGAGAAAATTACACCCAGAAAAGAACCTCTCAAGCTGGCACAGGCAGGTCTTTCTCTTTGCAGTAGTCATCTCATTTCTTGACTTGGACATCAATTAAAAAATTCATAGCAGCATTTTAGTACAGATTGTAAGATCATTTAAAAAAATTTTAAAGTGTATAGGAAACTGTAAAAGTAGAAGCACTATCCCAGCATAAAAAGGAGACACCTTGTAAGATTTCTATCTGCATGTAGCTGTCTCTATGCTGGGTCCTTCACGTGGAGGAGACAAGTCTGGTGATGATGGGAGGCCTTGTGGAAAGCACGACAGAGGAAAAAGGCCACGCACTCCCCATGACTCAGCTCATCTTCCTGATCTAAATGTCCTCTTGCTACAGTCACACTGTTTAATTTTTCATTACTCATAGCAAGAGATTTCTGAGATTGCCAAGAAAATTTTAAGAAAAAGCAGATTTTCAAATTAAAAAACCATATAAACATAAAAAATAATAGGAGTAGCAGCAGTTTATTAATAATGTAGAAAGAGAATGGTTATTTTAGAGATTAATTCCAGATCTCTCTGAGAGAGTAAATGTTACCCACTGTATATCTTCACTGCTCAAGCCATAAAAGCAGGATAATTTCATAACACTTAGGACAATAAATATTAGTCTTTTCCTCAGGAAATGTTGAGTAGTACTCTGAAGATAATAAAGGCAGTTAAAATAAAGTCACATAACCCTAGCAACCTGTGCTTAACTTCACCATGTAGTCTCTGGAGGTTTTGTTACAAGCAGTCTTCTTTGCCTTGTCAGCACCTTTCCTGCTTAGATAAGGAGCTTTTTGGGTGAGTGCCTTCTTGTCATTCCCACCTGGTCACACAAGGCTGCAGTGTGGATATTGGCGCAGGTGGTAGCAGAAAGCCCTGCTGAGACTCCAGCAGAGGGGCTTTGCCTGTCTCAGAGCCCACCCAGCATCGGCAGCAGAGCCCTGGGCTCGGTGCTGGGCAGTGGTTTTCTCTAGTCAGGCAGTCCTGGAGAGTACAGGAGCTGACATCTCCAGGCAAACACCATTTGTCATGAGTTGAGGAGTACCAGAAATGCATTACAGAATTTATGCACTGGTTAAATATGAAAGAAGCTATGTACAGACCTGAGCAAGATGTGGAAAAAATATAGCATTTGGTAACAGATGGCCACTTGAAAGATTTATAAAGCCTCCCCCAGCCTTGAGAAGAGAAGTTGAAATACACTTAGTCAGTCTGGATGGCAAAAAATCCATGGTCCCAGCAGGTTGGGGCTTCAGTTTCTGGGAAGAGGGCTGTCACCTACTTGTCCCTGCTAGAACATAGTACTGAGTTGTAGCAAACTTAATGTGTTATATACCTTGTGTCATCCTTCTTGATTTCATCTGGCTCCTTTGAATCTATCCTCTCCCACGCCTACTGCAATTTATCTCTACTCTCCAGGGAATTGTTTTATGTTCCCTCCAGGTCCTATGTGGGGTGTCTTTCTGCTCTTTCTATCTGTATCATACTCTCCAGAAATGTTCCTGCAGGTGAAGAATTGCCTTAGTTGTATGAACGGGCAGAAAGAGAGGTTAGGGCATATGACCTACAAGTGCGATTCTCTGTCCCAGATCTGACCTGTCTTCCTGGCAGCCAGTTTGGGATTTTCCACTGCCAATCCAAGTGCAGTATTTTGAGAGAAAATTTCTTATCTCTCTCCCTAACTCCTCTCCATTCCTGGTCTCTCTCTTGCTTTTGATGATTTCATTACCCTGCCTGTCAATTATTCTTGTTACTTGGGTGTCACCTGAAGTCTCTCTCAGTTCTCACATCAAGACTACGCAAGACTCTTCCACACATTTTGTCAAAGATACTGCCTTGTCCAGGGCCTAAGCTGTGACCTCGCATCTCAAGCTACAGCAACCTTTCTAACTCTCATCCATTCAGAATCATTTTGTACATCTAATTTTCCCAACTTGCCATATTAACAATAGCAACCTTGTCTTTGTAAATCCTCATTAACCCTCCAGAGTACCAACATCTGCTTTCTTCTCAGTGTTTTCTTCTGTGATCTATCACCTCCCATCCTCTATACAAATAAACACTCTTCTTTGGCCTGAATACCAACCTCCCACAAGCCTTTCATATTTTATAAAACAATTAGTTTAATTTTTTTCCTATTCTAGTGCTTGGAAAAGACTACCCGGCAAAAGTAGTTTGTTGTTTTCCTTCAGATCCTACTTCAACATCTTCCTTGGCTGCAAAACCTACAAAAATTGACAAGTACACTGCTCCCGTGCTTGTACCACTGCAATGCTGATTAATATTATCTCCTGAAGTCCTTCTGCACCTCTATGGACCTGCATTCGTTTGGGCTTTCAAATTGTAGATCCAGTGGGTTAGGAATTAGGGCTTTATTCTGTGTTTGTCTGCAATGTGTGCTCAGAAAGTAATTGACCCTTGTGTCAGCATCTTATCAATGCAATTCCAAAAAGGGCATTTCACTCCATCCCCCATCTTCAGGGTTTTTTGTTGAAATTAATAGCTGAGTGAGACAACGACTAAAGCAAGAATTGAAAGTGGAGTTCTACAGTGCTGGCTCATATTGTGTTAAAGAACAAAAGACATGTTATTCAATTAATTTTCCTACTGTGAAGTAAGATAGGTACACCTAGGCCAGCACTAGAAGTGAATTCTCCAGTCGGTCTTAAAAGCTTCCAACAATACCACTTACCAAATGAGGATATTCTACAATACAGTGCTGAACTATTGTCCCTTTGTTTCTATTAATATCAAGTTTGATTCTCTGTTTCTGCAAAATTAAGCCAACAGCAACTTTCCCTGTCTCCTTCAATTGGCAAAACAATTCATTTTATTGTGGTTTCTGCAAAGGGTTTTTTTATATATTTAAAAATGGTCTTTGTTCTCACTAGGAAAAATTGTTTTTTTCAGTCTTGCTTTATATGTTACATTCTGCAGTTTTCTAGTCTTTATTGTTTCTTTCTTCTCTGCTATGTTGCTCTTTTACAAAACTTGCTGTTCAGAGTAGAACTCAGTGGTTTGTTACTGACCTAACCAGTACCAAGTAAATAAGTAAATGAAAACAACTACCTCCTGTAATAACTTGTATATTAATACATCTGGGAATGGCATTATCCATTTTTAAGGCAAGATCATGTTACTAATTTATATTCAGCTCATGATATACAATGCCCCCAGGACCTTTTCTGGCAGAGTTGCTGCTTCACCAGTTACTCCTCATTTTGTATTTGTGCGTTTGATTTCTCCTTGCTAAGTGTATCACTTTGCACTTGTCTTTATTGAATTTCATCTTATTGATTTGAGGTCCTTCAATTTATCAAGATCGTTTTGAATTCTGATCCTGTCCTTTGAGGTGCCCACAACCCCTGATAGCTTGGTAGCATGCTCAGCATACAGTGTATTTTATCATCCAGATCATCACTGAAAATATTTCATAGACTCATGTTCAGGACTGACCCCACTGGAAATGCCCTCCCATACTGACAGTGAAGCATCCACTCTTTCAGAAGGGTTTTTCATTTAGTCTTGCACCCATTTTAAATCACCATTTTCTTGACCATATTTTCCAATATTCTTGTGAAAATATTGCCTGAGATGGTCAAGGGAAAAAAAAACTGTCAATGGCCATTTGCATGTGAAGCAAAGTTTCACGTGGAATGAACTAGGGGGAAAAAAAAAAGGAAAGGTCAGGAAATAATCAGAAGCTGTACTCTGTTGCAGCCTGTTGGGAAGATTGAAAGAATAATTAAGCAATCAGACAGATAAGCTGAGAAGAGCATTAAAATTTTAAAGAAGCTATAGAGAAATTAATGCATTTCTGCGATTTCATGCAAAATCCAGCTTTGTAGAAGGGATAACAGAAAATGTCCAGCTTCTTGATTAGATGCAAAATAGAAAGAATCCAGGCATTAATCTAAGTGAGCTTTAAGAGTTATAAATAAACATTTTGTCATTAAAACTAAGCACTTCTGAAAACATACATAGTCACATTACAATGCATGAGCTTTTAAAGGGGGATAAAGAGTTAAGTAAAGATAAGTAGAAAGAAATTCCTTGACATTTCGTGGAGCCACAGAAATGGCCACAAAAAAACCCTTAAGCAGATTCACAGAAAATAGTCCTGTCAGGGCCTGGTAGGTCACCCAGAGCATCCCCTGCCTCAGGGCAGGATCTCCATCTAAACCTGTTCTGAGAGATGTTAGTCTGACCTCTTCCCAAAACCCTCCTGTGCTGGGGTCTCTTTGGGATCTGCCAGCAATCAACTGCTCTGCTTCACCAACTCTAAAGTTGTAGAGTTTTTCCTGAGGAACAAAAACCCCTTTCCTTTCTGTAATTTCAGCCCACTACTTTCAGTCCCAGTCCCAGCAGACAAGAAGAGCAGTTTGGGCTGGATGCAGCTGCCAGCCCCTACGGTAGCTGTCAGCACTGTGCCTTTCACCAGAACGCTGTCAGGAGGAGTGCTGAGCAGGGAGTGGGGGTGAAACCCATCATCACAGGGGCACAAAGCTCTGCAGATCAGTGAAAAACACTGCAGAAGCTCCTCTTCAGGGTCACCTCAGACCCAACAACTGAAGCAAATCTGATGACATGGGAACAAAATCTCCTTTATTCTGGTCAAAATGAGGGACACTTCAGTACAGGGGTAGACAGCTTTTTTTCGTGTGGGACATTGTGCTGCAGTGAAATCTCATTTTTCAATATCTTATCATTGATCCTTCCTCCTTTTATTTCACCATGGCAACATTTTGGTCCCATTACTGAGTATACAATTAAGATTTCAGATTTCTAATTTCAGACTGCAGATGTACTGATGGATATGAAGCACCCACGCCTGAGATGTATTATGTGTGCTACACAGGCAGATCCTCTGCAGCAGAAATGTATGCTTGCTTTTTCACCAATTACACTGCCATAGTAATGCTTTCCTCAAACCATGGATCAGCCAGAAGAGAAGTGGAAGGCAGTGAGGCAATGAGAGAGTGGGGATAGCAGCAGAGAGGCAGCTGGGGCTGTGTGGGTAGGTGAAGGGGTAGGTGAAGGGAAGGTGTGGGTAAGGGTAGGGGTAAGTCAGAATGGTGAACAAGGACAGGAGAGTGGAAGTGGGTCCTGAGAGTGCAGAGCACAGATGGAGCAAGTCAAAAGAGGGGGACATGAGATGGAGTCTACTGGGAACTCAGCAGGATGGGAAGGAGATGATGTGGGCAAGGTAAGAAAAGCCTCCATGCAAGTGTTAGAGAAAAGGTGGCGTGTGATAAGAAGCATGATTAGGAGACTGGGTAGAGGAGAAACAGGAAGCAAACAGTTTGGGTGGAGAGAGGCTATCAGGTAATGGAACAGACTAGGGAGGTAAAGAGTGACAGCTTTCTCCTCCCAGCTGTAAGCAGAAATTAAATATTACCAACATCTGAGTAGCCAGAATCTGAGTAGGCATCTACGTTTTCAACCTGAGATAACTGGAGATGATTGTGGCAGACTTCCTCAAATATTACTACATCTATGAAATATAACTCTTTGCAGTTTAAAAATTAGCCACCCATTTTGAGGGACAAGCATTATCCTGAGCGTTTGTAAGATACGAGGTTGGCAATAAGACTGTTTGCAGAGAAAGCATTTCCTCTCTGCTTGAATTCTCCTTTATCTTTAAAAAAAAAAAAAGTAAAATGTAATAAAATGTATCAGAATGCATGACACCTAATCACATAGCTTCTTATTTGTATTCAGCAGCCAAATCCTTCTGAGGGAGAAGTTATTAAGTGCACAGAATCCCATAATGCTCTTTAAATATCATGAGCAGGAGCAGCAAAGCACAGGGGAAGTGAAACTGCTGTCTCATGGCTCTCTCTTGTTTTATCAAGCCAATGCCCAGTGCACATCGTGGTTGTGGTGTTTGAATTGTGCCTGCTGATCCTTGGTGCTCATGGGGAAGACAAGCAGGTGCCAGTCAGTTCTAGGGCAAGTCTGGTTTGTCAGTAGTGTGGGCACTTTCAGACAACACTTTGGAAAGCAGTTTATTTCAGTCTCACCATGGTGGGATCACTGAGTGATACAGAAGGTTGTACATAGAAAAAGGAAGGTGGGGAAAAAGAAAAACCAGGAAAAAGAAGAAGCAACACTCTCCCTTTTCTTCTTATTTTCAATACCAAAATTCAGGTTCCTTAAGTCCAGACAGAAGAGAAACATAGGACCTTTGGGGTCAGTGATGTCCGTGACTTCCTGCCTGACTTCCACTTAGGAGGGTTTACTCCGAGGTTCACCCTTTGCCACTTGCCATGGCCATCTATTTTACCACGAACCATTGCAATGCCATCGCATTTCCATGAGACAGCCTCGTCCTTTATCCCTCACAGGCTTGTGACCACACTTGACTCAGCAAGAAACGTCAAGGCTCTGCCTCTGTGCTGGGGGTGAGGAGCCAGCAGCTTTCCAGCTGTGATTTGGGCCCAAGAATCTGCACTGTGCTTGGGGGGCAGGGGACCAGGACACCTCCTGGGACACTGGCATGGTCACCACTGCCTTGGCCAGTTTTCTCTTGAGCAGAAGCCAAAGAACAACGAATGTGCTCTTGCCTGTGGCAATCCCCAGGGTGGGCAGGAGACCAAGCCCCATCCTGGGGGCGCTGGTGGACCCCTGCACCCCTCTAAAGTGCAATGGCCTCTGAGCAGTAGGGCTAAGGTTGGTAAGGGACGCCCAAGGCAAGGATGGGGCACAGTCCCCACTCTGGAAAGGCTGCCTGTGCCTTAAGAATCAGCAGAGGGGTCTTTGCCAGCTGCCCCTCATGTTTCTGCTTCGTGGGAGGGAAGGATCAAGGGCGGACAGCAGCACTAGGATAATCCCTGGTGCAGCGTGAGGGGGTTGGGTCGTGGCTCCTCATGTGTGCTGTGGGTAAGAAGCTGACAGCTGTCTGCTTTGATAAAGCTGAATTTCATAAAGGAGCCATCTTTCTCCAGGTTGCTGCCCTGTATATGAAAGTGTCAACAGTAGCTAAGAATCTTTTGCCTTCCAGACATAAGAAATACTAGGTTTATATGCTTTTAAAAAGCTGATATCAATGCATAAAAGAAAGCTGCAATCCATGGAAATTACTGCCCTGAATTTTGTGTCCCCATATCCTAGTAAACTTAGAGGCATACAAGAGCTTCTTTTGAGGGGAGCAGGGAAAATCCAAACAAACAAGCAAGCTCATAGACTGCCTAAATGTGAATTGCATTTTCTTTCTTCTCCTTGATTTTGTGAAAACCTGCTTGCACCTGAGAAGAGGAATAGTCTATCTTCAGCTGCCCTATTTACACGACAAGAGTGTGACCAAGAAATCAATGCACTTAGCAGAAGAGAAAGGTACCTTGTAGTAACTAGATCATAAACACTCTATCTCTCTTTTGCCTTGAAGCCCTGCTCTTCTCTTTTTTATTCTGTGTTTCAGTACAACAAACAATTGCTCTTTCAAAAGCTCCATTGCCAAACTTCTCCCTAATGTGAGCTTTTCTTTTCTGAGCACTGGTGCATTGACTATTACAAGATGGGTATACAGTATGTAATGTCCATCAGAGAATGAGAGAAACAGAAAATATCAAGGCCTTGTCTTGCAATATCCCCTCCTGCAAATAATGCAAATAAAATATAATTTTTATTATGTTTAACGTTTAATCAAGTATCAGATAACCCTTATCCGTGTCGTATTATTGACATTTTGTTGATAAATGTGATAGTTTTTTTAAAGAACAAACCTGTTTTAGTGATGCAAGCTAAGATAATGTGGATGAGGAGAAAGGCACCTTGACCTGAAAAAGAGCAAGCCACCTTGCAGTTCTCCCAGTTTTTCTGTCTCCCAAGAGGTTTTGCAGCCCCGGTGCAAGGCAGTAGGTGGGTCTCAATTCTGATCACTGTGACAGTTTTGGTCCCCGCAACCCCACCATGATCATTCCTTGTTGTATGACTGCCCTTCCTGGAGGTACAGCATGGTCCCATGAAATCCTCCATGGGCAGTGAGACAGGTGAACAAAAATACTCAAGTTATTCCATGTTTTGATTATTCCAGTCATCTCAAGCAAGGGTAGTGGTAAACAGTGTGATAATTAAATTCTCAGAAGGCAGTAAGTCAAACACTGCTGCAGAGGACTGCCGTGGCCTCAAAATGCGGCAGCGGTGGGATCAGAGATTAAATGGTACTTCCAGAATGTTACAAAATGAAATTCGTTTTTGCCACAGGAATGCTAATGGGTCTGAGCAAATGTAATCACAAACAAGGACAGTCAGTGCAAGGGGAGACATGCTTTGCAGAAGTAATGACAAAGGAGAAGTTAAAGTTAATGGGCAGCTAATGAGATAGGAATCAGCAACAAGGCTGAGCTGAATTGACATGTGTTGCTCCTTTGCCCACATAAACTCTGGGTAATTCCAACAGTAATTCCAGCTTTCCTCAGAGGCATGTCTTGGATGGCAGGAACAGCACTCCACATGGAGTTACAGGATGTTGTAGTTCTTAACAGCACAGCCTGACCATTGCCAAAGTCAGGATTTATGGGTGGGCAGGGAGAAAGAGGAGGAGGAGAAACTTGCTATTTCCTAGAAAAGGTTTGACACAAGTGAGCATCCCAACAGATGGCACATGGGTGTCTGAGAAGTGAGCAAGCCTAAGGGGAAACCTGTTGGTTCTGGGGCATATGGAGGGGATGGGTGAGGGCACAGCATGAAAGGGAGGACAAAGAATAATGATGTAGTGGTTCCGACTGTTAGTCCTGATGACACCCTGCTGTATTGTGGCTATTTTTGTTTATTCTAAAGAGCAAAGAATAATAATTTAAAAATGCAGAACTGCCGCCTAGCTCAAAAGGTTGCTTTTACCCAAGCTGCAAATTTCAAAGGGAAGAGCCTTTCTCCAGTTTTGGTGGAGAGAACGTGTTTCTGCATGAAAGTTCCCAGGTATTGAAAGAAGCAGACACATGTACACACACACTTTTTGGGATTGGTATAGTTTATGATTAAGTGCAGGCAAGCTGCTCTTATTTTCACAGTGGAGGCCATAAATGAGAGTCCTGCGGTTCAGTGAGGGAAATTGTAAAGTTTCATGTGTGAAAGATCTGAGGTATTTTGACACACACTTCCCTTAAAACTTTCTCTTTTTTTTTAAAGGGAAAAATATTTGTTGTTGCTGAATTCATCATACCTGACAGGAGTTTGTATAAACCTGCACAAAAGAATTTTTTTCCTGTTTTATGCCGTTAATTTCTGCTGAAAGAGGTGAAGTAAATTTTGTGGCTAAAAATGATAAAGTAAATTCAGACATGATAGATTTCAAAGAGCACTGCAATTATAAAATATTTAAATATGGATTGTTTTGAAAAAATGTTTTGTCTACAGTAATTCTACCAGTTGCATTTCTGACATGGGTTTTTTTGAATACTTATGCCATGTGGTACATTGGCTTAATAAGAATTGTTAGTGTGCCAGTGCTGAGCACTGAGCAAGGAAATTATTAAAAGTTGGGGCTCAATAGAAGGTAATTTCTCTGCATCTAATGCTTCCTGAAGTTTTCTGCCCAGACCTCCAGAACTTTATCTTGATTTCTCCACCAACTTAAACAACAGCTGTGTAACAGCATTCCTGGATCAAATGAAGCACGTTGAGCAAACTGACAGAGGAGAGATCAAATTTATATCTGCGAAGATCAGAGAGGAGACCAGGAAAGTGAGTCTATAGAATTCTTCATCTTGTCTGCTATAGGAGATGGACTTCCAGGGCTGTCATTGTTTAGGCAAGACTTTTTCACCCCATCAGTATTACGGCCTCCATTTTCTGCTCCTGCTTTTTTGAATCAGTACACTCCTGCAATCAAAGAAAATGGTGGCTTTGATTTACACCAGTTGTGGAGCCCTTGGACATGTCCTACAGAGATCAACAACCTGAAGCCTAGGAAGTCATAGACCCCTGGTCTATCCCAAAGCATATCTTTGATATTCAATAGAAGCTTTTACCCCACTGACACAATGCATTTGTCAGAGCATTAAATCTGTGTTAAAAGGAAATCTTTTCATACCAAAGCTGTCAGCACTGTCATTTCAGTTGCCTTTAATGACAAAAATATGCAATGTGAGGCCAACCCTATTTTAATTTCATAACTGCTGAGTCTGAAAAGTCACTATACTCTGGCCTTTTTGTAGAGTGTTTTCTCCCATAACAATTACAGTTTGGTTAATATATATGGTATAAAAAAATATATATATATAATAATATATATGGTATAAATTATCACTTGCTTAAAGCTGCAAATTACAAGTTATGTAGTCCCCAAGCCTTGCTTTGCCTAGAACACTTCTAGATTAAAAGAAAATCCTCATTTCTTCTATCGCTGTTGGTAGGGACACAGGGAAGGAAGAACGTTCCTTTCATCATAGATTTCAATGTGTGGTTAATCCTTTCACATCTAGATATTATAAGCTGTACCATAATATATTGATCTTAATCCTTGGTGGGTTTTCACACTGAAAACTGTTTTCCTTTGGGTTTGGTCTTGTTTTGGTATTTAATGATTTTTCAGGTAGGGTTTTTTCATTAATTTTAATCAAATACAACATTATGGCAGAAGATGGAGAAATTCACTGCAACATCCATGCAGCCACAATATCTCTCCCCTCAGCCCCATGGTGAATGTCATACCCGTGAAAGTGGGCCAGGAATGAGACAGGAAGGGCAGGTGACTCTCAGGTTGTCTGACTGCAGAAAGGTCTGCAGGTCTGTGCTGCAGAAAGTCTGCACAAAATGGGACTTCAAAGTGAAAATCATATAAATTAAATCATTGTGTATATCTTGTCATTTATAGTTCAATGGCATCAAAAATGTTTCTTTTTAGTTACTAGTAATAAGTCAAACTTAAGTGCTCAGCGAATTTGACTGTGGACTGAAAGTGCCGAGGAATACTCAGATAATACAGTGACTTACTACAGTTACTAAAAAGAACATAAAACATGTAAGTAAAGTTCACTCAGGGAATATTATTTTTAAGAAACATATATACTTTACTAATGCCTTTAAAAAATGTTATCTCTTCTAGTAAAATATCTGAAAGGCGGAAAGTAGCTCTATGAGAAAATGGTGAAGTTGTTCTCTGCGTAAGGCAACACTCGGTTCCTGGTGGACTACAGAAAGGGTTTATGCACTTGGCAATACTGACTAACCATCGAAGTGGGCAGCTGTTTGGCAGAGTAGCCATAGATCTCTGTCTGCAAAAATGCCCAAAACTTTAACAGTCTTCCAAGCATAGCGAACAGAAGTGGAAACCACCTGGCATAGCGCTCACAGCTGTATGATATTATTATATATAATTATTATTATATCATTATTTTTAACAAAACACAGCTGCTGGCTGATGTACAGCCAGCCTTTCAGAGCCATCTATTTTTCTGAAGGACTTTCGTTAAGAGAACCAAAGCTGTTCTGGCTGTCAGCATAGTGACCATTTTCTTTCAGTTGCTGTGGTCTGTGCCAGAAAAGTAATCACCTAGAAATCTCAGTGCTGACTTTAAAAGCCTGTGAAGTGTCTCCTCCTTCCTCCCCCAATAAACAAGTCTTTGTTTCTTTGTATTGTCATTTCTATTAACAGGTGTTTAAAGTTAAATATGCACTTCTCTAAAAAAAACCCCAACAAACCAGAAAAAAAAAACCCAAAAACAAACCCAAAAAAACCCCGCCCACCACCACCAACAAAGAGACATTTTGAAGCAGTACTTAGTACTTATTTTCTGTCGACATGTGCTGCTTTCTATACAGCCTCCATGCAGTTCCCACAGTCTGCCAGCCGAAGAAGGGTGACACTTCTAAGGTTCAATCCTTTAAGAGGGGGATGCTATTGAAATGCCAAGACTTAAAACTTTCCAGCATCTAGTTTATAGCTTCCTTGGACTAACAGGTTTCTGCAACTGCCCCTCAAGCCTTTCACACTGTTACAGTATGTTTTTAATGAATTTCAGTATTACTTTCAATACAGCTCAAACTTAATCCATCCTGAAATGGAAGCAAGTGCATGATTAATCCATTCAGTGATTTCACTGCATTATAATGAAAGCTGTTCATTAGTCCAATATTTGCAGATGAGAATGCACTTGGCACAAGCAAATTATTTTACTTAAACCTTGCACAGGTACCAGTTAATTTGTGATCATAATGTGCTTTTGCTGTATTTGCAAAAGATAAACATGGCAAAAAAAATCCTTTCGCAAGTATTGGAGCGTTCTGGCTTCATTAATATATCCTCAAGTGCATTTTTAAACTGTTGAACCAACAGAAGCATCTTTAACTTTTCTCTAGTGCTTTCATATTGGACAATGTGTCTCATCTTAAAAGCAAGTAATTACATGCCACAGCATCCAAACTAAATAAATGAAGTTTCAAGTACCAGATCTGGGAATAGTTAATACATTTCCCCTAGCTTGTATCCTGTGCCTGTGAAAACATACTGTCCAAGTGACTGAGAATATAAGAATCCATCTTCTCACAGACATAAGAACTCAGAAAAACCTTTCAGGATCTGAGAATTTAATTCAGTTGGTGCTTTTAATGTTTACCTTATTGCAACAGTAAGAACTACCTCATAAATAAGTTGTTGAAACAAAATGTCCCTTTTAGACTTCATTTTCTCTTTCTTCTTTTATCAGCTGACAGTGATCAATAGATAACCTTTCCACAGCAGGACTGGGGACTACAGATATTACTCCTGATGCCCGTTGTTAAGACATTTCTTGTGTCAGTGACTGACAGCAGCGTGGTCTTGAGTGGAAGAAGAAAGAAGGCCACAGTGCTCTAAGCTGCCCTGAAAAGCTGGTTTTTGCCATGTGCCCCACTGCTCCTGCCCTGGAGGAGTATCTGTATGTGTCAGTCAGTGCAACAGGCAGGTTAGTTTTCTATTTACACCAGTTCTCAAAGCCTCTTGAGAGCATTAGCTAAAGTCCTCCAAGACATCCCAGATTCATGCTTCACTGCTTTTCTCCTTTCCAATCTGAAGCTGGGGCTTGCTTGCTGACCTCCAAAGAGATTTAGGTATGTACATGTCTACATTCCACCCAAAAATGAGACTGAGACATCAGTGTCACCACAGCCACCGGATACTGACACATGACTTGTGACAGAGGGAGTCTTTTATGCCATATCTCTTTCACATCTCAGTGAACTGTTAATTATTCCTTGCAGTTCAGAGAACAGAGTTTGCAAAAATCATCTGGCAAAGTTTCTGAGAAAAGGCACGTGTCACAGGGTTATGGACCGTCTCTGCTAACGAATGGCTCAGTGGCCCCTGGGTTTCCCTTGAAGAGATCAAATTACATATTCTTGACTGAAATGGGAGTCAGAAGATTTTTTCAAATGAGGGAGACAGTACAGCATGTTTTAGTTTTCTCATTATGATATAGATTTATGTATCTTCACAGGCACAGGAGTGACAGAATGAAGAACCAAAGCAAGCAAAACTGTTTTTTAACATAAAGTACAAATTTCCTTAATTGGATATTCTGTAGATACATGGGTTTTAGGGCTTTTGGAGGAAAGACGTTTGACCACATGTGAGGCTTTTCCATGGTTTCATTAAATAAACCACTATTTTTTTAAGATCAGTGGAGGTGAGTGGGCAGCATTAGACATCACTACCAGAATAGTCAGACTTCATTCAATTTGATTGTGACACAACACCTCCTGACGCAAGGTGTAAGGTAGCTGCAGTAGTAGATTAATGGTGCCACACTCTACAAGCTCCAGCTTGGGCAAATCTTGGTTTCATTCTGGAGTTGCAACATATTGATGAAAATGGCTACATAAAATCTCCAAACAAGCTAATATTCGCAGTAGGTTGAAACACTTACACAAGTAAAAAGCCTACTGATCCTCATGGCCGCCGCTTCCACTGTAACTGCTGCAGTTTAAGGGTTTGATGAACTGAGAAGCTTTTGCTTTGATTTCCTTAATAGTCTCTAGAAAAGGCAGAACAGTAGAACAATTTATCAGCTGTACCTATGAGAAGAGGAACCACAGACACTCCATCATATTGGAAGATATTAAGTGGTGAGGAAAACAGGTGTTTCAATTTGGATGATAAACTTTTTATACTCAGGCCTATCATTTATTATTGTATTTGTAAGTCATCTGCCACCCGGGAGTTTATAATCTGATTTGCCTCTAGGCAGGTATTTTTCAGCCTGTTCTGTCTGAAGGGCTTCCTTGTTAGGAGAAACCCTTGTCATTTAATAGGACATGGAAAGGGTCCCAAAATGTTATATATTCACTCATAGACTGGAAAAAAGTTAATAGCAAAAAATGAGGTCACTTTTCATGTGCTGCTGGTGAAGGATGGACAAATTTTAGGCATATCTGCATGTGTGTTGGTTTGTTTTTTTCTCTGTTACATGGAACATTACCAGCCACTGGATCACAGGTGGAAAAACACTAGTGACACCAAGTTACATACTGGTTATAGAAATAGAAATCATAACACACTAACAGAGCAAATGGAGGAAAAGGGCAAATAAATTGTTTTATTACCTGATTTCTTTTTCCTTTCTGGTTGCAGTCAAGTATTGGGTTGAGACAGTGCTGGTTCATCGCCAAAGTCCAACCTGGGCTGGAAGAAATTGCCAAAAGTAGGAGTTGTGAAGTACTCCAAAAGATAATTGACAGTACTGTGTTCCAGAGTAAATGCATGTTGAATTTACATCTTCATGCTTATATTTCACCTGACTTTTGTCTGGGATACGAGGAAAGAGCATTGCACTTGGCTTTGTTCAGAAGTTCTGTTTTCCTGCTACAAGAATTAGGACCATCATTTGTTTACTTTTAATAAAATATAAATATCAAAACAATGTATTGCCTATCAGTATTTTGCAGGATCTGAAACTTACTAAATCCATTTAAATGTAAAGAATAGCTGTAAAATTTTGCCTCTTTCATATACAAATGAAAAGGTTAAGAGGCTGAATCCAGCACAGTCCAAGTCTCTAGCCTCTTTTAATTTCTTTTAGATTTATGTAGAAATGTCTCCACTAATATGGATTGTTTTTCTTTCTTTCTTTCTTTCTTTGGGACCCATCTTCAACCTTAGACCAGGCTGTATTGATGTTTTTCACAAGGCTTATTTTCTCAGGTTACAGATCAGGTTTTTTTCATAGTAAATAATAAAGTTCACACGACAGCTGCCCCTGAAACAGATGGAAAGAAGGCAGGTTTAAGTTGGATTTAAGGAAGAAATTCTTTACTGTAGGGGTGGTGAGGCACTGGAACAGGTTGCCCAGAGAAGATCAGGATGCTCCAGTCCCAGAAGTGTTCAGGGTCAGGTTGATGGGGCCCTGAGCAAGCTGGTCTAATTGGGAAGATGTCCCCACACATGGCAGGTGGGTTGGAATAGATGGTCTATAGGTCCCTTAGATGGTCTATGAAGTCCCTTCAAATCCAAACCATTCTATGATTCTGTCAAATCTTTTGCTCTCCAGTGTGTCTGCATCCAAACCCACTTCAGGGAGAAATCAAATAAGCAGAAGGGGTATGGATAACAAAACAGGCTCTCAGTTGGCAAGTGGCCAAACAGGACTGCAGTGTTCTCAGTTTTCCCTTCTCCAAACTGCTCATTAACATTGGAAGTTGGTATCCTTATGTACCTATTGGATCAGATATGCAGGGCTGGCAGGGTT
Source organism: Machaerirhynchus nigripectus (assembly GCA_013397975.1). Lineage (NCBI taxonomy): Eukaryota > Metazoa > Chordata > Aves > Passeriformes > Dicruridae > Machaerirhynchus > Machaerirhynchus nigripectus. Next base: position 541,885 of record VZRQ01005687.1, read on the forward strand.
CTGACCAAAACGATTGTACTTGCATGGAGGAACGTGGCTAATGAAGGTTTTGTCTACACAGCTGCAGAGGGCGTGGCCGCCCTGGTCCTACAACTGCTGCTTCTACAGACACTGAAACCATGGGGTGGCTTGGCTGAGCAGCTGTCAGGGGCTGTGCTGCTCCTGGACAAGCCCAGTGGGAGAGGGAAGAAGGTGGAGGAGGTGGACTGTTCCTCATCTTCATTTCTGTTATTCTGGGCCTGTCCGAGAAAAATGGCTGTTAAGGAAGGTTGAAGAAGCAGCACCTTGCAAAATAAAAGTATGAACACATTCCTTTTCAAAGTATTAGCATTGTATGGTTTACTGACCATCCATTCTGGAAACTTTATTAAGCTTTTTCCACCAACCTTTATATTTTCTTAAGAACAAGAGAGGGAGGATAAATCAAGGAACTGGAAACACTCCTTGAGCGTCTCTTTTAAGGACATAGTTTTCCTTGTAACTAGATTCTGTAATGAACTACCAAGCAGATCATAAAAGTGTCATGTAAAAATCTTTCACATCTATTAATTTAATTCAAATTAAATTTGCAAGGATGATTTTTGAATTCTGAGGGCCATATAGTACTGCACCAGCGTCAGCATTCCCCAGGAATTAAATTGAAAGTGAAAAGGCATTTTAGGCAAAAGGAAGCAAAGAAATAAATATCTTTAAAGGTTTTCTTTTTCTTGCTTGTCTTTTTATGAACAGAGGAAATGAAATTACTAAGAAACTCAGAATTTTTCAGTTACTATTAAAATCAGAAAGCAAGGAAACATTATATGGACAGAGTATTGGAAAATATCATTGTTGATGCCATTTAGTGAACTGATGAAAACAAGGAGTTTTCTCTGAGTATATTCTCTGAGTGTGATATAGTTAATCCTTTTTTTGAAATTCACTACTCTAATAATTTCCAAAAAGTATGAGGTCTCTTTAGAAGGGGCTTTAAGCTCCAGGGCAGGTTTTACTTCTTCTCACGTCTTTATGCCAGTTGCAGAAAAATGACCAATTTCTTCCTTCCCCATTCTGAACTAGGGGTTGTGCTTGTTCATCGAGGTCCTGCTCTGCACAGTCCTGTCTCCGTTTCTGCTAGGAGAGGGTCGCTGGCCAAGAAACAAAGTTCAGTGGGGTGATCCAGCCTCACTCATCTGTTCATACAGCTTTAGAATGTCCAACTACAGAGGGGAAAAGTGGCCTATCTTCCTAATTTAAAGTGAAATTCCTTTTTTGGTCGGGTTGAAGTGACAAATTTGGAGTATTGCACCTCCCTTAATATCCAATATCAGTTTCTATTTTTGTAAGTATTTTAATTTCAAATGACACATGTGAAATGAAGGATGCGATACAGGGCCTAAATGATTCATATGAAATGATACAAATCAGGGTTTTTCCATTGCATTTCCATTTTATAAAATTCTTTAAGAAATTAATAGTAATAAATAGTTAGATGTGGGAATACTTGTGGGGAGGTACTTGTTACTTGGTACTTGCAGGGATGGGGAATAAATGACAGAAGAACAATATGAAAGGTCAATAAAAGCATTTTGATTCTTAAAATCAAATTTCTTCTTGCTGTCTCAAGGTGGACAAGTCACAGAGACTAGTCATTAAAAAAGGTTCATTTGCTGCAAATCAAAGCTACAAAATCTCAGCCCATATAAATATATGCGCCTTTTCAGAACACAGAAAAATTCCTGGTTTCTCTAAAGTCCATGACATTAGTCCATCTTCCATCTCTGAAACTAGGACTTTGCTCATGATTCTATTCACATATTATGCTGAGGCCCCATTTTGATTATATGCACTAATTAGTTATCTTTACTTAATGTTTCAAGGCAGGAAGCAGAAATTTACCTTTGTTTTGTGTGTGTGCTTGAATGGCATGCTTATAGTTGGGGTTTTTTGTGTGTGTGTGTGATATAGTTGATTTCACTGCTCTTTGATTCTGGGAAAGGGAGGGTTACTAGGTGGGACTAGCGGGAAAAGGTGTTTGTCCTGCTTTGAAGGTTAAAAAAGTGAGGTAAAAAGAGGAAAATGAATCATTATTTTACTGCTGTTGTAATGATGGAGTGCATGGGTCTCATGTTTTGCCTCGAAGAGTTCAGTGGAGGATACCTGAGTGAAATGTAGATGTTCCTAAAAGTGTATGGATTGCTTATTTTATGTGGAAATCTGTATTTTATGAACTGTTCTACAACAGATCGGTGATGGGGATACCATACGTGCAATTTATGTGATTTGGCAAAAGCCTTATGACGGAAATGATCACCATGAGCATCATTTGAATCCTTCAGTCCCTTCTGGCTCAAGGGAAGTCCTTTACCTTTTCTTGCTCTCATAAGTTAATCTGACCTCATTCCATTCCTGTTATCCTTTTTCCTTGGAAAAAGTAGTGAATTTTTATATGACATTGAACCTTTTGTCTATAACTTTTGCCCTAAAAAGAATCAATAATTGCTCTATCTTGCTCTTCACAAAGTTAGGGTTCTGCAACCATGTGCCAGTTGTGATTACTTTATGTGAATGTGGTATGACAACAACAAAATTTGAATCTCATCCCAGCCTATACTAATACAAGAGCTGCTGCTTTTTTCCCCCTTAATTGTGGTATTCTTTAGAAGGCTTTGCTAGAAAAGGAAAGCTTTTAAACATTTCATAAAATCCAGCGCTCTACTTCTCTAGCACCACAATCTCAGCTCCCTGTCTTCAAGACAATTCATGCATCAACAACCCAACTTTGCTCTTTTTCTGTGTCTCTGGTCACACACAAGCAGTTTGACCTGGCCAGGATGTTCAATCATACAGTATAATGAAAATATCTAATACAGTTGTGGGCATAATCCATTAACTGTCATGAAGATAAGAGTAGTGTACAAGCCTTCTCCATCACTTAATTAATCAGAAATTACTAATAGTCAGAATCTGGGAGAAGGTGAGGAAGCAGAATAGTGAAATTATCCAAATACTCTGTTAATTGCTTATGGGTTTCTTTGCTCATGAGATCCCTCAGTACACTGGGTAAAGGTGAAAAATTTTTCTTTGGAAATGTTAGATTCCTGATGAAATTCACCCATGACATACCAACTAGTGCATAGCTTGTTTCTCAGTGATTTGGCTAATGTGTAGGCAATTTGTACACCTAGACACATTCAAAGAACAATTAATCTGTTTAGTTTCTGGGTTTACTGCAGTTGCTCTAGGTATTTTCCATTCTCATGATGCTTGATGTAGTAGGATTACTTTTGAAATAGGAATAATACTCTAGCTATCTTTAAAGTTGTTAAGCAACATTTCTCCTAACACACAGTATCTGGCTGCTTTCCTCAAACCAAGCAGTGAAAAAGAAATCTGCCTGGGGCCATGAGTCCTGAGCAAAGTCCAGTTTTGTAAGCCTGTGAAGCCCTTGGACTCACTCTGCAGTGCTCCCTAAGGCAGGTTGTTATCATGTGTTAAAACAACACCTCAGTGGAGTTCCTTTGTTCTGTGATACAGCTTTGGAGGCTTTCAGATGGATTCAGTTGTCTGAACATAACGGCAAGGTTTTTTGGGTGGCTGGGAGCATGGAGTTCATGTTTGTTCAGGATTCAACAAACACTTTTTCTGTATAAAAAGCTCACATATACAAGGTCTTGGAATCAGCCTCGTAGCCAACCTGGATGCAGGGTCTGGCTGTCTATATAGAAAAGCACACCTAAGCACTATCAAGGTTTTGTACAAAAATACAAGTTCTTAAAGCTTTGGCATAAGATTTTTCTACTGACTGAGAATATTATCTGTTATGAGGGAGAAACTAATGAGAATGGGAAATAGAGAGTGATTCAGATTCTTGCAATTAGTGTCTTTTGGATTTCAGTACTACAGGATGTATTCAAGCCAGTGCTCTCAATATTCAGTGGCGGATATTCTCTGTTTTGACACCTCCATGACCCTGTGGGAATCCCACGGGTCAGGTCGGAAAGGACCACAGTGGATCATCTGGTCCAACCTCCCTGCTTGAACAGGGTCATCCCAGAGCACATAGGACAGGATTGTGTCCAGACAGTTCTGGAATAGCTTCCGTGAGGGAGACTCCACACCCTCTCTGGACAATCTGTGCCAGTGCATGGTCACTGCACAGGAAAGAAGTTCTTCCCCATGATCAGGTGGAACTTCCTGTGCATCAGTTTCTGCCTCTGGTCCTATTGCTCAGCACCACTAAGAACAGCCTGGATCCATTTTCTTGACATCCTTCCTTCAGATAATTACAGACATTGATGAAGTCCCCTCTCAGCTGTCTCTTCTCAAGACTACAGGCCCAGCTCCCTCAACCTTTTGTTGTAGGAGAGGTGCTCCAGTTCTCTAATCATCGTTCTTGCCCTGCACTGGACCTGCTACATGTCTCTCTTGTCCTGAGGAGCTCAGAACTGGACACAGCACTCCAAACACACCTCACCAGGGCTGATTGGAGGGGCAGGATCCCCTCCCTGACCTGCTGGCAATGCTCTCCCTAATGCACCCCAGAATTCATTGGCCTTCTTGGCCCCCAGGGCACTGCTGGCTCATGGACAGCTCATTGTCCACCAGGACCCCCAGGCCCTTCTCTGCAGAGCTGCTCCAGCAGGTCGCCCCCAGCCTGTGCTGGTGCCTGGGGTTGTTCTTGCCCAGGTGCAGGACCCAGCATTTGCCTTTGCTGGATGTCAGACAGTTCCCCTGCCCCTCTCTCCAGCCTGTCGAGGCCCTTCTGAGGGGCTGCACAGCTCTCGGGGGTTTTGGCCACTCCTCCCAGCTCTGTGTCATCAGTGAACTCGCTGAGGAGGCCTCTGCCCCTTCCTCCAAGTCACTGATAAATAAGTTAACACTGGGCCCAGTGTTGAACCCTGGTGGATACCACTGGCAACAGGCCTCTACTGTGTCACTGTTTATGACCCTCTGGGATCTGTCACTCAGACAGTTCTCAGTCGACCTCACTGTCCACTCATCCAGTCCAAGCTTCCTGAGTTTGCCTTTGAGGATACAGTGAGAGACAGGATGAGTTTTTGAAGTTTAATTAGGCACTTTGGGGAGAGTGTGCATGACAAAAATATTTTGATGGTTTAAAGCTGTGGCCTGATGATTTCAGTGCTTGTTCTGTAAAAAATACTTCATAATAATTTACTTTTCACCATTTCATTCACAGAGATATGGATACAGTTATTACAGCCTCTTCCTCCATATAAATCTTCTCTCTTTTAAATGGAAGTGTCTTTTGTTTTGTAGGGTTTTTTGTTTGTTTGTTTGCCTGTCATCAACTCTGACTGCTTTAGGGAAACTTTTCACTGTAGTGAAGCCATAGAATGACATCCTGCCCAGAAATGGAGTGTTACCCAGCCCTTGTGAAATATGAACACCACTTCTACTCTACCTGGTTATAGCTGGGAGGATGCAAACTACACACATCTTTGAAGATGTGGGTGTCACTAGCGGCATACAGGGACATAATATCTAGATTTTTCCTTCAATTCCTTTCCCTCTAACATTCTATTTTGACTTTGACCCCTGCTGCCTATCAAACCGATGTTTTCATCAAGCTGACTGTGATGATTCCCTCTTTTCCCTCTGGGCTTGTTAGTGATCATTTAGAGTTCATATTTTTCTCAGGTACATCACATTCATCAACAAACAATTTTACTTACCATTTTATTGCTCACCAATGCAGTCTTGCTTTAATTCTTCAAAACTAGCTTTGGTTTTTATTATCCTGCCTATTTTTATAACACCAGCAAACATTTGTCTGTTCACCAGCTGCCTGTGCTTTCAGATCTCCCAGGATGATATGCAAAGCAGTGATCTTACTGCATATCACCATAGCATTGCACCTCTGACTTTACCCACTGTAAGGCTGACCACCAGTCCCATTCTTCTTTCTCTAAACTCTAATCAGTTATTAATAAGTGTCAAATTAGCTTCTTAAGAACCTTTGTTGAGGAACCTTGCCAAAAGCTCTTTAAAAATAAAAGAATATATCTTGACACTATTATATCTCTTTCACAGTCACTGATTCCTCCAAAGAGATTTGACAGGTTCGTGCAGCATGAGTTCTGTTCTCAAAGCCTTACAGGCTCTTCTGCCATAGAGAACAATTTTTCCATGCTTTCTCTAACTCGTCCCTTTATTGCAGAGCCTACTGATTTGCCTTGGACAGCTGTTAGAGACACTGTACAAGTACAAATAACAAGTACAACAGTAGTAGTGTTTTTCAGACACGGATTTTAAAGCATTTCTGAAGCTGTGCAGAAAGTAATTGGCAGAGGTGAAAGCAAGGCTCCCTTTTCCTCTGTCTTGATCCCGTGCTTTGTTGTGCTGTGGCCAAAGTGGGACCTTCCCATCTCTTCAGAGCTGCTACTGTGGGTTCTGGTGGTACTTCCAGGGAAAAGACAGGAGTACTCTGCTCTGGTACCTGCTCTGACAACAGTGCCTACAGCTATTTCGATTTTCTTTTAGGTATTTGCAGAGTCACAGAACAGCTGAGGTGAGAGGGGACCTCTAGAGACCATCTGGTCCAACCAAGAAGGCCCACCTGGAACTGATTTCCCAGGACTTTGTCCAGGCAGCTTTTGAATATCTCCAAAGATGGTGACTCCATAAAGCTCTTACTACCTTTTCCTGCAAGCCACACGTCTCCCTGGTAAAACAATGTGCAGCACAGCTTCCCTTCCCATTAAGTTTGGGGGTTTGCCCAGGCATGGATTTCATTTGTGACTTGCTGCTAGTTCCTGTTGTTCCTGCTATCTAACTTCAAGAAAAAACAAGCTTAATTGCTTCATACATTTGTCCTGAATATCTCTTCCCACTACCAGGGGTGTTGGTGTTTCACTCACTTATCACCATAGCTAATATATGAGTGATAAAGTGATACACGAGGGTGACATGAAAGTTTTATATGAATTTTAGGACAGCATGTTACCAAAAGCAGAAAGCTGCAAATAGACCTTACCAAATGAATGCCAGTAAATCTTCTACTACCATTATGTTATATGTTCAGGATATGTCAAAATTCACAGTAAGACTGGAAATATTGTGCAGTTTTAAAATATTCCAGTGGTATTTCTCATGCCTCATTTATTGCCTGGCTTACCTGCCAGGAGTTCAAATGTACAAAGTCCAAGAAGGAGAGAAAAAATGGTTTTTAGAATATCTTCAATAAAACAATGAAAATTGGTTTCCCATAGGCTTCAGGGATTTGGGACCTGGAAAACCTAGAAGCGAGATATTGCATATATCATTAGAAATGCAGGAACTTTCATTTACTTCTCCAACCTTTATGACAACAAGAAGAAAAAAATACAGAAATTTCAGGTGATTGAAAGAGGACATAATACTTTCTGCCCTAAAATCAAGAGTGTTGAAAATCTTTCCTATAAAAAGGTCTTTCCTTGTTAAGATATCTCTTCTGACTTTGCATATTTAAAACTGAAATCATTAACTCAGCTTTGTGTTTTCCAGTTACTTAATTTTTTTTTTTTCACATTTTATAAATTGTGCTGTTGGTACAAGGAACAGCTTTCATAAATTTTAACTGTTTTGATTTTCAGAACAATGGAAGGAAAGTCAAATATCCAGAACCTTTGATGAGAAAGAAAGAAAAGAAAGAAAGAAAGAAAGAAAGAAAGAAAGAAAGAAAGAAAGAAAGAAAGAAAGAAAGAAAGAAAGAAAGAAAGAAAGAAAGAAAAGAAGGAAAGAAAGAAAGAAAGATAGCTGTCTACACCAATACATGCCTTTATACATACACACACAAGTGCATCAGACTAATTGCAATTAAAAACTAAAAGAAGTATTTCTTTTTTCATTTTCCCCTCAGGTATGGAGTTGAAAATTCAATTCAGGTACGGAACTGGAAAAGTCAATTCTTTGCAGGGACAGCTGCTCAGGAGCCTTCCTGGGGCTCAGCAGCCCCACAGCAAGGGCTGCCACCTTCCCAGTCAAGAAGACCTGGGCACAGGCACAGCTGAGATAGAAGCACAGAGGACAAAGGGGCACATCCAGGAGGAGAAGTCTCTTCAGTGCAAATCTGCTGTGCACCTGTGAGATCAGGTTCTTGCCCTCCAGACTCAGCCTGCCCTGGAAAACTGCTTATAATGGAGTCCTGATCAAGGACCCCTCCTGTGCCATATTTATGAAGTTTCTGACAGGTTTCTTTGTTTTGACTACTAAATCCATTGGATCACCTGCATAACTTCAGTAATTTAGAACTGATCTGTTTACTTTGCTAGTTCTGCATGGCCTTATCCTTGCAGCAGCTTTTATCAATTGTTTGTCAAAGGCACCATCAGTTCTGCTTCTGCTTCAGAAACTGAAGTGGACTGTTCTTTGGTATGGACCTGAGAGATTTGGGTTTCCAACCCAGGAGCTCTTTTACATCATTAAACAAGAGAAAATGTGGAGGTAGCTGATGGGAAGTCTAGTTGACAAAACATAAGAGAGAAATGAAGGGAAAAGGAACCAAATATACCCACAAGCAGGGAGTGTGCAAATTCCAGGTTTCATCAGGGAAGTTTGTTAAGGAACAGATTTAGACCCCACAGAAGGCAACAGAAGGACTTCTGCAGAATTCTGTGGGTTTTGGGTCAGGTTTTAAATCCTGAAACCCTCGGTATCCTGTCAGCTCCCTTGTCATACCAAAATGTACTAAAATATCTATCAGAAGAGTGGAAAGTACTTCAAAGGAAATATGCACAGAACCCCACAGGAAAAAGTGTGTTATAAATGTGAATGCTCAATTTGATTTACTCCCCTCTTTGATAGTAGAAATATCCTGTAGCTGAAAACAGCTGTGAGCCTACTCAAATATGGAAAAAACACCATTAGTCGTCTCCTTGTCCTTGGGCTGCTAGTATAAAAAGCATCAAGGATTTCTGCAAGTCATACAGGTAGGAATTCACTATCTTTGTGCATAAAATGCAGAAAAAAAAGCCTTTGTGTTGGTTTGCTTTTCTTTCCCCTTAAGAAAAAAGGATTTCGATTTGTCAGGTCCAATCTAGAAGGTCAAGTATCCACTAGATTGGAAGGAAAAGCTGAAATGCAGAAATAAACTTCAGAGGTCCGTTTCCTCTACCTTGGGACTTTATTAAAGGACTTGTGTATGTGAGATCTTCTGGTTCATTTGCATTGTTTGGACATGTTCTCATGCTTTTAATAAAGGCTGTGGAGTTCCTCACTAGCTGCGAACAGGAAGGTTTGAGGCACACAGTAGGTCACACACAAAACACAGTGTGGAGTATGATAGAAGAGACTCTTGCCCTCATAGAAACAAACAGGAAAACTTACCAGAAAACCAGCAAAACAATGCACTATAATGAATAGGTATCCATCTTTCATATTTTTACAAATAAATGCTACAAAAATGGGAGAATCTTGGGTCAAACAGTACACACTCTAAAACAGGAAAACACTTTTGAATGAAGGCATCCCAGAGAAAACTCTCTTCTTTGAAAAGGCCATTCTGCAAGAAGAGAGTTAAGGCATGTGTGGATTTAGCAAGATGAGGATGGGAGGGAACGTGCATGCTGTTTGTGGATCCATGAGGGAGAAGGGTGAATAAATTCTGTGTGGGAATTAGGATTCTGTGGATTTTACATTTTATGTGCTCAGAGATATCCATTATTGCAAAATCTGATAGACACTGGAAGTCTATAATCTGTCATATCTGTCCAGTCTGTATGAAGTCTCGTGTTTATCTGTAGAGAACTGTCATATGTGGTACTAAGTAATAGTAATTTTGAAAAGAATTAAATTTAGGACTATTTCTGAAAGATAACTATACCCTCCAGTTATTCAAAACTGTCAAATAACTTTTAGTTGCCACTAGAATACATGGTAGCATTAGTGAATCACCACTATAACTCCTCATTTCATCAAAAAACATAATATATGAGTCTTAGGAAAGTTATTGGCTATTTTAGAGGGCAAAGTATCAATTCTGTCGGTAAGAAAGATATTCCACTTCAAATTTTCATGACTTGTCCAAGATCTTTCTTCACTTCTCTAATGAAACAGAATTATTAAGATTTCTCAGCAGAGTTATGCAAGACAAAACATGTTGAAAATATCTGACATTGTTGGGAGGGATGATATGTGGTGAATATGTGGTAACTGCTATCAGTTGATCAAAGCCTCTGCAACATTTCTGGGATACCAGAGGTCCTCTTGAAGAGTTTATGTGTGTAATGCAAGTAAACTGTTGAGACTTTCCGTGAAAATCTTTGAAAACCTCCATACAAAAGGCAGAAAAAGGAGGGATAAGGAAAACATAAACAGAATAATCTTGCTGATCAAGAAGACCCTTGCCCTTGTGAATAGCCAAATGCTGTTGTGATAAAAAGAACTAAGAGCAATGACTATAAACATGAAATAAAACAATATGAGGCACTTGAGATGGAAAAGGAGATTAAGACTATCTGAACAGCAGCCTGCCTTTATCTCCTGAGGTCTCGGAAGGGTCAGCAAGATCAAAAGTTTCAGACAAATGGTGGGAACTTTGTAACTAGATTGGTGACTCTTTGACATGCTGCATCACAGGCTTCCTGTACGCAGAAGGCACAAAGGAATGTTTGTTTCTGAAACAGGCCTGGCCAGAGGGACAGACACATGCACATATATATGTCTATATATACAAATACAACCATATAGCTAATATGTATAACATCTGTGTATATATAGCCTGCCACAGCCTGGGCAACCTGACTACAGTGAGAGAAATCAAAAGGTTGTTTTCAGAATTCCTTGCGCCTTGGAAATTGGAATGTGTGAAATTAGTTTGTTATCATTACCAAGGTTTCTGATCCATCCTGCAAAACCTAAACCAAACTGTTTTGAATGACAGCTTTGGCATAGCCCTTGCCAAGAACATGTATTTGGTGAATCCACTGCTGACGTTCAGCTGCACCCCAAGTTTCTCATCTCCACAGAGTGCTTGTCCAGTGGTTGGTAGCATGTGGAGAACTTGAGTATCTCCTTCTTTTTATAAAATCTTCTTTTTCTCCTTTCCATAGAGGGTATATGAGGCCTTTTGGGTTTATATCAACAGCTCATTGGTACAACAGGAGATTAATAATCTCGGGGATTATTAGTGGAGAAAAATTTTCTTCCTTTGATAGAGCCTTTAGCCTCAATTTTCAAAGTTTATGGTGTGACTTTTTTTTCAAACCAAGCAAACTGCTTAGAATAATATTCTTTTTCCTGGTCAAACTGGAAACAAGCAAGAACTTTAAAAATCTTTTAAGAAAGTTTTTTTTTTTTTTTTAAATGTACCCAGCTCAGTTGTCAAGATTTGAGACATTTGGCTTGACAAATCAAGAGTCTTCAGTCACCCTCAGATTTATCATGTGGAGTGTTTGTGCATGAGGAATGCTCTAACATAACCCTCCAGTGGCCACGGAGGTATGAAATGGCTTATTCACTCTGTGTCTTCAAAGTATTTGTACTTCAGAGAAGACAAGAAAAGCCTCCCTGTAAGTAATTTGTGGGAGGATAATTAAAACCGCAGTTCTTTTCTTCTATGAAAATACTGTCAGGTATCAATTTTTTTTAAACAAAAGTTATGTGTAAATAGTCACAGCACTGAATGAAGTGATGGGTACATATTGCAAACCAAATGGGATGGGGATGATTCTGCAAACATAGTTTCTAGCTCTGAAAACCCTTTCAGATTTCCTAAATAAGAAGTAGAGCATTCAGTGGAGAGCGCAGCCATTTTAAAAGTAGGGCTTAATGCATAACTTTCAAGCAATCATTTTTCTTTTAACCGTATCTTAAATATTCAAAGTCATTTTCTCTGCAGAGCAGCTTTTAAAAGGATTGGTATGCCAGACACATTTCATGTTGTCCTTATCTTTATTTAAACAAATCAACTTGGTGCTCTGAAGTATCAAAGTAAGATCTTCTGAGCTGAGCAATGTCACAAAAAGAGCTGTTTGTACATACAAATTGCATCAATTGTACCAAGCACAACAGAAAATATAGCCCACTAGTAAATATATTCAACTATGAAGTGCAAACTTTTGGCTAAGCGGCTCTACATCTAGGAATGTTCTGTCCACAAGAGTTGAGTTTAACACTAAGTAAAATAATAAATCCCGTAAAGAAAATCAATTTGATAATATCCTCATGTTTGAAAGGAAAAAAAAGATACAAACATTTTCAGTATAGTTAGATCTTTGTCAGCTCCATGGTCATTAATTAATAAGCCATACACTGACATGACGATGAGCCACAGAATGTCTTCTGGAGCACTTGGCAACATCTTGAAACTCCATTGAGCCAAACAGGGAATTATCTAGGCTTTTTTGGTTAAAACCTTAAGGAAAAAATTGAACATGTAGTGATAAATACTGTAAGTAGGAGATTGGAGAGCTTAAACTCAAATGTTAGCTAAAAAATCCTCACCATTTCAATGTAAATGTACAATAATTAATTTTCAAATTGCACTTTATGTTTTATAGGCATTAAAAGCACTTCCAAAACTTCTTTTGATTATCATACCATCAATAGAGAATAGCACAACTAAAAGCATCTGAAACAGAATAGCTTGACTTCTAGATTTTGTGTTCCACAGTGACTAAAGCACATGGATTTTGTTCCAGAGCTTGGTATTAGTGGAAAAACTCCCATGGGTTTTAATGGATTTTGTAACTACTTCATAGCAACTCTGGTCCCTCCTTTTGTTAAAACCGAATCAAAATGATGCTTGTGATTGCCGATCAGTAGCACTGGTTGGGTCACATATTCCTGTGTGTGAGGGATACTGGGTCACACATTTGGGAGGTCAGACCCACATCTGCTTCCTAGAGAGAAGGAAAAAGAGAAGAATAAAAAGCAAGGCAACGCAAGGTGGGTTGGCTGAATATACAGTTAAATGCTTGCTTTGGGATAGTGATTATAGATATCAGATGTGCAGATTTGAGATACAGAGACACACTTTCATCATAATAAGCATGGAGGACCATAAAATACAAGTTGGTTCTCTGTATCTGGCACTCTGCAAGACAGCTTGCATGTTCAAAGTCTTTTGCTGGTCCTGTAGCTTCAGTGAGAGTGGACTAACTTAATGAAAACATATTTTCATGAATTTAAAAACTTTATTTGAACTTTACCTACTTGAACTTAACAACAGGTATTTCAACTGTATGTACCTTTACTGCTTTCCTAGATAGAGCTGGTGAGCTGCATCTGGAAAGTGCACTTTAGACCACACAGCATGTGAACTCCTCAGGGATCAAGCCTGTCAGGTAGTTTTGGGCATTTAAAAGAAGAAAAATGTACAGTGAGAGTAAAGCCACCCAAGTGTTACTGCAAATTATACTACGAATCAGTAAACCAAAATGGTATATGAAAATCTTTGATGATGGCAATGAATCCACCAAAAAAGACATTATTTTACTTTAGCCTTGGATTGTCCTTCAGTGATTTTTCATCAAGCCCTGCTGCATCTGCCTTTTTCTTCACTTGTCAAGATCAGATAAAACATGGATATTCCTTTATGTACCCTGGAAAGTATGGTTCATAGCTGTTATACAAAGAGAAAATAATTACCCTGTTTAAGCAAATGTCAGCAGCTATCATGCTAGAAGATTCTCCTGGAAATGCTGGATGAGCTCTTTAATGCTTTCTAGGAAAGAGAGAATTATGTAAGACACAGAACAATAAAAACACCATAATTAGTTTTGTTTCAGATTCAAACATGAATGTGGTTTACCAAATTTCAACAAAAATAGGGCCCTTGCTGTGTTATGTTATGAACAGATAATTGGCAAGCAACAGTTTCAAAGAGCATGGTAGGATTTAAAAAAGGACTTAGTTTTTCACTTCCTAATGCAGAAAAAATGGAGACACTATATGAAATGATCAAACCTGCATAAGAACTGTGTAGCAGTTAAATCTTCTAAAGGAAGATTTTAAGTCTTGGCCCAGGACTGTAACCATGAGACTGTCCTCAGTCTTGGAACTGAGGAATGAAGTGATGCAAAATTGACTCTTTAAAGTGGTTGTGGCTATTTAAAATTTTTTTTTTAATTTGCATTGAATTCTTATCCTTCTTCTTTGATTAAAAAAATAGTAATGTGCAGCTTGGCAAAAACCTAATATTTTGACATCAATAAATTAAAAGAAAAATTATTTTCAAAATTCAACAGAGATGTTAAAATCAAGAAGCATATTAGAAATAATTCTTTGGACAGTTTCAGGCATATTTATTTGCCTTTAGTATGGGCATTTAAATGACTATAATTAGAAGGCTGTGTGGGGAAAAAGCAGTTTAATTTTCATACAAACCAATAAAACTTTCAGAATTATTTCATTCCCGTGTAGTGTCAGGAACACCTTAATGTGGTTAGGATGCTAGAAGTAGAAGATACAGTCTTGTTTCCACAGATGCCAGCATGTGATTTACCCACTGGCTCCCAGGGCAGCAGCACTGAGCAGTAGATTAATGCAGAAGATGAAGCAAAGCAAGATGCTTCTTTACTAAAACAAAATGTTTGTTTCGTGCCAATGCCAAGGCTGATGCCAGTGCTGCTATTCTATTGATCTAAACTTAATTATATCCCCTACAGCCTGATTAAAATTAAACATAGAAATGAAACTGCACAAAGGCCCACAACAATATAATCAAAGATAACCAAACCCACAACAATATAATCCAAGAACCCACCTTTATTCGCATTACATTCTTCTCAGTGATGACTGATTTTCCTTGGGACTCTGTTTTTCTGTACTGCCCAGCGTGCAGCATGAGTCAAAAACTTCAACACTGAAGCTGACTGTAGATCAGTGGATTTATGGACGCAAAACCTGCAGCAATCGATCAAAAAAATTTCCTTTCCTGAGGTCCTAGGCATTAAAGCCATGACATTTAATGCAATGCTCTGAGTCAGAGTTAGCTGTCGTGCCTCAAACTAGAAAAACTAATGACTCGTCAGAGAAAGTCTTTGATATATCTGCATGCTCCCCTTTATAGACCAGGTAAGAGCTGTAAAATGAGGCAGACCTAGCACCATGTAGTTTATACTCTAAACTAAACTTCATCAAAATCTTTATTTTTCTGCTAGGGAGACAAGGCACACACGTAGCAAGACTTCTGTACTGGACCGTAGCTGTTGCAGTCGAAGATGTTTGACACAAGTTGCCATCTGCAACCCCAAGTTTGTTGCTGTCCCCATGTACTGCTGTTGCAAACCCAGTTTTCTCAACTCCTTAATGATAGCACCCCTCATATAACAGAGACTTTTGACTGTACACAGCACATGTTGGTGATCAAGAGAGATGGTCCCACAGTGGTGACTGCGTATTACCGTGGAAATGACCTCAGTGTATTCTGGTACTGAAGGTGTTTTTCACCTAGAATTCAGCAGAGCCTTTGACACCATTTCCAACAGCATTCTCCTGAAGAAACTGGCTGTTCATGGTTTGGACCGGTGTGCTCTTGGCTGGGTAAAAAACTGGCTGGATGGCTGGGCCCAGAGGTTGTTGGGGAATGGACTAAAATCGAGCTGGCGGTGATCACCAGTGATGTTCCCCAGGACTCAATGTTGGGGCAAGTCCTGTTTAATGTCTTTATCAACAATCTGGGTGAGCGGATCAAGGGCACCCTCAGGCAGTTTGCAGAGAGCCCTGCTCTGGATGAGAGTGTCAATCTGCTGAAGTGTAGGAAGGCTCTACAGAGGGACCTGGACAGGCTGGATCAATGGACTAAGGCCAATTGTGTGAGGTTCAAAAAGGCCAAGTGCTGGGTCCTGCACTTGGGTCACAGCAGGTCCTTGAACTGTCAAGGCTGGGGGCAGAGTGGCTGAAAAGCTGCTCTGCTGGAAAGGACCTGGTGGTGCTGGCTGACAGTGGCTGGACATGAGCCAGCTGTGCCCAGGTGGCCAAAAAGGCCAGTGGCATCCTGGCCTGGATCAGCAATGGTGTGGCCAGCAGGACCAGGGCAGTGATTGTACCCCCGTACTCGGCACAGATGAGGTCACATCTCAAATTCTGTGTCCAGTTTAAGGCTTCTCACTACAAGAAAGACATTGAGGGGCTGGAGGGAGTCCAGAGAAAGACAGTGGAGCTGGAAAGTGTCTGAAGCCCAAGTATGATGAGGAGCAGCTGAGAGAGCTGTGAGTGTTTAGACTGGACAAAAGAGGGCTCAGGGGAGACCTTATCACTCTCTACAACTCCCTGGAAGGAGGCTGTAGCCAGGTGCAGGTCAGTCTCTTCTCCCAAATAACAAGAGACAGAATGAGAATAAATGGTCTGAAGTTGTACCAGAGAAGGTTTAGATTGGATATTAGGAAAAATCTTCACAAAAAAGATTGTCAAGTATTGGAACAAGTGATTGGGGAAGTGGTTGAGTCGCCACTCCTGAAGTTATTTAAAAGACATGTAGATGTGACACTCATGAACATGGTTTTCTGGTGGACTTGAAAGTCCTGTGTGTTGGGGTGACTTTATGATGTATCCCATATTGTCCAGAAATGAATGCTGTGCCTTTTTGTGCCTTTAAACTGNCAGAATGAGAATAAATGGTCTGAAGTTGTACCAGAGAAGGTTTAGATTGGATATTAGGAAAAATCTTCACAAAAAAGATTGTCAAGTATTGGAACAAGTGATTGGGGAAGTGGTTGAGTCGCCACTCCTGAAGTTATTTAAAAGACATGTAGATGTGACACTCATGAACATGGTTTTCTGGTGGACTTGAAAGTCCTGTGTGTTGGGGTGACTTTATGATGTATCCCATATTGTCCAGAAATGAATGCTGTGCCTTTTTGTGCCTTTAAACTGAGCCCGAGAGGGGAGAGAAAAAAACTGATTGAACTTTTCAAAACAGTTTGTGTTTCAAGGACACAGGGATAGCTGCTGCTGCTGAGGAGCGAAGGAAGCACCCTTCCTGCTTTCCAGCCAGTTTTCGGCTCTGTTTTCTCCAGAGACGGAAAGTGAAGGTTTTTTTCTGGGACTTCAGCTTTTCCCTTCTTCTCTTCTGGACTCTTTCATCAACATCAGAACACCAGAACTCATCGGGAAAACTTTCCACCTTAGGCCCGGAGCGCTCCCAGGCCGACCCAGCTCTGGGGAGGAGAGAGACCACACCCACAGAAAGGACTTTAAAATCTCCCCAGGTTTCTCTCCACAGCAAGAGGCTTTATTCTTTAGCATTATTATTCTTTTCCTGCGTGTTTGTTAAATAAATAGTGTTTTTTCCTTTTTGCTTTCCTTCGAGGAATTTCTTTCCCGAACCTGGTGGGGGAGGGGTGGCTGAAACCTGGCTTCTAAGAGAGGACGTTCAAATTCGGACGTTCCTCTGAATTTTGTCTCAAACTGGGACACTGTGTTAATGATTAAACTCAGTTATCTGAGACGTCTTTTCCAACCTAAATTATTCCATGTTCTGGCAATTTTTAGGGCTTCTGTCTCCTTTAAGTGCTGTCTCACACATGTGCCTGAACATATCTGAAGTGCCCAGGTATTAAAAAACAGTCTTTCCAGGAAGTTTGTTAAAGTCAGTTTGACTTCCTTTTTACATTACCGTGAACTTTAATAAGAGGCTTCCATAGTGTTCTCTTAAATAGCTTCCAGTTTCCTCAAAACTAATGCTGCATTTGCTGCCAAGAAAAGCAGACTCATCTTTGCCAAATGTTAATACTCTGGATTAAGAGAAGATCCCACTGTTTTCTGTAACTCTTTTGAAATGTCTTCAGTCCCCAAACCACTTTTTAAAAGAAGAACAGCAGAGACCTTCTATATGTTACAATGGGGTGTAGTTCAACAGCAATAGTCTGTTTTCTGCACAGCTGAAAGCATTTTCTAACGTATTTACTTTCTGACTTACCCAATGCATATCGTCAGAGGGAATTAAGGGCTATACAAGAGCTTTAACTCAAGATCACCAACCCAGTAACCTACCTCAGTGACTCGATTGTATGTCTCATTTACACTTACCCATTTTCACTTATTCATTAAATGTACTTAGGTCTCACTTACTCATTACATTCACTTATTTTCAGCATGATTTCACTGACTTCATTTTTAATGTATGTGTCCTGGCTCTCTTGGCAGCTCAAGATGGTGGTTCAGAAAGGCCCTATGCTCATCTTAAAAACATTCCCTCTCCTTAAATTCAGTATTGCAGTTCTTTTAGTTAATACCTAAATGATTTTAAATCCTCTCCTTGATCTGTGGGCTGTTTGTTTTATTTTATAGACTCCTTACTTTTTAATTTTTTTCCCCCTAGGAGTTGTAAAGCAGTAGCTGACTCTTCTCTCTGCTTTGTTTATTCTTAGTGTCATTGCATATGGGCTACGTGTCAGACAAAGAAATACTTTCAAGGTACCCTAAACAGCCCTAAAATAAATGTTGTGCTGCAAAAGCAATTTACAAACTCCATTTCCTCTCATTAGATTTGTGCCTACATTAAATTAAAATACAGGTCAAAATAAAATCTAGAAATACTTGTGGTTCCAAATCTGTATACACACAGTAAACACATAGGAGAGCTAATATCTTAGATTTCAGATACATTTAGTGAATCTCAATCTACAGCCAGACACCAGATTTTAAGCAAGCATGAGGGAAGTTGGACCATGTACAAAAATACCAAAGATTTTACTAAAGAGGAGCAAGTTTCTCTCAGTGAATTTGTAACACTCTCCATCACAAAGACCAAGATGCCTAGTGAGACTTTTGACTCATGTTCAGCTGTCAGCCAGACCTTTGCCTTGAGCTAACTTTTATTTGAGGAGATTGGCAAGATTTAATAAGCTGTGCACAATACTCCGCATTGTCTTCCATCAGTCGTTTCATGCGGTGCACTCACCAAGAGCTGTCTGCCTCCAGTGACTGCCAGTATCCCAGCGAGGCTGGTATTGCCAGAAAACTCTTCAGTGGGACAGGAAGTTTTATTTGAGTTGAAGGAGGGCTCGCAGCATGGTTTCCTCTTGTTTCTGCAGCCACACTGCACCTCATTACCATTTTTTCAACACTATCCTTTCTGGTTGATGGCCAAGGGGGAAAGCTGCATTTGCAGATGACATTAGCTTGAGGATGGCTATTTTTCTTGGGAATTAAAAATGTGTTGATGACAGAGTCCTCTCTGCTGATTTTCTTACACAAGAAATAAGGCATATTGCTCTGGTTTCTGAACAAGACAAAATTAAGCAGCTTAACTGCCAATAGCTTCAGAATGTAATCTCTCTGTTAATTTACACAAATATGATGTAGTTGTGCAAGGATGAAATATCAAATCCTCACGAATGGTCACGATGCTGCTGTTTAAATGGTGTACATACTTCTATAGGATCAGATCTTAGTAAACATTACGTTTTAGTTAGCTTTTTTTTCTTTTTTTGACAAGTCACAGGATCAGTATTCAGACAAGATTTTTGTCTCCTTACTTTGCTTACTGACAAGACCTTGCTTACCACACACTAATTTTTGCCTGTTGAGGTCACACTTGTGTTTATGTTTAGCACAGGGTTTGGACTGCATCAGCTGCCTTTTTTTAAGACTAAATTAATCTCTCCACCTTCAGCACTGGATTACTAGCAAAACAATTTGAATAACTTTAACTGGCTTCTCTTAGCTTGGATAACTTTGAACACAACCCTTGCAGATGATGTGAACTGGTAAGTATGAAACACTAATTTTTTTCAAGCAGCCCTTTGACATTGCTGAATAAGAAAGGAGATTTTATTGTCCCAACTGGAATGGATAAGGTCACTCAGCCATTACTCTTTGCCAGAGCAATTTAAAGCCTTTCTTAAAGAAGGAGAAAAAAGATGTTTGATCCAAACTATTACGAAGCTTCTGGTGCTAGTACCCTATTTTACTGATTCACAGAAGAGATAATCTTCCTGTTACCTCCTTCCCTAGTTAAGGTTAGATCTCAAGTGAAAATTTCCTATAATTTCTGGTAAAATTATTTTTTCCTGTTTTATTTATTGTAACATTAGGTCTTGCCAGGAGGACAGTATATGATAGGTCACGTGCTGAGGTACATTTCTGTCACAACAGAAGTAAAATATCAAGAGGAAATGGGATAATGAACATTTTTGTCCAAGAAGTTGCCCAGTCTAGATCTAGTTTTGGGTCTCCAGACCTTCTACTTGTCACAAGTCCTGCGTGGTACTGACAGTGCTGGAAGTTGCTTTTACAACCAGACCCATATCCCATCTTCAGCAGTAGTAGCTCAGCACAGTCATTTATGACATCCTAATTCAGCACTTCTCCTTAGAGTCACCTCTGACATTTAAATGCACCCTTTACAGAAAGTCCAGCTGCCTGTTTGGTCTCTTATTTATTTTTCTTTTTATTTTTTTAAAGTGGCCACAATAATGGGGAGAATAGAGATTGTTTTCTACCGGGTTCTGAGTGAAAATGGAAGTGTTGATTTAGCAAGTGTACTCTCACATGGTTGGGGTCTGGGCTTTTTTCTCTGTAAACCACGAAAAACCCTTAAGAATGACTGAGGTATTTTTGTGAATAATCCCTTGCATTGTATGGCCAGGGTGACCAGAGGCCAGAAGAGCTCAGGGGAGGCCACTCTCCATTGGAATTTGATCCCTTCATTGTTCTGTCAAAGCTGGAGTGTTTTGACCTCCAGGGCACATTATAAATCTCTGTTACTCATTCAGACTTCTGCTCTGAAGCATTCACTATGGAAAGAGTAGTGGGCTCTGTGTAGTTCCAATGAAATAATTCAGCCTTCTTCAGTTTTTCATACACGTGCATAAAGCACATCACATGAAAGCATTTATGCCCTGGCAATACTATACAAGTAAATTCTGAAGATGTAAAAGTTGAAAACAGGTTTGATTTTATTCCCATTTTCAGAATT
Organism: Machaerirhynchus nigripectus; assembly: GCA_013397975.1. NCBI lineage: Eukaryota > Metazoa > Chordata > Aves > Passeriformes > Dicruridae > Machaerirhynchus > Machaerirhynchus nigripectus. The sequence goes on from VZRQ01005687.1 coordinate 562,727, forward strand.
CAGTGCAGCACAGCTGGGTACACAATTTAAAAGCACTTAATTAGCATACAGGGTGGCATTGCTAATTTTTGCTGCAAGGGATGCTTTCCCACTATTCTTTCTGTATTGAGAGGCTCTCTGTGATTATATGGTAGACTGGGAAAGCATAGCGCCACAGGCACTGTGCAAAAGACCTGTCTGAAAGTTTTATGCTCCTTTTGTTAGTTATGCCTTAAAAAAAATGGGTTACTCGTGCAGCTGTTCACACTTGGGTAACAAATCAAGGGGCAACTTGCAGCTCCTCCTACAGTGAGTGGAGAGGGCAGATTTCTGCCCATGAAAAGGTGGAGCTGCCAGTGCAGTATGCCAGTAAACACCATGAGCTGCTTCATGGCACGGGGGACAGGGGGAGAATGGATGTTGTGGTGCAGTGGGGGGTCAGCGGTTATAGTCACTGTCAGAATGTCCTGCAACCATAACACAAGGTGTTAAATAAAAGTGGACTTTTTTTTTTTTTTTTTAAGTGTGTAATCATATCTACAACATCCCATTCACTAGGTATTTGATCAGGTCACAATGTAGACTTGTATTTCTAATTGGCTGAAATAGTGATGACATGCAAGTTTCCAGCCTGCAGTTTTGAGTCTATGTTTCAGCACTTGCCTCCCTTGCACTTTTTTCTTCCCCTGCCTCCCTGTTTCCCATAAGCACACACACACACAGATGAAGAGCTAGAAGCTCTGTGAATTCAAGGTTTTTTTCTCTATGGATTCTTATGGTTGTTGTTATTAAATTAGAAAAGCATCTGTGTTAAAATTCGTGCTGGTTTGTTCTATATCGTGCTAGTAAAGGTGCTAATGAAACCGACACTGAATGTTGAAGGAAGAATTCATTCTGTTCTACTGCAGCAAGTAGTTAGAGGCCACCTGTGGCCTTACAACAGCTGGAGTGAGTATAAAACATTATTAAAATTAATGCTTTATATAATTCATGAAAGCTAACTCAGTGACATCTGACAGATTTACCTGGTTAAAGGCCAGCTCTGCCATATTTCCTGTTACTGACCTTAGCCCATAGTGTCCCACTGAAGATGACAGAGGCAATTCTTAGAAGAAGGTATTGCTGAAGCAGGCAAAACCCAGTCTGCACCTGTACTGACAAAATCAAATTTTTAGGGACACGGTATGCTGAGGCTATTCATGCTTTTTGCAGGTTCATGGAATAATTTAAATTTAATAAATGAAGCAGTTAATAGTTACTGCACTGACTTTGCAGTCAGTGGATCCCTTCAGCAAACACATTTTGTAACAGTAGGAGTTCATAGAAGGCATTATCAGGGAAACCAACCAGCAAGGAGTTTGAATAGTCTAATCTTGAGGTGACAAAAGCATGAATAACCATTTCAGGCTCTGGATCAGATACAACTGGCTGCAGAGTGGTGATATTCTTTAAGCGTGCCCAACAGGATTTGGATTGAACCCAGGAAATAAACCAAAACCCTAGGCAAATTACTATTAAAATACAGACAACATCAAAGGCAAGAGCAAGAAAGTAAAAAGATTGAAAGAAATGTTTTGGTGCAAGGATAATTTATTTTCATTTTATCAACCTTTGCACATGAGAAGATTTTTTAGTTTCTAGGAGTGCACATTTTACAGCCACATCAATACAGCAATCCACATTTTCCTCTTCTACTGAGCTTTCCTTTAGTCAGCTGAACAATTAGATGTTTCTCCGCTACTGAGTCCATGTTTGCTTTTGTTGTCTGGTTGTATTTTTCTATTTTCTTCCACTCAAAAGCCCTCTCGACAGTAGGAGAGGTGTTCTTGTTCTCCTCCCATTAAGCAACTTAGAAAGCAACCAGAAGAATAGAAAGATTAAATTTCTTTTGGCTGTTACCGAGACAGAAAAATAAGTGACTTTGTTGGGATGATGAGTGACGAGGAGTCCCCAGGCAGGTGCAAAGGAGCCATTTATTGCAAAAACCTGGCCTGTTTAAGCAGTTAGCCAGTTATCTGTTCATGTAGTTTTAAGGCACAACAAACCCAACTCAACCAACCACCCTACACCACGATGTGAGCACGTGGCAGTCACGCAGCACGTCTCTCTACCCCTATTCTTGCTGAGTCACTCTCCCACAGTCCTTTTCTGCTTTGCCAAAGTAACGGGCCTGAGCCATGATTTTACAAGGCCTTCCCTTTACAAAGCTTTACTTATCAGTATCATGGCTTCATTAAAAATTTTGTCTAGAGAGAAATACAGATGGTTAAAAGAGAGTTGCCTGTTAGTATAACAGTTTTCCCAAAAGACACCTGGGGCAGTGTCCCTTAAAGTCAATCACATCATATGATCCTAACAACAAGCAAATACAGTCAAAACAGATCAGCCCAAAATTTGAAGGCCCAGCTTTTCCATACATCCCTGGAAAATTTCCACTGACACAGAGCCCCATAGGGGTACCTAGAGCTGAGATGCATCCAAAGCTGATGAGAAATTCCTCTATGCTGAAATTAGAGTGGGCAAAAACAGGAGAATGAAGTTTGACAGAACAAATGACCAAAGTAGCTACAAAGTCAGAAATAGGAAACAGCAACCTTATTAGATGAAAAAATCAATTTAAGAAGCATGAGACACACTTGGATACTGAAATTAAAAGTAAAGTGTGTAATCACTGTTAAGCCCACTTTTATGCTCTAATGTAATCTAAGGCTGGGACCAGATGGATTTTTCATATTCACTAATTATTAGCTGCAACTTTTAAAGAAAACGGTTCAAATGATTACAGAGTAGATGACTAGGGACTGCATGTCTGTAGAAAGGAATTACAGGTTTTGAGCAGCTGCTTTTGTGTACCATCCCAGGGGTTTCTCCAGTCCTCTCATCAGCAGGCAGGTAGCACCATTAGGGTGTTTTGTGGCAAAGGTTTGATCTTGGCACACAGAATTCCAGACAAAGGGCTGGGGATGGTGTTGTGCTTCTCTGGATCAGCTGCTGAGGAGCTCTTAAGGAGACTGAAACATATCAAGTTGCTGGCATCCTATTCCTCTGTCTTTCCACACTATCTGGACCCTGTCCTCTGATTTTATTGTAACATCTCTGAAGACATGAACCACCTTCCTTTAAGTCCCTGTTCCATTCCTGCCCCACGAGCAATACTCAGATAGTCATGTAATCCTTTAACTGCCACTGTGAAACAAATAATTCATAAGATAAACACACTTTCAGTTTAAGCAGTGCAGTAAGCTGCAACACTCTCTCTTCTGAATAAAGGCAGCTCAGTTATGCATTAAAAGGTTCTCACATGCCAGGCTCCAGCTTTCTTACACATCCACACAGAAGAACGTAATTAAGGGCTCCGTACAGAAGTGATGAATAATTTCTCATTAAGTCAGGGGAAGCACAGTATCAGTTATAATTGGGAAAATCTACACGCAGACATCTCCAGTTTCTACCTATTATAAAAGATGCCAACTTCAAAGATTTTGTTACAAAACCACCTATTTTATATTTCCACTTAAATACACACTGGGGGTTTTGCTAAATGCTGACTGTCAGAACAAAGGGTCAAAGCTTAGTGCACATGCATAAATATGTTACTCTAATACCTTTTACTTATTTTGGTATGCAGCTACATTCTTCTGTTTGTCTCACATCTGCCACTCAACAAAACTAATAAAAAAGTGTCAAATCAAGACAGGGAATCCCCTTTCTCCACACTGCTGCCAGTATAGACTAATTTAACTTCTTTCTCTGGTAAAGAAATAGGAAGACTATTTTGTTGATTTTCTGTTGAATTTTTTTGAACAAAGGAAATAGGCTGACTTTATTACCATGTGTTTACTGATGTCAGAGTTAAGTTCTGGAAACTGTCATCCATATCATCCCTGAAGTCCATTTCCTAAATGAATTTTAGCTTTGGATGCTTCTGAGTAGAGATTAAAGCCCTTCCATTTTTTCCCATGGTAGGCAATAGGCAGAATGCAGGAGAAGACAAATTCCTTATCCTGTTAAGAGTCTAAGCCACCCAAAAGTAAAACAAGGTCTTGGAACTGACTGTCTAACAAGAAGTCCCATGGATTGCAAATTTGGCAAACTCTTCATGCTAAATCAGATTAGCTAAATCTCCCCAGTGAACTATGCTATGTAACTTTCTGTGACTCGCCAGCAAAAGACATTTCTGTGACTAAACACCGATTTGACAGGAAGTTAGACAAATCCACTCCAACAATTATCTTTGGCATTCCAAACAAAACGGGAGCATTTAGAGAAAAAGTGAAAAAAACCCACAATTGCACTTAGCTCAAATGAGATGCAGAACTTTACCCTAAGTGACCTGATGCAATGTAGCTTTTTGTATTTTACAGAAGCGAAGTTGAGCACAAAGGGTGGAGCTCAGAGGGACAGTACCCTGACCACAACATCTGTCAGTGCCCATCATACAACTCTGCCTTTGCTTTGGACAGCCAGGCCTTATATTTCCTGGACAATACTTCCAAAACACTCTGCTCCTTGGAAGTTATAGTACAAACAGGTTTTTACAACTCTTGTGGTTTAACCCTAGCTGTCAACTAAGCCACTGGAGTTAATTTACACAGCCATTCACTCACTCTCTCCAGTGAGACAGGGGAGAGAATCAGATGGGTAAAATTGAGAAAACTCGTGGGCTGGGATAGAGCCTAACAGGTAAAACAAAAACTGCTCACACAAGCAAACCGAAACAGGGAAGTCATTCAGCACTTGCCATCAGCAGGCAGGTTCAGCCACAGCTAAGAAAGCTGGCCTCCATCCTGTGTAACAGCTGCTTGTGAAGGCAAGTGCCATAAGTCTGATTTCCCCCTTCCTTCTCCTCCCAGCTCATGTGCTGAACATGACATCTTAGGCTGTGGGATACCCCTGTGGTCAGTTGGGGTCAGCTGCCCTGACTGTGTCCCCTCCAAACACCTTGTGCACCCCCCACCTGCTCACTACGGGGTGGGGTGAGAAAAGGCCTGGAGGCTGTGTAAGCACTGCTTAGCAATAGCTAAAATATTTGAGTGTTATAACACTCTTTCCATCACAAATCCGAAACACAGTCCCTTACCAGCTACTGTGAAGAAAATTAACTCTATCCCAGCACAAATTAGCTTACCAATGTAATTGTTACTTTACCCTGCTTTGGTGATGCCAAAGAAAAAGATACATCATGTCAGGTTTTCTTCTTAGCAAATACCTCGGTATCTCCTAAACATGTTTATATCTACCTATGCTTCCAGGCTGTGTCCACAGAATATGCCCTCCTGCCTATGTAGGGGTGTTAGCCTGAACCCTAAATACTCCCATGGTGTTAGCTGAGGTGACTCCCCATGACATGACATTCTTCAGTTCAACATTACCCTGAATTCCCATCCTTTACTACAGAGCACTGTCAGGCATCAAGGGCTGGGCCAAGGGCAAGCTGAGAAAGTTCACAAGAAAAATAGTCTCCTGGGACCCATCCTTCCCCAGCCTCATCTGTGCCACTGACATGAAATTCAAAATTATAGATGTGAAGTGTATGAAAAAGAAAAGGTTTCTTGTTGTTTATAAAACACTGATTAAAGGATTTCCTTCTCCTAATTAGAAAATAAATATTTGAAGTGAACAGATGCAAACAAGAACCCTCAAACTAATTCACTTTGGCTAATCAATTCCACACGGCAAATAAATTCATGCAAATCTAAGTCTTCACATGAACACATCTTTTCAGTGACATGTTCATGAGGTCATTTGTTTCAGATTAATAAATCAGACACTTCTAGCAGCAGCATGCACAACAACATTAACCTCTTTAATCAACAGTTCATTTGCTTCATGGAGGAAAGTTGGCCTCCTCATGATTGCTGTTTTCTGATTAAGAATATGCTGAAGCTGTTGAACACAAGATACAGATGGGTTTCAGGAAGGACTGATGTTTATTCTGCCCAGTGGAGCATGCTGGAAAGCTTTCCTTCTATCCTGAAATATTGTGCTTGTTTCTGGTAAGTCTGTGTCAATAAAGCACAGGTGAAGTAATTTCTAGCACACGAACACTTGGAAAATAGAGGATCAAGGACCACAAGGAAATCTCAGAATGGGAGCATGTGTTCCTTTGCCCTGAAAGTAATGAAGGCAAAATTAATATATCTTTATTGATACGTTAAATAAATTGAAGTTTCTTATCCTATTTGTGTAATGACATCCACTGATGTAGTAGATTGAATGATACAGATATTTTATGTGTTCAACACATCCTTGAAATTTTAGAATTTGGGAGGGGAAATACTCAAGAAAGTAGTAAGAAAAGAGGGTGAAAGTCTGAAGTTCAGCTTTCCCCACGAAATCAGTGGTGAGGTTGCTATTGGTTTCAATGCATCAGCCTCAGAATATTGCTGATGCTCAGAAAGCACGAATAGTCTGTAGGATGCTGCTTTTCAGCCAAGGCCATCATATGACCAAGAGTTTCATTTTCATGGGCAAGATCTCACCCTATGGTAAAAATTCTCACAGTCTCTTCTTATACTTGTGGGCTTCAGTGTGTGTGCTGATTTTATCCAGCATTCCCAGCTGAAAAGTGTTTGCCCCAGCCCAGCCTGCCCCTCACACACTGCTGTCCCCTGGGAAGTGAGGCTGCCCAGGAGGGATGGTGTGTGGAGAGGCCATGGTGGCAATGAAGCCCAGAAATTTAAACATGACCTACCCCTGTTTTTTTTGGCTGGTAGAGAAAATCTGTTTGCAAGTCAAAAACTGCTTTTTTAACCAGCTCCAACGTGTGGGAGCCCATCATCAAAGCATGGTGTCTATTTTGGTCTTGTTTCATTGTGTGGGGTCTTTAAATTTAAGCTCTGAGAGGTTTGTCATAAGTTGAACTCTTCATTTTCAGAACTGCTACAGACTGAATCATAAAAACAGCCCTTGGAGGGAGAGTTTATAATTTTACTGTGCAGTTTTAAGCTCAACTTTTAATTCCGTGTGCAAACAAACCTGAGTAAAGATGATATCCAAAGAGGAAAAACCATAAGTTTGTTTCAATTTTCATTGACTTGAAGTTCGCAGCTCAATATACTTTCCACAGTGAACCATGAGGAATTGTAACTGTGTGTATAGCCTTCAAAGCAAAATACATGCTGTCATGTAGCCTTGATCCCAATTACCTGCCCTGTATTGCCAGATAAATGGTAGGTATTTGTTGAATACTGATTCTTTTGGGGCTTTTAAAGGTGAGGAAGTATCATTCGAAATCTTGCTTCAAAATCTAACGTCTTATACTTGCCTTACACTTGTTTCACTATTCAGTTACTATGAGATTCAAAACAAAAATTCAGAAAGTTCCTGCACTGGATTAATAACTGGACAACTTCTTTACCAGGAGGAGCAAAAGGGGAAGACATTCAATGGATTATTGTTCATGTGCATGCAAAAGTTAAAAATAACAAAACTAACATATAAACCTTGGAAATGGACACTTTATTAAAATTGCAGGAAAGGAAAGGAAAGGAAAGGAGAGGAAAGGAAAGGAAAGGAAAGGAGAGGAAAGGAAAGGAAAGGAAAGGAGAGGAAAGGAAAGGAAAGGAAAGGAGAGGAAAGGAAAGGAAAGGAAAGGAGAGGAAAGGAAAGGAAAGGAAAGGAAAGGAAAAGAAAAGAAAAGAAAAGAGAAAAAAAAAGAAAAGGAAAAAAAGAAAGAAAAGGAAAAGAGAGAAAGACATAATGTTCCCTCTAAGTGTTAAAATCTGATTTACAAGTGAACGAAGGTGATGGCAATCCTTGATAAAAGGGATTCAGGTATTCTTCATAATTATATTACTGTAGTAACCGGAGACTGCAGTAAGATTTTAGTATTCCATTGTTCTAAACACTCCAGTGAAAAATAAGTTAGCAAAAAATATTCTGTGCTCCAGAGGGGTGTGTTGGTGATGTTTTGGGCTGTAAACAGTGATGGAGCAGATGATAATACAGAACGGAAGAGGGAGAATGAAAAGGGGAAAATGGGGATTAAATACATAAAAAATGAACATATGGCTAAAATTGATTGCAGCAATAGTTTCAGCTTCCCTCCCACTGAATTCTTTAATCTTTGATTTCCTGGTTTATAAAGGAAAAGAAAATAATGAGAATGCAATAAATAATGCATATTCGTATGTCAGCCTGAGAGTGCAGAATAGTGCTTTTGCTAATTTGTAATTTAGCAATATTCTGTGCAATGAGCAATGAAATTCTCTTAGTCAGGAGTCTGGCTCTGAGTCATTGTGAGGGATGCAAGCTCACAAGTCAGTCTTTTCCCCAGTTTTTAGGGAAGTCCTTCTGTTTCCAGACATTAGATGCTCTAGTATGCAGCAATCAAGAACACTGATGAGCTTTCACAGAAGTAAATTCCTGGTTGTTTCTTGGGTTTTGCTGACAGATTTGTACCTGCAGAAGGGTTCTGAATGGGAGGCTGCACTGAACTGCCCATTTAAGAGTGTTTATAATGAACAAATGGAAAAAGTGCAGGTAAATGGCAGCACTAATAAGAGGCAAGCCAGTTATGAAAACAAGTTTTAGTTAAAATGTTTACATTTCTTTTAAAATTAAAAATTAAAGCTTCAGAACCATTTTTAATATTTAATTTTCTATTTCTTGTCTCATTGAAATAACTGGGATGTAAGTGGATTTTTTTTAATATTTACTTTTATTCTTTCTTCGTCCAGTGTGAGACAAAGTAAGAAAAAATTAGTGGAAGAGAATTTCAACACAATTTAAAAGGAGAACAGGCCATACAAATTTCTGTGCTAAGACCTCTAAGATAAGAAAAGGAGAGGGGGATGATAAAAGTGATTAGCTGAGAGCATGTCCCTGAGTGCTTTGGAGCTCAAGTCTTCAGCTGGTGGAAGTCACCACAAAGACACCGGTTTCTATGTGCCACAAGCCTGCAAAGGATCTGGCTCTTTAGTTTTAGTAAAGGTATTCTAAGAATGTAATAAAAATAGTTTGTATTGGCAGCTCTTTAATTACAATATTTAAAACAAAAGCACATGCGGTTACCCAAAAGAGTGATTTTCAGTGTCTTGGTGCTACCAGAGGAAACTGTTATTGCAAATGCACAGGTCTTTTTTAATACATCACTCAGTCCTTGGGGGAACCTTCCTCGGCTACTGCACCTCAGCATGATATAATTTTCTCATTCCACAGAAGACTGTTCTCTGGATCCTAAGATTTCCATTTCTAGAGGGTTTCTCTCTTTTTATCTGTGAAAATATTACCTATAATTTGTAACCTGATGTTCAGTTTTCAAAAAACCCACACTATAATACATGCGCAGAGTTTCACAGTGCCAGTGGCTTTACCCTGATGATCTCAGGCTCCAAAAGGGGGCTCATATCTCTTGTGAGATAGAGTGACAACTGGCAAGAGCTGTGCCAAGCTTTCCTGCCTCTTGGCCTCATGAAAGGATCCTTGGCCCTAAAGATTCCTTCAATTTTTCCTCTGGCGTTAGCTATATATCACATAGCTTCCTACAAACCCCACCACACCACATATATTTTCTCTTCCAAGGAATGCCCTGGAAGAAAAAATTATGCTTTCCCTTCCCAGAAAACTCCCTTTCCATTCCCGTATTGAGGGCTTCTGGCTGAGCTGTCTGAAATGGTACTGGACCAGCCATTTAAACACAGGGACAGAGGTGGCTGGTCACCACCTGCCTTACTGAGTTGCATCCCTGGGAGCTCAGGTTTCAGCCCTTTGTTCCCTTCATGTGGAAAATGCTTCCCTGGAAAGAAGAGGGCATAGAGGGTTAATGTTTGAGGAATGCAGGGCCGGGATTAATGCTTGTGGCAATTAGTTACTCAGTGGAGCTGCCTATGCACACCAATTTTCCTGAGGCTTGACACAGTGGGGAATTTTACTTACCTGAAAATTCCCTTTTAACCTGAGAAGGACTCCAAACTTCAATAAAGTTGGACACATGCATAAGAACTTGAATCTTCTAACCCTAAAGCAGTAAAATCAACAGTATTTACAAAACCTGGCTTTGAAATACAGCCCTGAAACGTAACAGAAATAAACCAACACTTTGAGCCTGGGAGAAGTCAAAAGCTCTGATGCCTCACTCCCAACCCAACTGCCACGCAGTGGTGGCTCCCTCCTGACGTGCACAACCTGCTAAAAGTGAACTTGCCACACGTGCAAAGAGCATTTCTGGAATACACACACAGAACTTATGATATCCATTATATGCCTCCTTCATGCAAAAGTAAACTGTATTTAAAGGCATTATACATGCTTGCTATGTAATTACATTAATCAGAGAGAGCTGCTTCCCCGTGTTCCCCTGCTGTTGCCATGGCAGCATCCTCGTGTTTGCAAAGTGCAGGGCACCCGCTCTTAATTATACTTACAAAGCAGCTACATTTCAAAGGAATACAATAAATACAAAGTTGAAGTCAGGGTGCTGCACAGAAGTGATATGAACAAATATACTTTTATCACATCTGCATCTCATGCACACTTCACACCCATTATTAGAGCATTCTGCCTAATTCCCTGGTTCCTTTTGTGCATTTATGGAAAACTCCAGATTTTTGTCTGCCAGAAAATGCAGTCTGTGTTGCAGGCCCCAGAATTATCTCTGCTTCTAACCTGGGAGCTGATTGTTATGAAACCAAAGCAATTGAGAGAGATCTTTTCATTTGTACTGATCAAAATGTGGCAATGGGGAATGTCTCCTTACTCTTCACTAACCACTGTAAAATGCCATCACTGCTCTCCTCTTCCACTGGTGCCCAAGTCACCCACCCAGCAAATGCCTCATGAGCTGCCCCCCTGCTGCAGTCATCTGTCTCAGTGCTACCCTGTAAGTTTTGGTGACAGCAAAGGGGGCTCAATCAGTCTGAGGTGCCACCATGACACTGATCAAGCAGAACATATTTCAGTGCATGAACCACCAGCTTGGTGCAGCACACACCACCAGCACAGCCTTTGCTTCCTTGTGGATGAATAACATGGAAATTACAGTTGATATAAATTTACATTTTGGGAAATTTACATTTTTACCCCTATAAAGAAACAAGGGATTCCCTCATTCTGAAATTAATACTCTCCCTGAACAGAGCTTATACAGATGCTGGATTGCAGATATGAATTATGTATTTTCTGGGGGTGGAATGTCATGCAATTTTAGTGTTATTCAAGCCACAAAGATCCATCGGGGAGAAGTAATTAGAATATTTCAGAGACCCAGATTTACATTTCTTAAAGCTTGTGAGCAAAATGAAATTGGCTGCTTCCAATTTACATGTCTGCAATCGCACCATGAAAAACCTGTCAGATCTCAGCTTTTGGATCTGAAACCTCTGGGGGGAAACCAGGTGTTCTGGCAAATGATGGTGTTGCTTTGGTGTCACTTGTGCACAACTAATTCTGAAATAAATGTGTGCTGAGGTGTAGGGGGCACTGTGTTACTGCATGTATATGAGCAGGTGTGGTAAAAGCCATTGGATCTGACTTACAAGACAGAAGCCCTATTTTCCAGCTTATTTATTTCTATTCTTTGTTTCTTTTTTCATGTGTATTTATTTTTCACCTTGTGCATGGGAATTTGTGGTTTTCTCACCTGGGTGTATGCCCTCAGCCGTAGAAAAGTGAAGGAATTCTTCCTTCTTGATCAACCATGCTCTGACTTAATTATCTGGGTAAGCAATGTGGCCTGGATAAGCAGCATGGCCCGGATATGGCTGACATATAAGGACATGTGGGCAGTAATGATTCTCTTATTTTAAAAAGGAAAGCAATTCTACAATTTGGCCTCTGAGCTGTAGCCAGGTGCTCTGTATTCTCTGGCTCTCTATTTGTTCTGTCCAGGTAGCTGCTATGGCTCCCTTAAAATTGCAGTGACTTCTAGATAGACTTTTCGTCTCATTTGACTCCAGCCTGCTGATCTTGGTGGCAGAAGTCTTTGTGTTGCCCTGGATGGAGCTGTGGATTGAACAGGAGGCCACAAGGCTCTTGCAAGGCAGGAGTTTGTTGTTTCTTGTACCACATACTGATTCTCAACACTGGACTCAATAGATACATTTTGTTTGCTTACTCTGCCAGCAGAATAAAAGTAATTTCCAAGTCATTTGGACTACCTTGTCCAGCCTCACATTTCCAGACCTTTTGGTCTGCAATAGTTTCCCCTCAGATTTGAGAAACGCACTGCTGAAAGCCGAAGTGATGTGATTTAGACTTGTTTATGTCTATAAATATTTGATAATACACGCACATATGTATGTATATATGCATAGATGTACATGTACACGTGAAGCCTGTCCCTCTACTGCCCTTATGTGGAGCACAGATGTTACATAATGCTTCCATCCGGGAACAGAGAAGCAGGGATATGACTAAGCAACAGAGTGTGACTTATGAATAACAAATTGTGCTTATTCCCAAAGATATTTCTCTAGCTGATCTCCAAGGAAAGAAATCTCCAAAAATTAATACATTTGAGAAAACTCCCATCTTCAAGAGGACTACGCGGAGATAGTGGAGGACAAAGAGCAAAGAGAAAAGTAGGCAGAATTTATTCCATAAATTTGCATTGCTCCTTGTAGATAACTCATCTCTGACAATGATTTCATGCATTGATTCAGATGACTAATATGTGGGTCAAGAGTTTTCACCCACTGCACAGCAATGAGTGCAGTGGGATTGAACTGCAGCTTGTGGCTGAAGGCAGAAAGCAAACCCCTCACAGGCACCAGACAGCATTTTGAGGCAGATTAAAAATCAGGAGGGTGAGATCTAGGAAGTTCTGTCTCCTGATTCTACTTGACCAGAAACCTGCATGCAGACACCTACAGCTTCGTCACCCTCTTGCCTTGCCTCTTTGGGTTGTCAGTACCTCCTGTATGAACCAGCATCTGAAGATATCAGTTTGCACAGCAAGAGCCATGTAAAGTGGCAGCATCAGCAAGGCAAGCGCTTCTAAAATCTTTGAGCCAGTTCCTTGTCTGGAAGGAATCAGCAGAGCTCCATTCCCACCAATAAAGCTGTGCCAGATGACTCCTGCTGGGACTGTCAGACTCAGATTTCTCAGAGAAAAAAAAAAATCTAATTGACGATAAAATAAGAGAGGAGGAGGGAAAGCTTTTAAATGCCTGCAAGATGATTTGGAGACAGAAAATGAAGGGCCAGGGGCAAAGAAACAAGGGCACATTTGAAATTATTCAGTAAGCTAATGGGGAAAAAGATGAAAGAAATATCACAGATAATGAGAGAAGGGTGATTATTCTCCATCTCCTCTCTTAATCCACATTTTGTCAAAGCAATCATGATTTTCCCAGGGAGACGATATGACCGTCTGATCCAAGGAGCTTTGACTTAGGTAAGGCATCTGCTTGCAATAGCAGCCCCTCAGCCCTGGAATCCTTCCTTGTCCTAGTGCTGATCGGGTGGTTATACGAGGCCGTTCGTTATCTGCTGAATTTCATATCCACTCCCCTTGGAGCAGGTGTACCTACACAAGCACCACAGGACAAAAGGCACTGCTGAGCTCCAGCTCTCCTTTGCTGGTCAAACAAAGCTGAGTTAGTAAAAAGCCCTCTGCAGTTTATTGCAAGTGGGAGGACGCAGGGGAGGATGCCATGAAAGGTTGGCTCCAGAGTACAGCACCTTTTTGGACTGAGCTCTTAAAGTCAAATTCTTTCAAAGGCACAGCAAGACCAAGCCTTTCTGCTGACCTTTTCAGATGCTTACCAGTGGAAAGGCTCTTTATTTCCACTCAGATCCACTGTCTTGTCTGTACTGGCTTTCTGTGCCATTCCCCTTGCTTCCCCAGGATGACACAGTATGATCTCATTTATTAGCCTTGTTAACAAGGCCTTGTTCTTTATCTTTTCTCCTTCTCTTTTGCTATTTTCTTGTATTAATCACGAGGTTTGCTTTAGTCTGTGCATTTCACAGTTTGCCATTACATTATTTCTCCTCATACATAGCAGCACCCCCTGATGTGGATGGGCTTTTGATTCCTGGGGACAGGTATTTGGATTCCTTTGTGACAGAATGCTCAGCACAGTTCAAGGCTCCACCCAGTCCAATATGATGCTGATCTGGACTGTGAGGGCAGTGTAATTGCTGCTGATTTCATGGCTGATTGCAATCTGGGCTGGGCAGGTTGTGACCAAACCAATCGTCTCTCTGTAAAGGATGGTAATAAGTTTCATGATGGGGATACAACTTTGATCTTCTTTGTAAGCCTGAATGTAAAAAACCTAATAAACTACCCCAAGGAAATTAAGTGAACACCTGCAGTTTTCCCAGGACCAGTTCAGCTGTGGACCAAGGCTAAAGAAGACCACCACTAAGAGGGAAGGGATACATGTTTGGGCAGGCTGCTGAAACCTTTAGTTCCAAAAGAGCTACTACCTGATTTGGAAGACTTCAAACATCTGAAAGGAGAGCTCAAAGATGTATATTTAGCATCCAATTATAAAAATAACTAAAATGAGTGCACGCTATAAATCTTTCCTCGATGATATTTGTGTCAGAACTGGTGATAAGACAGCAGCATAGAGACAACAGTTTGAACAACTCTCCTTTTTTATGTCTCATTTCATACCTTAGACCAACTCTCCAAGCTTCCCTGCAGCTGTCAGCTCTGTTGAGATTTATTCACCAGCAATCAAGATTCCAGGCATTCCTAGGAACATTAACACTGACATGTTCCCCTCTTCCCACTAACCCCCATCTATGCCCATATCTTCTCTTCACAGCTCCATTTCACTGCATTTTCTCCTTTCCTTAGGCAGGGCAGTGACTCTGCTTTCCTTTCAATATACTTTCCTGAACATGGCCACTCTGAGACTCAGCAGTGAAAAGGTGTCATAATAGAGATAGCAGTGTTTGGGGTTTTTCATTGGGATTGATTTATTTTGTAGAATAATAGAACAGTTTGGGTTGGAAGGGACCTTTAAAGGTCATCTAGCTCAAGCCCCATGCAATGAGCAGGAACATCTTCAAATAGATCAGGCTGCCCAAAGCCCCACCCAATGTGACTTTGAACACCTCCAGTGGTAGGGTACCACATCCTTTCTGTGCAATGTGTTCCAGTACCTTGCCATCCTTATTGTAAAAATTTCTTCCTAATATGTAGTTTGAATCTGTCCTCTTTTAGTTTAAAACCACATACCCCTTGTCCTGTCACAACAGGCCCGGCTAAAAACTCTATCCCCATCTTTCTTATAAGCCCCTTCAAGTACTGGGAGGCTGCTAGAAAGTCTCCCCAAAGCCTTCTCTTTTCCAGGCTGAACAACCACAACTCTCTCAACTCCCTGTCTTCACAGGAGAGGTGCTTCAGCTCTCTGAGCACCTTTGTGGCCCTCCTCTGGACCTGCTCCAACAAGTCCCTGTCTTTCCTGTGCTGAGGGCTCCAGAGCTGCATGCAGAGCTCCAGGTGTGTTCTCTCTCGAGGCATAGCTGTGCTGTGTAGTAGGGAACACAGATAACAAAGGTAAGACCTGCTAATGCCAATACCTAGCTAATGCCAACTGAACAAACTCTAAAAGTAGCAGAGCAGTGTTAGCCTAGCTCTAATCACAAGGAATAAATCTTAAACACTGAGCTGGTTGCTCTGTGCCACTCTGTATCATATGAATCAACTTCAGGGACTCTGAACACACTTCTCCTGCATAGCATAGGGAAGTGCTTCCCAGCTGGGGGGGTATTTCAAATAGTTCTTCATATTCTGAACTGATAAATGAGAGGGAATTTCTATGCAGCCAGACATGAGAACTCTACTAAAGAAACACAGACTACAACACTCCACTTTCTTTACTGTGTCGATTTTTTTTTTAATTCTTGCTTCTTTCTAACATCTTCAAACACCCCAATTAGCTGTTCATGTAGCAAACAGTCCCATTTAATGCAAGCTACATCAATGAGTTTTAGCACGGACCAGTGGACTTTTGGCATCTGAGTTGTAGCTTTTTTTCTATTGAGATATTCCCTTTTTGGTGAAAAAAAAAGGGTACATTTTCTAGATCTTATACTGATTTGACTGAATGCACTAGTATATTATGACCTTTCTGTGCACAAACATTTCTTTTTTAGCCTATGCTTTGTACTTTGAAGAGCCACTTTAATGAAGCTTCACATGTGTGAATGTTTTTCTTTAGTTTCATTGACAGCAAGCACTGTAACATATTGATCGTTTCAAGGCAGGTTGTACAACTGAAGATGTTTGCTTTCTTTGCTTTCTTAGAGTAAACAGGCACTTCTGATTCTGCTGTTTACTTTGGTCCAAAAATACTACCAGCCCTCCCCAGCATGATATTTACATAGAGGAATGCAAACTCTTGTCCAGCTCAAGTGATTTTTATGGTCCAGTGAGTTACAAGATATTAGTCACCAGAAGGTCTTTTGACCTAATTTATTTTTACCTTCTTTTCTGCTAATAAGTATATTATTCTGGTTATAAACTGCCTCCTTGTTATTCAGGAAAAGTCAGCTTCCTGGAGAAATCTGCCAAATGCAAGTCACTTTCAGCTTGCTACCTTGGAAGTTTAGACAAATTAATGGTGTATTGCCTCAGACATAAGTTTTCAAAACAGCAACCACTTCAAAGCCATTCTTCTGACTTTTCAGCAGGCACAGAAATATGGAAGCAAGGTCTTTGTACACACTGGACAGAGGAAACGCTTGAGCTTCTACATCCTCACTCCCCTGATGTGGGATCTCCATCCTGTTTATAGGAATCACCTCAGATCTTTTCCAGCTGAGCAACAAAGCCCATCTGGCCCAGACAACACTGGCTGTTGTAGGAACAGCACAATGGTTTTGCAGTATGAAAAAAGCATAAAGAGAGACAGGTTGCAAATTCCTTGGAGATGACACAGGGGAAGACCTTTTCACTTAGGAGACAGTGTTAAACAGGCTACATGCATAACCCATGCTTCTCCCAGGACCTCTGCTGGAGCACCAATCTGGAAGCAGCATCCTGCCACGTTAGCAGATGGACAGTAGTAAGGCAGCCAAGAGAGCAGAAAAAAATGGATGTTTACAGGGAAATCACAAAAAGGGAGTTCATCCCAACTGAAGGATGTAGACAGCTGTTAACAAGTTCATTGACTGCAGTGGAGAGACATAATTATAATATGACTGCACACAACCAAGGAACTAGGATTAAGACCTCAGCAACAGCAAGGCAGGTTTTTACAGCATGAATCACGAGCAGACATCTACTGTTGTTTGTGAAAGCAGGTTCATTACCCTCTGCAGGCAGTGCTGTGTCTTGTCATGAGATGAGGCTGGGAGGAGACACCTTACCATGCAGGCCTGGCACATTATCCTTGCTGAGGCCACGAGCAGCTCTGTGCTGCTACTCAGCATGAACAGAGCCATCAAAATCTTTCTCTAAACCAGCAGAAAAATGCCTGAAATTTCTCATCACCAAAAGCTCAGCTCTGCAGCCTCTGCAGCACAACAGAGTATTGTTGAGGGCGTCTAATGATGCACTGTAAGTAAAATGGTAGAATTAGCCTGTTTGCCAACAGGTAGTGCCCAGTCCGCCCATTTCCCAGTCAGATGCTATTTAAGGATAATATAAGATGGTCTCCTGCTGCAGTAATCGTACATTGTAATAAAATTATAAGTTTTGCTACTGAAACACACCTTTGATTGGTTTTATATGTTTATTAGTAGCTGTGATATTTAATTAAATACAGGGCAAGCATTTTATCTTGTCAGCTCTCCTGACAGATCTGAGATTCACTGAGCACAGCTGTTCATCCTGAAAGATCTCTGTTCTGTCCTAGCTGTTAATCCTGACATGTTTTCTCTGTTCGTTTTTTTTTAGTATGTGTATGTTTATTTGCATACAGGGATTTTGCAGCAGTGGAAGTTAGGACAGTTTTTAGTGTAGGTTATAGAAACATAGAATCACAGAATGGTTTAGGTTGAAGGGGGTCTTAGAGATCATATAGTTCCAAGTAGATGATCTTTAAAGTCCCTTCCAAACTCAACAATTCTATGATTCTATGAATCAACGCCCAGTATATTCTGAAGTCTTTTCGTGTATCTACAAGAGAACATCTGTCAAAAGCATCTAATGAAGGAGACAGAAACTCTTGAGTGTTTTCTAGCATGGTTAGAGATTAAGCATGTAAAGTTAAGACAACAAAAGATTTGTATCAATGTGCAGATTGACTTGGAGGATGAAATTTTAAAATTTTTATTTATGCCTTAGATTGGCTCCATGGGAGGGGTAAGACACATCAGGGCTGGTGCTGCAATCCGGCCCTTAGCCTGAAATCAGGAATCCCTCTGTGGCACCTCTGTTGCCTTCAGGCAACAGACCAGGGTAAGTGCATCCAGAGGGGTTGCTACTGAGGTGCTGGGAGTCTTGGCACCAAAATAGGGTTCAAAAGACACTGGAGACAAGCGAGCTTCTAACATTCCATGCTTCAGTGCCTACATCCCTTATGGATGGATCCAGCTCTCATGTAACTGGGTGTTGGCTTTTTGCTATAAATTCATGTGTGTTTCAGTCCCCACCTGGAATGACCACTGACAAAACAAGGCAATAATTCTGTCTGTCAAGCATCTCACTGCTGAGCCCACCAAGAGAGGATGGCAGCTGTGATTTTTGTAGTTTGTGCTGTGTTAGAAAGTGAGCTGCACTTGTCTACCTTGCTGACAGGTAAAGCTGTTTTTGCTTGTGGTGAACAGGAGAGAGTTTAAAGCAATGACTAATTCATGAAAGTTTCTATTGTCCACTACCCCAGCCTCTTAGACACTTAGTCACCTCACAGCTATGCAATTAGTTACTTTTCCTTCCAAAACCAGCTCAGACACACACTTCTAAGCAGTGGCATCACTTACTAATGATGCAAACCCCTCATCCTTAATGGGTCATGGCCTGGAAAAAACCAGCCCTACTGATAATAGTACACTGAGACCTTCCTTTAGGTTTTGTTATGAATGTTTCTCTTTGGAGATTCCAGCATGCCTCGCTGAAGACCCAGAGGATTTAGGGCTTCCTTGCCAGGGCTGGGGCTGCTGAGAAGCCCTGGGAATGTGCTGCTGATGCGTGGGTGTAGCAGTCCCCAGACTGGTGGTAAAGTATTGTGATGTTAGTCACTGGCAAAGGCAAGGGCAAACAAACAAGAAGAAATTCAAAGAGAACATCAAACCACTGTAAGCAACCTGAATTATGCAGGAGTCATAGAGTGAACACCAAGAGAATTGGATAGGAAAATTACTGAAAAATGTATAGCAACATCTGTCTTATGTCTGTATCGGACTCGGAGCAGAGCTGGGAAACCTGTTTTAATGCCATGCCAGGCAAAACAAAACCGTGCCCTGTCCTTCAAAGAAAATTAATACAGAAAAATGCCGTGCACTATTTCTCCTGTTCTGCCACATTAACCCATTCAGACTTGCCTATCCAATTTTGCAGGGCTTACAAATTCAGAGGAGGCAGCGCCAGCCCCACCAGCAGTGCTAATTCAGCTCAACTGGGAGCTGAGACAGCCAGCCTGTAGTTACCAAGGAGCTGCAGCCTGGTGTTGAAAAGGGGGAAGCTGCTCTTCTGTCACTGTGGAATATTTCTGACCCAGGGTGAGCCCATGCTGAAACAGGGATTGGAGAACAGGGGAATAGATGGGATATGCTGTCAGTGCCAGAAGCCATGTGGCCACAGGGTTGCTGCCATCCCAGCTCCAGAGTCATCAGAGCTCAGTTAGAAAATGTCCCTGTTCGGTTCAGTTGTTGCAGCTCCAGGCACTGAATTTGCTCTGGAAGAGTAGAGAGGTGGTGCCTGCTCTGCCTCTCAATTTTTTCCCATAAAATTCATGCAGGAAATGCTGCAGCAGTGCCTCCTCCTCAGCTGATTCTGCTTTTCTGTTTAGCAACCAGCCACCCATAAGCTGAAGCATGAAGTTTAGCCCTCTGGAAGAGGACATGTCAGGCCCTCAAAGGACGTGTGTGGGGCACAAGAATCTCACAGGCACCTCTGCACTGTGCTCATCTGCAAAGATGCCAGGAAGCAAAACACTGTCAGGATTACATTACTGGAGGCAGAGATAACAAAGCAAAATATTTAAGCTAACACTCTAGTTGTCCAGGACAGTCATTATCAACCAATTATGATTTCTAAAAGAGAATTCATAAAGGACTGGATTGAACAGCTTCTGAGCATTTTGACAAAAACATAAGAAGATTTGGTGTATTTTTTTTAAACTTTTGTGCTTTTAAAATAAATTTTATAAATCTCATTCCATTTTTCTGCCTGAAGTACATTAGTTTCTATGGAAACATGGTAGTCATTTACGTGCATGGTGTTTTCTGACATCCGTGTGAGGGGTATAAGGACAAGTTATGTTACCATCGTGAAATACAGACATTTATGTGATGCTTACCATGGTTCCATGTGCAAGAGAGAGGATACCTTTAGTCTGTTACATAATAGATGCAAAAGCCCACATACATGGAGGTAGCAATGAGCTGAGCTGTAGAATTTAACACACACACTCAATACATTTATATTCACACCAAAGAAGAATGTAGGATTCACTTAATATTTTTATTTTGCATATTTGGTGCAACCGTGGCTGTCTTCACTGTGTAGAGCAACACTGAAACCCAGTGAATTAATTACCACAGAAAGCCTAATGATGTAACTCATCCTTCCTGTGACAACATTCAGTATTGCTGAAGAAAAGATAAAGGAAACAATCAGGCTGTTTCTTCTTTCATGAAAATGAGAAAATTATATTGTGACACAATGTGTAAATAACAGAACCATTGGCTGTGTAAGTATTTCATTCAGGAACATAAAACAAGCTTCTAGCAAGTGATACTTGTTCCTTATGTTTTAACCAGGCTTTTATGAGTCTACATTTCATATCTCCTGAAGGGTTAGTGAAACCCTCCCTATTTGAAGTATGTTTTAAAAAGCCATGCTAGTCAGTCTAGGATACTTAGAGAATAAAATTATTACTGTACCTTGGGCACAGTATAGAGCTAGAATGCACCCACACAAATCCTTTTGCTGTTATGTGAGAAATGCACTTTAGGAAGTAGCACTCTGCTCATTGAAATTACCACAAAGTTGCTTCTAATGCATCTTTTTACTTTTCATTCTTAATATTCAGACCCATAATTTGACAATTTGTTATCATTTTTACCATTAATTTCCTCTATCAAGACATGGAAATCCTCTTCCTTGAATAAACCCCTGCAATGGAAATTGAACTGCAGTGGGAATATTAACCTTTGATATACAAATTCGGTGGTATTGCAGGTACTACCACAGTACTAACAACCAGCAAAAAGCTGTAGCAATATGACAGGTAAGATGAATTAAATCTAGCAAGCAACTGAAACCAGCATTTATTTACTAAGAAGATACAGCAATACAGGCAATGTTATCGCTTATTAGGAACAACACAAAGAAAAATATACTTTTTCAGACCCCTCCAGTTGATGTGTGGCATTCTTTGTACTCTTTCAGAAAGAGGTAGACTTCAAATGTTTTTGATGACTCCTGCCTCTCAGGAAGAGTTGTATTTTCTCTAAGAACACCATTAGGAGAGACATAAATGTCCACGTTTCTCTGTCAGACCACCTTCAAGTGCTCTTCTAGTGGACTAGGAAGGGCTACCAGCTCTGCCAGCAGCTTGAGACGAGCAGGGACAATTGTGCTGGTGGTGCATGGCAGGACAGCTTGGTGTCTCCTAAAGCATTTGCTGCTCCCCAGCAGAGCCAAGTGGAGCACAGGCCCACACTAAAGGATACGGGCAGGGTTGGGCTCACACGTGGGAGTACCACAGGAACTGAAGGGAAATTTTGTCATATGTAACGCCTTGTTGTAATCAGTGTCTTTAGCTTTGTTTTTGCCATGCCTGAATTGGGAGTGCTTTAATCCCCAAATTCTCAGCGTTAGACCAATGAAGCCCTCTGTACAGGCAGGGCTTTGTTATTTCCAGTCAAAACTAATGGAAAACAAAAATTTTTTAGCATGAGGGCAAATGAATCCACATAGTTGAAAATGTGGGATTGTGGTACTAATGGGAACAAGACAGTTGGCATTTTTTCCGAGGTCTGGACTTCACTAGGAAACAAATGACCCCTGAGATAAGGTAGGCTGTGCTGGTTCTGGCAGGTGGGTATTGAGCTGAAGGAGCTTATTTACCTCATGTAATATGGCATTGCCAGATAGCCTTGGTTCTTACACCCGTGGGAGGACCAGCACCTGAGCCATGGCCACCCTGCTGGCAGCTCAGAGGGCCCTGTTCCTTCCCTGCTCAGAGTCTGAAAATAGCCCATTGTGGCCCATGATAGAGACGAGCCCAGGAGCTGCTGGGAAGAGCAGGACTGCAAAGCCCTGCCACAGCACTGGCAAGTCCAGATTGCCCTGACTTTGCCCTGAATCTACCACTTGTTCCAGTCCTCAGTGACATGTCAGACTTAACACTGATCTTCTATTAGTTGTTTTTGGTATCCTGGGGTTTGCCATCAAGTGAAGGTTGTTGGGGGACTGACCTGCCATGTCTGCAGGGAAGAATTTGGTGAAGAAGCCTTTTTTTCATATTTACTATATCTGTATTGCCTGACAATTCATCTACAGTGGGGTGATCCCACTCTAAATTAACTTGGGGTTGAGAATCTATTTTTGTCCTGACTCAGAGAAATCAGGTCTTTGAAGTATGTGACTGGCAGTACTATGGGATAAGGCTTTTGACGAGTGCAGGAATTATTTTGGCAATGCTTGGTACACTAAGTCCTGTATCACAGCTTCAGCCTCATCTTTCTGTGTGTTTTTCTTTCTCTTGTCCTTCTGAGGACAGCTGTCTGATTTAGCAGGAATGTCACATGGGTCAACTAGGAAACAAACAGCCTGGTAAAAGCAGAACAAGATATGTGGAGTGAAGGGAAACACTGAATATTTATCTCAGTGTTGGCTCTGGGATGGTTCCAGATGTCAGTGCTGTGTCAGTGGTGCAGACAGCAGACCCACTGGCCAGCACTCTGAGTTGCTTCTTTAGGATTGTCTTCCATTTCCAGCCCAGTAAACTGATAGCCTAAAAATCTCCTAGGAAAGAGTGTGGGTTTCTCAACACATTTTCTGAATGAATTTCATAATATATAACACCCCTAATATACACAGGAGGAGTGTGGAGTGGATCTGTGTGTGTAACATAGAGGGTTGTCCCCCAAGATGCTGCTGTTAACGCTCGAGATTGTGGCTATTGAAAATGAACTGGCAGATCCAAGGAAAGCTGGTCCTGTTTAGCTCATGTTTATTCAACTCTTTGTAAACTGGTCCTTTTCACTTTATTGTACTTTAAGGCAGCCGTGAATTTCTCCTCTCTTAGAGTTTTCTTCTGTCACTGCTATAAAATATGAAAGTTGTTCATGCTAAATCAATAGCAAATTCCCTGGTGGACTTCGGGTAGTCTCATGCGTGTTATAAAGTCAAATCTCTGCCCAAGAGAGCTACTTTGGTGATTTTGTTCTGTTTTATCCTGAGAGAAGTGAAAAGATATGAGGGATAAATGGGACTTTTTGTTGGTTAGCACCACAGCTGGAGCAGAGGCTTTCCCTTGTAGGACAACTTCCTAACGTCAGGCCAGCTCCCAGTGCTGAGGCACTGCTCCAGCAGCAAATGTTCTCCCACAAGGCTGGGGCCTTTCCCACATTACCTCTCTTGTCCTCTCACCCCTGCCATTCCCCGGGGTCAGAGCTGTCATCACAAATTTTGGCGTAGCTGGGGACTGATACACTCATTAACTGATTTGAAAACTGAAGCCAAGGCATCTTCCTGGAAGTTGGCCGAATTGGGATCAGGTTGGGGAGTCCACAACAGCCACAGGAGAGCAGCCAGCCAGTCTCCCAGCTTGAGGCAGCCTGTGGGGCAGCTTTGGCTTCAGGAAATTACTCTCTGCCAGCATGGAGCAGACAAATGCCGTGGCCAAATGCTTGTTAAGATTATCAGCAAAGAGGAGATTCAAGAAGGCACTTTATTTTAAAGCTGTTCAACCTCATCACCCACTCATTGTGCAGAACCAGACAGCAACCCACAGCATCGTACCTGTTGTCCAAATGAGGGCCTGATGTCCTTAGCAGAATCTTGGAAAAGACCTTTGGTCTACAAAGACAACTCTTTCTGACCAGCATCACCTGAAACTTGTCTGGGCTCAGCTTCAGCCAATTGCTCTTTTTCCATTTTTACAGATTTAGGCGCATAAGTGATATCTCTACATCTCTATATTTCTATATCTATATATCTCTATGTCTCTAAGTCTATATATTTATATAATCACCAGATTTTTAAAGACTATACACACACACACATATATCATCCCCACCATCTCTAAGTCCTACCACGTTGTCATTTCCTAAGGGGCTCCTGTAGTTTTTGATGAGGAGATGTGATACCATGAATATTTTTAGGACTTTAACTCTGAGTATGGCAGTTTTCACTGGCTTTTTGCCTCAAAGGATCTGTACCAGAGGGTATAGCTCAAATGTTTTTGTCTGAGCCTTACAGGGGTTCTAGGAGCAATATCAGACAGAGTCTGTGTGGCACAGGATAAAACTGAATCAGGGATTTTTCTTTCTCACTCCTTTTCAATTGTGTTAATATTTAACAATACTTCATCAATGAGCTTGCACAGACTGATTTTTCTTGGAAAGGTTATTGTTTTAAAATATCCTTTAGGAGTAGGGAACGATCATCATCAGCCAACAAGAAGGGAGCAGTAGGACTTCAGAGAAGACAAGGGTCATCCCCATCACACAGGAAGAAACCACAGACAGCAGCAGTGAAAGGCTGTGTCCCAACCACCACAAACACATTTTTCTACCAAATGTGTGAGGTTTGCAGGTTTATGTTGTGAAAGGTGTCCCAACTTCTGTGAAAGCATAGCATAAATGAGAAACTCCCTGCCCTACCTGTGCCTCTCACAAAAGAGCTTCCCCAAGAAGAGTCCTTATCAGCCCATATCCTTTTCTTCCCAAAGAGGAAAAGAAGGTGAGAACAATCCAGCACCTGATAGTCTCCAGCTGCAAATGACATTGTGTACTGATTCAGACAAATATCTTTTACAGGTTTGTAACTAAGGGATGTGGTACCTCACTAAAATATATGCTAGAATTTTGGTGATAGAAATAATATTTATGCAATCAGTAACTTTTTGCTTTCAAAAGGCAGCAGTCATTTATTTTTCTGGGTTGGACAACTCTGTTTTAATTTAAAATTATGCAAAATATTATAAAAGCATCAATGTTTTGTCCTTTATAGTATATGGGAATTATCACCAATTTCTCAGCCTGAACTTGAGCACTTTTCTCAAGAAATCTGGAAAATCAAAGCAACTGAACTTTACCACCTCACGCTATAGGAATATGCTTGGGTTTTAGCAAGTTTATGCCTTCAGTTGACTGTATTTTCTACTATTTTTATCTTCAACTAATTTTATTTTCTATCTTGCTTTAAGAGGAGAACACATGAGAATAGAAGCTTCAGTGTGACTAGAATTTCTTCTAGTCATAGTAGATGTAAAAACCTAGCAAGTCTAATAAAGAGCCAATGACCAATACTCAAAGATGCCCAACACCCAGACATCACCTAAGGAGGAAATAGCATCTAAACCAGTATTTTGACCAAAACAGCCTCAACATTTCTCCAATGCTATTTGACTACACTTCAAACCAAAATGCCAGCTTTTAAGATTATTCTATACACCATAGTCTCTCTATAGGAGTTCGATCCTTTGCTGTCTCCAGCATGAGCCTCTTTGAAGAAAAAGGATGATTTTTCCACTGTGTTTTGCATGTGACATCCACTTACTTTCACATATCCATGTCTGTTGTGACACTGAATTATTCAAATACCTGCTTATGGTTTGGTTGGTTAGAAACCAATTTGCTACAGAGAACACATATATCCATACAGTCCTGCCTATGTTTGTTATCCTCCTGCCTATGTTTGTTATCCTCCTGAAGCCCCTCAGTAGGACCAACTGTTCCTTTCCCTGCATCAAGAACACAAGTCAGGTCATGAGGTCTACAAACACTGGCTTTGCACCAGCCTATGGCAACATGCAGCCACTGGTGACTCCCTCCTGCCCCACTTTCTGCAGGGCAAATCATTTGGCTCACTGCTGCCTTTTGTTCTCCACCTTCAACCAGTCCTGGACCTGAACTCAAAGCATGGATTTTGCACAGCTCTAACTCGAGATATTATGTCTGAGCACTTTTAGAGAAGTTCCTTACCAAGATGTCGTGCTCCTTGTTTGCACAGTGACCTTACGTCATCCTACTCTAAAGCTGAGGAACACCAAAATAAGCATCCACATATCCACAGTGTACTCATTAATATACTGTAGATCTACTTCAGATTATAAATTACATGTGCTATGCTAGGAGACAAATTTAAAATATGGAGCACATACACAGTCCCTAGCCCTGGACACTGATTTTTACCATGGCCTAGGAAGGATCCTAATAAAACAATAGAAAAAGTTAAAGAAAGAAGGTCAACATCATGAAAAGGATACATTAATAGAAGAATGAAAATGCTGTGCACCACAATCTATATGAAATATTGATGAGATTCTAGAATAGCTCCATTTAATATAGTGCTGTTCAGATAAACACAGTGGTCCAGGTACTCAAGGTATTTAAAACACAGAAATGCTCTCAAGACCTTGTTCTAATGCCTGTACATATCAGAGCTGAGCAGGACAGTCCAGACAGGCAGCTGAGACCCACGACTGAGGGGGATACCGGGCATTGCTGTGAAAGTATATGAACATGTAGCTAAAGCTTAACATCTTGTCCATGTAACATTTCCTCTAAAACCCACCTCTTTTTCCAGGCCACCCAGCCTGTATTTTTGCTTGGGATAAGTGAACAGAGCCATGAAAAAACCCAGGGGAAATCCTTCCCATGACTACACCAGACCTTTGCATTCTGTCCTCACTCTGATCTCTCCAGGCACCCCCAGGCAGGCTGGTGTGGCTGTGCCTGTGGCCTGGCAGGCAAGGAAGCCTGGCCTGGATAGCACACAGTTCCAGGAGCAACTTAGCTCTGTCACTGTGCATCGCAGCAACATGAGGCAGGAGGAGGAAAACACTACACCCTGCTAGGGAAACTTGGTTAGGTTAAAGCAACTGCTTACACTGAAACTGGGCCAGAGAACTTAGCCTAATTGCACTTACGTGAATTGCATGGTATTTCAAATACCTGACTATTTAAAATGTCTTGAGATTTGAGCTGATCAGAGCTAGCTAGAAATCCAATGCTACATTTTTACTGATTCCTGAATTATTACTGTTGTTCTTAATTACTCAGGGTTATATAGCACTTGATCAGTGCTTCTATTACATAAACACATGAGCTGCTGTTCCTAGGGCCAGCAGTCACCGGGCACCCCTCTGTCTCTGATGGCAGAGGACAGGGCATCAGGGCCAGTCACAAGGCTGTGTAGAGGATTTACCTGGTGATGCCTCGGCATCTGCTGGCTGCAGAGCACCTTAAAGACTTACGTGGGAGATGGGATCCACCTCATCCAACACTGGCTGGCTGTGTCAGCCAGGTACCCAGCCCAAACCTGTCTCTCTGCCGTCAATAAAAAAGGAGAGACATTCAGAGGGCAATTTATTTAATCGCTTTTAAATGCAATTTCCAGAAAATGAGTAATTTCCCAAAGGACTGTTTCTTTCCTCCCTGACCACAGGAGGAGCCTAAGGGGCCATCCATCCACATTCTGTGCCTTCAGAAGTACTAAAAAACCTGCAAGCAACCACAGAAAGGTCTGTTGCTAAAGAAAATAATTAGACTTCTTCAAATCCAGCTGCGATCTTATAAAATTGATTCACACATGAAGCCAGAGCCTATATATAACCCATAGCTTTTGGATCCTTGGTTGAAATACAGTAAGATGGCAAGAGAAGGGAACTGAAAGACAACATTTTGTAATGGTAAAGTGTTATTATTAGACAGTATTAGACACTGTAGAAATGTTGGCATAGCCTGGCAGCCTAATTTTCTATGTGTGTTTCTATTTCTATGCTATGTAATTACATGAATGGATCTTTTTGTAACCTACACCTGCTGAGAGATATAAATGTACCTGTGTGGAATTGATAATATCTGTAGTTTTGTTCATGTCCTTTGGTTTCCTGGTACCTTGAAGACATTACACTGATAATACGCCCCATTAGATGCATACCACATTCTGCAATGAACTAAATCATACTCATTTTATTTACACAGAATCATGAGGATATACTATTTTTGTCTGAAAAAATAAATAACAAATGCATGCACAGCACAGTTTTGATGACTGGGACCCTAAAGAGGCGTGATACTGATTGTAACACTTCAGTTGTGCTTTTCTTTGTTTTCCATGTTAAGTGTTTCAAAAGGACATCCTAATAAGAGACTATACCTCCTCCAGAGACTCCCTGAGCAAGCTGTGACACACACATTTGCACAGAACTGCACACGTACATCTGAAAATTTAAGCATGCTCCCTTTGTCCAGACTAGAAAACGAACTACTGAAAAATGTGTCCTGTTAATCCTTTGCAAACCACCACTAATCTTCTTCCCACTGTTTTTGAATACTCTCTCCTTTGAATTCCTCTGTTGTTAACTATTTGATCAAGGAACTGTAACTCTGTCTGGTCATCACAGCTATCTCTTTTATACTTCAAAGAAATGCTTGCATATTTTTCAGGAAAATTATTTTCCACTATTTCACACAGAGCTTTATTTTTCTTGAAAGAGTGGGTGAATAGAATGTTCTGTACCAGCATGTAAAAGCCATAGACTGCAAAGGTTTCCTTGCTGCTTTAGCAAAGGATAAAAATGTTTATTAAGGAGTTTGTTTTCAACATTGTCCTGAGACAAGAATAAAGATTGTCAAACTGTTGTTTCAAAACAAGTACATAAAAACCTAGTCTTAATCTATTTTTCTTTGTAAAAATAATACATGTATAATAAAAAATAATACCAGTACATGAATAATATAAAAATAATACATGGTCACATCAAAAAATTCTAGGATATTAAACTTAAAAGTGCTATTCATTTTCCTTTAAAGAAATCTGGTATTATTGTTGCTTATGAGACACTATACCTGTGGATTTTTAAGAAAGAGAAAGTAGTCTCTGTGTGATGTTTGAGAGAATGAATTCTTTCTTTTTACCATTCAGTGACAGAGAAGCAAATTGCAACAACAGATGGGCAGGAGCAGCCTCCCATTCACAAGTCCTGGTCCCCAAGGGGGTCTTCAACCACCCCAATATCTGTTGGAAGGACAACACGGCAGGGCACAGGCAATCCAGGAAGTTCCTGGAATGCACTAATGATAACTTCCTACTCCAAGTGACAGAGGAGCCAGTGAGGAGAAGTGCTGTGCTGGACCTTGCTCTCACAAACGAGGGGCTGGTGAGGAATGTGAGGCGCAAGGGTAGCCTGGGCTGCAGTGACCATGGAATGGTGGAGCTTGAGATCCCTAGGGCAGTGAGGAGGGTGCACAGCCAGCTCAGTGCCCTGCACAACAGCAGAGCAGACTTTGGCCTCTTCAGGGATCTGCCTGGTAGAGTACCAACCCTGAAGGGAAGAGGAGCCCTGGAAAGCTGGTTAATATTCAAAGATCACCTCTTCCAAGCTCAGGAGCAGTGCTTCTCAACAAAGAGGAAGACAGGCAAAAATCCCAGGAGGCCTGTGTGGATGGGCAAGGAACTCCTGGACTCAAACACGGAAACGAAGCCTACAGAGGGTGAAAGCAAGGACAGGCAGCATGGGATGAATACAGAGAAATTGTTCAAGCAGCCAGGGGTCAGGTTAGGGAAGCTAAAGCCCTGATAGAATTAAATCTGGCCAGGATGTCAAGGGCAAGAAGAGAAGCTTCTGTAGGTACATCAGTGATAAAGGGAAAACTACGGAATGTGGGCCCTCTCCAGAAGGAAACAGGAGACCTGATTACCTGGGATGTGGAGAAGGCTGAGGTGCTCAGTGAATTTTTGCCTCATTCCTCACCAGCAAGCTCCCCAGCCACACCACCCAAGTCACAGAAGGCAAAGGCTGGGATTGGGAGAATGAAGAGCTGCCCACCATAGGAGAAGATCAGATCTGAGATCATCACAGGAAGCTGAAGGTGCACAAGTCCTTGTGACCTGATGAGACACATCTGTGGGTAGAAAACTGGTGGACAAAGTTGCTAAGGCACTCTCCATCATATTTGAGAAGTCATGGCAGTTCAGTGAAACTTCCATTGACTGGAAAAGGGGAAACATAACCCCCATTTTTAAAAAGAGGAAAAAGGAAGACCTAGGTAATCACAGGCTAGTCAGTCTTACCTTTGTGCCTGGCAAGTTCATAAAGCTGATCTTCCTGGCAGTTGTGCTAAGGCACACAGAAAATGAGGAGGTGCTTGGTGAAAGCCAACATGGCTTCACTAAGGCCAAATTGTGCCTGACAAATTTGGTGGCCTTCTATGATGGAGTTACAGAGATGGCAGATGAGGGAAGAGCAGCTGCCATCACCTACCTGGGTTTGTGCAAAGCACTTGACATTGCCTGGCGTGATGTCCTTGTTTCTAAACTGGAGAGACATGGGTATGACAGATTATCCACTCAGTGGAAAAGGAACTCGCGGGAAGGCC
>VZRQ01005688.1:5679-16507 GCA_013397975.1 Machaerirhynchus nigripectus
AAAAAAAGGAGAGAGAGCAGCAAAAACCCGACTAATTATATTTTATTTGCTGATGCCGAGGAAAACGAGCGGCGGCGGGCGGGGAGGGCGCTCGGGGGAGCGGGAGCGGCGGGGTTCGCTCGGCCCGGGGGGGTTTTGCCTCTCCGGGGAGCGTTTTTTGGGCGGCCGCCTCCCGCCCGGGCTCCCTGCGAGTCCCGGCTCGCTCCCGGCCGGGCTGGGCTCCCCGGAGCGCCTTCCCGGGGGAGGGAGCAGCGCCCGCCGGCAGCGGGGCCGGGCGGGGCCGGGGTCGCTCTGCCCGGGGGGGTTCGTGTTCCCGTTTCTCTCCCGGGTTTGCACCGCAGGAAATGCCCAGGAATTCCTCTGGCACCGCGGGAACGCTCCCGGACCCACTCGGGTTTGGCCGTGGGGAAACATCCCGGGATGGGCTTTAATCCCACACCCGGGAGCATCCCGGGCTTGGCCCTGCTCCTGCGGCCCTGGAGCGTTCCCAGATCCCTGGGGGATCCCTGGCCTTGCTCTGGAACGATCCCACCCCACTGGCTGGGCTTTAATCCTACACCCCTGGAGCGTCCCCAAATCCCTGAGGGATCCTGGGCTTTGCTCTTTCACCCCTGGAGCATCCCCAAATCCCTGGGGGATCCCTGGCCTTGCTCTCGGACATCCCAATCCCACCGCGGGAACATCCAACCCCCGGACATCCCCACTCGGGGTTTGCTCCTCTGGGACCCCCCAGACCTCGCCCCAAAGCTCTCCCCGGGCTGCAGGGGGAGGCCAAAAGGAAAAGGATCCAAAAGGGCAGGAAAAGGCGGTGGGAAGGGCCGCGCCGGGCGCCGGGAGGCTCTGCCGGAGCTTGTTCCCAGCACGTGGAGCTCGAGGATGCGCCAGGGAGGTTCCGCCTCCCTTGGAGCTCCCTCCTCGCGCCCACTTTTCCAGAACTCCTGCCAAAAGCGGCGCCGAATTTCCCTGCCCGGCCCGAGCCGGATCCTGCCTGAATCCTGGGGCAGCCGGGATGGAGCCCCTTGGATCGGGCAGGAAAAGAAGGGCTGGAATTCGCTTTTTTTTTCCAGTAAAATGAACAAAATCCCTGAAATCCCAATAAAAATCGACACCCGGTCGCCCCCACATCGGGCTGCAATCAATTCCCTGACGAAATCCCGAACAGGTTTCGCTCTGCGGAGAGTCTGTCTCACCTCCCCGTAAACTCTGCCTCAGCTTTAATTGGCCGCAATTTGCACGGAAAACAATTAATGGGGAAAGGTTGGGAAAGTTATGGAAACGTCGGGGCAAAAAAGGGATTTGTGAATCACCCGGAGAGGCAGAACCTCGGGGGGTAGAGGGGGAAATGTCCTGAGGGTTTGGGAGGATGGGATTGGTCTGGAAAGAGAGACCAGGATGGGTTTTTTGGGGAAAAAAGGGGTTTTGAGGCCCCGGTGATTTGGGGTGGGGAAGCCAGGCTTAAGGGCTGGGTTAGGATCGACCAACACACGACAGAAAGGGGGCCCTCAACCCCCAAATCGTCCTGAAGGGGGAAAAATTGGGGGGAAAGAGCCTAAAATCAGGGGTCACCCAGTGTTTGGGGCATCCCCAGGCCCTGCTGCCCCCTCCGGAGGCAGAAGCGATCCCAAACCAATCCCAGGGAATCCCAAGGAATCCAAAACAATCCCACGCAAGCCAAGCAAATTCCTCGCTTTGTTTTGTTCTGGTTTTTTTTTTCCCCTTTCTTGCTCTTCCACGCCAAAAAAAGCAGCAATAAAAAATTTAAAAAGGGTAAAAAAAAAACCCAAACCAGCAAAACAAACCACCACAAAATCCCCTTTGTGCTTCCCGCCGGGATCCCGGGGGCGGCAGCGGGGCCCCCGCGGGAGCTCGGCCGCGTGGCCGGGGCCGTAAATCACCGGGCAGGGGGAGGCCGAGGAAAACCGGAGCGGCCGCCGAGGCCTCCCCGGGGGCGGCGAAGCCTCGGGGCGGCCCCGGCGCGGGGACCCCGCCAGGGACGCGCCCCCTCCGCGGCACCGCTGTCGGGTTGTGATTTAGGACGGGGATTTTCCCCCGTCCCGCCCGGGGCCGATCGGCCTCGGGAGGGATTTGGGAGCATCCCGGCGGGGGAGGCGCCGGGGCCGCTGCTACGCGCGCCGCGGGCGCTAGATGGGGAGATGGGGACGGCTTCGCCGGGGCTCCGCCGCCGCTCCGAGCCGCGATTCCGGCCGGGAATGCCGCCCGGAGCCCCCCAGAAACGGGGCAGCCCCGGCCTCAGCCCGCACGCACCCGGGCGGGGCTCGGGGGAAGCAGCGGCCGCGGCCGGGGGGTTCCGCTCGCGGCTCCCGGGGAAAGGGCAATGAGAGGGGACCGGGGCCGGTCCCGGGGCAGCAGCGGGGAAGGTCTCCCCTCGCGCTGCCTCTGCCTGAGGAGCTTCGAGGGCCAACGGAGATGAGCCGGAGGTGGGAAGGGACCTCTGGGTCCTCCACGCCCACCTGGAGACGACTTGGGGCTGTTTGGTGACACTTTCTGGTGTCCCAGTGGGACGAGGCTCGGCTGGGGTGCCGGGGACAGCGGTGACAGCCGCGAGGGACCTCAAGGGCTCTCTGGACCGCTGGAGGTGGCCAGGACGTGGAGCCCTCAAGGATGGAGATGCCAAGGGTGGGGACGGTCCCCTCGCCCTGGGGCTTCCACCCTGGAGCTGGGCTGGAGCCACCGAGGACCCTCGGGGCGGCTCTGGTGGCTCCGATGTCACCCCTGCGAGGGGACAAGGAGGGGCACGTCCTTCCTCAGAAACCAGGGAGGAGATCAGGGAGGTGACACCCGGCCTGGAGCTCGGACAATGTCCCCTCCTGCCCGGCCTGGACCAAACCTCCCCGATGACTCCACACTGACCAGTTCGGGGAGGTTTTCTCTGTCACCTCCACCCCACGGTGCCACCACCCCGCTGGTGCCACCTCCCCTGCTCCTGCAGGGCCTCGGGAGCCGAATCCCGGTGTGGGGGAGGTGTTTTCCAGCCCCCCCTGTCCCCCTGCTGCCCTCGGGGCCGCCGGCCGCGGTGTCCCCGCGGGGCTCCGGCCCTCGCCGCTTGGCCGGGGCCCATCTGGCCGTGTCACTGGCAGCCTTGTCAGGGCCTTGGAGCGTCTCCAAGCCGATGGATTTCATTTTCCTGGCAGCTGCCGCCGGCTCCCGGCCCCCCCCAGCTCCCCCGGCGGCCAGCGGGGACCTGCTGGGGTCAGTTGTGGGGTCATCCCGGCCGCTCCGAGCACCCCAGGACCTGCTGGGGTCAGCTGTGGGGTCATCCCGGCCGCTCCGAGCACCCCAGGGCCCCGCTGACCCCTGCAGCTCCCTCCCTGCACCCTTTTTCATTATTTTTCCCCAGAAAAAACAACCCTGGAGAGGCTCTGGAGGCCGAGTTGAGGTTCTGGGTGGCCCCTCGGCCACCACCGTGGGAGCTGGTGGCACAGACGTGGTGGCACCACGGCCACCGCCCCACGCGCCACCCCCGGCCGCTCCTCCCAGCCCTGGTGTCCCCTCGGCCTGGTGACCACGAGCCGCCACTGCGGAGTCGGTGGCCCTGGGGACATCACAGGGGTTCTCCCAAGGCCTCCCCTCCGCCGGCCCCTCATCCTCATCCCCGAACCCAGCGGGATCGACGGCGCTTTGGGATGGCCCCAAAAATCCCTGACCTGGGAGAATCGGGCGTTTCCCGTGGGTTTAGGGGACAAAACGGAGCCTAAAGGGACAAAACGGAGCCTAAAGGGACAAAACAGCGCCTGGGCATGAGCAGGGGTGGCCAGGGTGTGATAAGGATGGCTGATGAGGATCACTGATAAGGATCACTGATAAGGATCACTGATAAGGATCACTGATAAGGATGGCTGATGAGGATCACTGATAAGGATCACTGATAAGGATGGCTGATAAGGATGGATGGCCCGAGATGATAAAGCCCCAGGAGCACTGATTAAATTCCCAGCGCCACAGAGAGGCCGGGGCCGGTTCCCAGAATTCCCAGTTCCCGCTCCCGCGCGCCGCTCTGCCCGTCAGGATCTGCCGGGAGCGAAGAAAAGCCACAAAACCCCCAAAAAAGGGGCAAAACCGACGCTTTGTCCGCAGCGCAGATCAGCGCCGCCCTAAAAGCCCCGTCCTCGCGCCCTCTCGCCGGCCAATTAGCGCGGATCCTTGGATATTTGGGGTTTTATTTCCGTCCTCGCGCCNCTGGTGAGGATCACTGATAAGGATCACTGATAAGGATCACTGATAAGGATGGATGGCCCGAGATGATAAAGCCCCGCGGGCACTGATTAAATCCCCAGCGCCGCAGAGAGGCCGGGGCCGGTTCCCAGAATTCCCAGTTCCCGCTCCCGCGCGCCGCTCTGCCCGTCAGGATCTGCCGGGAGCGAAGAAAAGCCACAAAACCCCCAAAAAAGGGGCAAAACCGACGCTTTGTCCGCAGCGCAGATCAGCGCCGCCCTAAAAGCCCCGTCCTCGCGCCCTCTCGCCGGCCAATTAGCGCGGATCCTTGGATATTTGGGGTTTTATTTCCGTCCTCGCGCCCTCTCGCCGGCCAATTAGCGCGGATCCTTGGATATTTGGGGTTTTATTCCCTCGCGTTTCGCAAGGGCCCCGCCGCGGTTAATTGGCAGCGCGTGAGCGCTAATTGGCGCCGCCGCCACCCCCGGCAGCCGCGGGTGACGCGAGACGGGGCAGATTTGGGGCCGGTCCCGGCGGGGTCGGGCCCAGGGAGCTCTCCGGGAAGGGCGGAGGAGGAGGAGCCCCCGGCGGGTGCGGGGTGTCCGCGGTGGGCAAAGCATCCCGGGTGCTCCTTTTCCTCTGCCGAACCCGCGGAATTCCGGAGGCTCCGGCATCGTTCCCTGCTCCAGGCCTCCCGCTTGGAAGTTTTGGGGCGACACCACCAAAAAATGGTGCGAGAACCCCGTTTCCCGCCCCTGTGTCCCCCTCCCTTTTCTCTCCTTTTAAAATAAACGACGTCAGAGGCGCCCCTTAAAAAATAATGAAAAAAAGAGCCCCAATCCCTCCACTCCCCCCCGCCGCTCCTGCTGCTCTTCCAGAATCCCTCAAAAAAACACCGGGCCTGGTTTCCAAACATCCCATTCATGGGAGCTGGAACGGGGCCACGCTTGGCTCCGCCGGAGCCGTGGCTGTTCTTGGCTGAAACTCCGGGAGCGTGGGGCAAAAAATCCCGGATTTCGTTCCCCCGCTGGCCCGGGACGGGGGGAGCGGGGGAGGGAACGGGGCTTTTGCCCCCAGGAGAGGAAGCCCCAAGGCCATAACTCCTCGGGAAAGGGATATTTCGGGAACGTTGGCCGCGGCTGGCGGTGCTGGAATGCGGCTCCTGGCGGGGCTGACAAGGAGGAATTATGTCCGGACAGAAAATGGGGTTTTTTCAGCTCCCCCCTGCCCGGCTGCCCCCACCAGGGCTGAATCCCAATATTTGCTTTAGGAGAAAAACGGCCTGGGCCCTCTCCACCTCTGCAGCCAAAGCCTTGGGGACCTTCCCAGGTGTCATCCTCACCTTCCAGCCACCCCCAGGCCCCTTTTCCAGCCCCACGTCCCCTCCCTGCCCGCGGAGACCCCCTCGATCCCAAGGACGGAGCTTTTCCACCCTCACCTTTCCCTAAATCCACAAAATCTCCAGGCCCAGCCCCGATCCGGAGCCTTTTCCCCTCCTGGCGCCGTCTCCCGGCCTGGAGCGCAACCCCCAGCCTGCAGATCCCCCAGGGCCACGGGGTTGGGCTGGGATTGGGAACGAGCAGAGGAGGATTTTTGGGGTGGCTGGTGGGGTTCCCGAAGTTCTCCAGCTCCGTGGGGGGACCAGGCCCAGCGCCAGCCACATTTCCACCCCAAACGGGGCCGTCGGGGACAGGAGGTGACAGCACCAGCGCCTCTTCCCAGCCTAGTTTGGGGTTTA
The DNA here is from genome assembly GCA_013397975.1 of Machaerirhynchus nigripectus. Taxonomy (NCBI): domain Eukaryota; kingdom Metazoa; phylum Chordata; class Aves; order Passeriformes; family Dicruridae; genus Machaerirhynchus; species Machaerirhynchus nigripectus. Next base: position 11,591 of record VZRQ01005688.1, read on the forward strand.
AAGCCCGGCCTAAAGCCCTGGAGGAGGAGCTGAGCCCTTCCAGAGCTGCTCGGCCTCGAGGAACCTCCGGAGCCGAGCGAGCCGCCCGGAAAAGTTTCCCTGGGCGCGAAGGGCGTGGGCCGGGAACGAAACAAAGCAGATTTTTAACTGCTGCCATTATCCTGCCGTAAATCCCGGCTCTGCTGCCGCTGCCGGAGCTCCCCGCAGCCCCTTCCGCAGCGCCGACCCTCGGGAACGCTTCCCGGGTTGGGTTTTCGGGAATGCTTCCCTCGCCGCGGTGGCCGGGGGCCGCCGGGGGTGCATCCCCTGCACCCGGCACCTCCCGCATCCCCCGGGAAACGCCGCTGGAATGCTTTTTCCAGGTCGTCCCGCACGTTTGTCCTTCCTCCCTCATGGCCTGCCCGGAGAAGATTTTTGGGATAAGGTTTCTTCTGGAGCTGCCGATGACCTCCGACTCCCCGGGCGGAGCCGCTCTTTGTTCCCCCGGGGCCGCGTCTGGCTGAGCAATTTTTGATTGGTTTCTCCAAAATCCCAAATAAACCTGTTTTTCCCCCAGTCCCCTGGAGCCGGGCACGGTGTTATTACGGTAATTGGCTGCTGCTAATTACGCTGATTACTGTAATCACCGCGCTGGTGTCACACAAATAAACCGCGGTGACGTCGCTGGGCAGAGCCAGAGGCCGGAGCAGGAATTTCTCCTCGGGATGGGGGGAGGGGGTGCCCAGAAACCCGAATTTTGGGATTTCGGGGATTTCCTGGAGCTGGGGGAGACGTTTGGCGGGGAGGATGGAGGATCTGCGGGGAATGTGCGAGGTGGGAATCGAGGCCGGAGGGTGGGAGCCGCCCTCGCTCCATCTCCCGCATCCCTGGAAGGATTTTGGGTGCGATTCCCAAAGAAATCACACCACATCCGCCTCGTGGCCGCTGGAGGAGAGCGGGGAACGAAGGCAGGATGAGGGGAGCCCACTCTGGGTCACCTCCCGCATCCCTGGAAGGATTTTGGGTGCCATTCCCAAAGAAATCCCATCCCATCCACCCCGAGGTGCGGCAGATGCCGCCTCTCCTCCCGTTTGGGACGCGCCCAGGATTTGGGATTCGGCTCCTCTGGAGAATCCCAGGCTGTGCTGGGGCCGCAGGACCTTTCCCCCGCCCGGAATCTTCTCCCTCGGCCGAAATCCGGGAGCTGGGAAGGCCTCGGCGCCGCCTCCGCGGCTCTTCCAGGACCCTGAGCTGGGCTGTGCCGGCCTCGGGATTGGGATCCGGTGGAATTCCAGCATAAATTCCCGTTTCCTGCCTGCAGCCGCCACCCACCTCTCCTGAATTTCACCCTTTCCACCTTCACCGCTTCCATAAAAACCCCATTAATCCCCCAACCCTCCCATCCCTCATTTTCCGGGGAAAATCAGCGAAAGCAGGTGTTTTTCCCTATTTTTTTTTTTTTCCATGCGTTTCTCTCGCCTCCTCTCTCCTCCTGATGGGCCCCTGGAGCTCCTTTTTTACACGAAAGCAACACAGGTTGATGTATTTTTAAATGGCTTGATTTTATCACCCTGCTTAATGATTTGTCCCGTTATTTATTAGCCAGAGCGATCTCCACAGGGATCCGGCGCATTAACGTATAAATAATGTGGCAAATAGTTCAATAGAGCCATAAAAAAAGGGGGATTTGGGAATAAATTGACCCCGTGGTTGCTCCATGTAAACGAAGGTGCTGAATGATAATTCGTGTCACGGCCCCCGAGCGCGGAAAACGGGGGCCGGGGATAAATCACCGAGGTTCCGCGGGGAAAATCGCGAAACGGGCGGAAACGCCCCCAAATTCCGGGGGGCCGGACCCGCTTTGTGCCCCCAGCCCCGGCCGCAGGCTCGGCAGGTTCCGAGGATCCGTCCCACGTTTTCCCCCGGTTCGGGCAATTATTAATTTTTGATTATTTTTTTTATTTCCGAGCCCTTGAAAAGCCCCCAAATCCACGGAGTTTTTCCTCCCATGGGGGCCCAGCCCAAGGACAAATCCCAAACGTTCTCCAGTGGGTGAAAGCTGCCAAATAAATGGAAACACCCCAAATTCCAGGGTTTTGGGCTCATTTTACGCCCCCAGCCCCGTCCCCAGCAGGGCCTGGCCGCGGTGCCCAGCCCATAATTTGTTTTTAATCAGATTTTTTCCCCCATCTTTTGCAAAAACCCCCAAATCCAAAGGGTTTTTCCTTCCCCGGGCGCCAAATCCAGTGCCGGGGCCACCTGAGATTCCGTGGATTTGCCCCAGTTTTGGCACGGGCGCCTGCCGGGGCGAGCTCCGATCCCGCCGTCGGTGCCAAACGATTTCGTTCCGCAGCTGTCGGACAAATCCCCCTTTCCCCCCCCTTTTTTACAACCTTTAATTACGGAACACCGTGGGGGCACCGGGGCCGCACGGAGGGAGCGCCGAGCTCGGTGATGGATGGAGGACGGGAAGAAACTGGGAATTTCCGGTGCCAGGCTGGAAAAAAACCAGGGAATTTTCTCCAGGAGAGCGGGAGGGACCAGGGGGACACCCCCGGGGTGGATCTGAGCCCCCCAAAAAATCCTCCTGGGGGGTCGGCACTGGAAACCTTGGAGCTCTCTCCCTGGGAATGCCGAGCTTCGCCAACTCCAGGCGGGATTTTCGCCGTTTAGAAACGGGAAAACGGCCAAAATCCTGCGAAATCCGACCCCCGGAGCCGCCAGGTTTCGGGGTCAGACCCCCCTCAGCCCCAGGTTTGTGTTTTTGCCCAGTTCTTGCTTCGGGTTTGGCCTCGTTCCCTCTTTCCTGGCCGGCCTGGAGGGCTCCAAGTTGAGCCAAACTCTTCCTCCTCCTCCTCCTCCTCCCGCTCCTGGTTTTACCTCCCCTGCCTCAGTTTCCCCCTGCTCGGCTCCCAGTCCCAGGAGGACCCACGGATGAGAAAAAATCCGAATTATTTCCACTTCGCAGGAGCTTCAGAACGGGGCAAATCCGCTCCTTTTTCCTCTCCGGGCAGATTTTCCCCCTTTTCTGCCCCAAAAGGCCCAAAAATCCCTTCCGAGCGCAGCTCTGGGGGACGGATTTCTCGCCCCTGAGCACCGATGGCTTTTCCAGCAGGTGAAAACATCCACCGGGCAAAAATTTCCCTGTTTTCCCCTTCCCGGCCACCTCCGGCTCGGGGAACAAAAGCCCCAAACCCAGCCCCGAGGCGCCCCAAGCTCCCGGGACCCGGAGCCACCCCGAGGGGACGAGGCCGAGCCCCTTCCCGGGGAGCGGCCGCTCCCTCCGCTCCCGGGCGCCGCTCCGATTCCCGGGATTTTCATGCTCCGTGCGTTCACCCCCTAATTTTACGGCGGCGTTTAATTAGCTCACGCGCGCCGGTTTTATCGTTAAAACATGTCCTTGTTTTCTTTATAACCGCGTTTCACGGCACCACGGGGACGCCTGGGAAAACATCGCATTCCGGCATCGACCGCCGGAACCGGGACCGCGAGCCGCCGCCTCGTAAATCCCGGCCCCGCGCCGCAGCCGGGGAAAGCGGGGAAGGAGCCGCCGCCCCCTCCCCGAGCCCCGAAATTCCAGCCCGAGGAGGCTCCGGCGGCTCCCGGCGAAGGAAGCGAGGGAGGNATTCAGATTTTATCTGGCTGAGAAGGGAGGGCTCCTGCCCGCGGGCTGAGAGCGGCCCCGGGGAGCGGGGGGAGCTCCCGGCCTCCAAACCTCCCGCCCCAAAAATCTCCTCCAGGTTTCCTTGGAGCTCCCGGAGCTGTTTCCCCACGTCCCTCGAGGAAGAGCCGGAGCGGGGTGGGATCAGGGCGGGCTGGAGGGCACCGGGAGCGGCCCTGGGAACCTGGGAAACGCCGGAGAAAGGGGGGAAAAGGGGGGAAAAACGAAAAACCCGCCCGACTTCGGGCGCTCGAGGGGAGGTTTCGGGGTCTGGAGAGGGAAACCGAGCCCCGGGGAGGTCGGGGTGGGCGGGGGCTGGGGGGAGCCGGCTGCGGNAGCTCGGCTGGACCCAAAAATCCCCAAAAACAGGCAAAATTTGGGGTGGTCGCACCTGAGGCGGGAGGTTGGGGGGAAAGCAGTGCTGGTCTTGGGGCTGAGGGGGTTTTGGGGTGAATCCTGGGGACCAGGAGGTCTCAGGTTCTTCTCTTCTTTCTTCCCAGCTGTCGTTCCCAAGAAAATCCCAACAAAACCCAAAAAAACCCAAAAAACCCCAATAAACTCAACAAAAACCCAATAAACCCAACAAAAACCCAATAAACCCAACCAAACCCAACAAGAACCCTACAGAAATCCAACAGGAGCCCCAAAAACCCAACAAAACCCAACAAAACCCAAAAGGGAGCAGGGCAAAGCCGGAGCCCTGCGGGAGATGGATCTGGAGGGGAAAAGAATCCCTGGAGAGGTTGGAAAACGCCCGGAGGGAGCCACATGGATCCCACCTGGATCCCACCTGAATCCCACCTGGATCCCACCTGGATCCCACGATGCTTTCCGTGATCCAGCTTTCCCTGCAGCTCCGTCTCCAAATCACACCCAAAATTCTCTTTTTCCCCCATTTTCCAGCCCCATCCTCGCGGATTTTGCCCCCGGAGCCCGGACGAGCAGAGCCTCAGCCTGGGCATCCCCCGTGGCGTCCCCGCTGCCCCTGAAGTTCCTCAGCCCCAAATCCCGGAGGGATTTCACCTCCCCCAGGCCCCTCTGTCCCAATTCTCCCCTCACACACCAAAAATGGGCTGGAAATGCCCCAAATCTCACAGCCGGGCCTCAGGATGTGCCAGAACCCGGCGAAACCCCCCCAAAAAAAACGCCAGCCGAGGCCGAATTCGGCCCGACTGGTTTGAGATTCCTCTCTCCACGCACGATCTCCGTTTGGGGTTTTTATTTTTAATTTTATTTTTTATTTTTTCCTTCCCGGCGAAGCTCAGCCGTGGGGGGGG
>VZRQ01005689.1:8321-21127 GCA_013397975.1 Machaerirhynchus nigripectus
TCACCACCAAGAAGACCGGCTGGAGAGGATCACTGGGATGCCGGTGGGATCCATGGAGTGGTGGTATTTTCTTTATTCTGTTTCTGTCACTCTCTTTCTGTCCCACCACCTCTTTTCAATTTCTTTCTCTTCCTTCCTCTCTCTCTCAAATATTTATTTACTACTAAAAAACCCCCATGCTATTGACTTTGGCATATGGTCTTCTTTGCACCTTAATTCGTGCAGAGGCATTTCTAATAGCTTTAAAAACCACACCATAACACTGACGTGGAGAATGCTGACTTTTCAATTATGTATTGAAATGCTTTGCTTGAATTCAAGGCCTTGTTTTGGTGGTATTTAACAAATAATGTGGCTCTGCACACATTATTTGTAGTAAAAATTCGGTTATGAGAGCTGAGTCTGGAATCTGGCTGCTACGGGTAAGAAGATACCATGGATTTTTTGTTTTGTTTTGCATTTTACTAGCCAGAGCAGGTTGTAAAACTCATTCAAGTTTCTTCCTATACCTTGCTATTACACAGAGATTGCTAGTTGTGATTCTGCTTTCTCTGTGGTGAGAACCAGATTACATCTGTTTCCTTACCGTGTGTTTTTCTAGGAGTGTTACACATTGTCAGCTAAAAAAACACAGCAAGCCAAACTTTCTTTTATATCATTGTCCTTGCTCTAGGGTTGAGCTGATAGAAACTGCTGATTGGACACTGTAGCATCATAAAGTAGGCATGGTCTACCTGTGGACAGCAGAAAACGAAAATACACACCTGCTTGTCCAAAGAGATTTTATCTCTTCCTAAACGGGTCAGCAGAAGGAAGATGGAGGTAGACTGGGCCATTCGCACTGGAACTTCATAAAGCCCTCTAAAATTTTTTTTTTTTTTTTTTTTTTCTTTCTTAATGGTGACATTCACTGCCAGCAGGGTGCAACCATGGTGGCTTTGTATCCTGTACAAATTTATCACAACATGTAGAAAGGTAGAATTTGCTCCTTTTTAAAGTATGTTTAAATTTAATTTTAACTCATTTTTTGGTAACAATTTTTTAAGGGCATTACAGTGTTTAGTCCTTTGTTAGTTTGTGCAGTAGCTAGCAGGGGAAATTACTTTGCCTTTTCCAAAACTAGCATGGACAGGCAACTCAAGTAGAAAAGGGACACAAAGTTGTACATTTGGAGAGCAGTGGTTGGTTGACGCCTTTGCCTTTATTTAAGAACTAAAGATTCTTGTCTGTTAGGATGATCCTAATAATGAAAAGCTCTTCTTTTATCTTAAAAATATTATTTAAAAAAAAATTTTAAACTTTCATAGCACTCTGTGCATCTTTTTCCTTTGCATTGTTGTAGATTTTCTTCTGAGATCCTTAACAGCCAACAGACTTTAGAGATGCCACTGGGAGAGGGAGCATCTCCTCTCCAGCTCTCCCCAAAGTACTGCTCTGTGCAATACTTTTCTCAATCATACAAGTCTGAGATTTTTTTTTTTTTTTTTTACTCTGGACTAGGTTTTTTTTGAAGAACCCCATATTTGTAATCCTTTCAATATCTTCAGGAAGCGGGTTGGAGATCTTGGTGATAATGCTGAGCCTGAACTTCTTATACTTACACAAGGAATATAAAAGTGTAGGTGGGCTCTTCTCAGTGGAGCACATCCTCTTTAGACAATTCAATATTTAGTGGTCCTAAGTGGAAGTTCGTTGCACATTCAAGCATCAGTGACCCACCTCAGCAGGCGTGTTGGTCTGCAGTGTTCTGTACAGTGCCACACTGTATTTCACACATTACTTTGCCTTCAGGATTGCACTCTGCTGCACATACCTCTTGATGCAGGATAAGCTTGGCTGGATAACCATTAAGGAAGGCTTTCCAGGTGGCACCCACTTGGCATTAATGGTGATGCCGGTAGCATGCATTTGTCATGAAGTGAAGCAAAGTGTTTACATATAAACATAATTTTGATCAAAATACAAAAGCTGAATAAAGTTGCCTATTGCTAAGAAAATGCTATAAAAACTCAACCAGGGTGCTCTCAGGCCTCACTATGGATAGCAGAGCCGTTCAGCGTGTTGTGCCCTTACCAGAGGTCCATCCAATACTCTATTCCCTCAGGTTTACCAACATCAGAATAGATGTAAAATTTTATAATGTGCTATCAGTTGCTTTTGGAAAGTTATAAAACCTTTCTGCGCAGTGTTTTTCTTACTGGCATTCAGAAAGATTTCAAGTCCCATTGTGTACTTCTAGAAAGTGCTTTTTCTCTGTATCTCTCTCTTCCCTAGAATATTAAAAGTATGTCAAGTAAAAAGTACAAAGGAAAAGCAGCTATCTGAATAAAGTGGTAAAGAGAGGAAGAAAAGTTCTTGTTAAAAATTACCTAAAGCCTGGAAATTCTAAAGATTCTCTCCTGCTCATTTATCATCCTTCGTTATACATTGGGATACTTTACTGACTAAAATCTTCCAAATCTCTGCCCTAACACGTTCCTCAGTTTCCAATCTGCTCTCTTTTGTTGTTGTTGCAAGGTACCATTTTGAAGCTTAATATCAGCTGTAGATACCAGATATTCTCAGATTCTCAAGAGAGAACATGACATTGCTGCAGCTATCTTTTCTGAAGAAATCTTTTCTGTCAGAAAAGTATTTTGACAAACATGTGGAAGATAAAAAAGGATAAAATTTTATCCATAATGTCTGGAAAGCCGCAATGCTAGTACATCACTGCTGTATTTTCTCTATAGAATATTATCTTGTTATCTTTCTTTAGTGATTTACTGCCCAGCTCTTTAGTAGATAAGTAGGATTATCTAATACATATATATATATATATATATATATAAAATTGATCAATTTATTCTTTTGATATGAGAAAAACCCCACCCAAACTTACCTCTTCCTGATTTTCCTGCTAATATAAGCTCACTCAGGAAGACTTTGGGAGTGGAGTTGTTAACTTTGTAATTAGCTAAGGTGAATAATTTCTGTGTTGACTACTCAAAAGTCTGAGACCTGGTTTACAACAGAGAAAAAAGGTAGAATACATTTATGATTACAGAATTTGAAGGAATGTATAAACATAAGAGTGCTCTTTAATCTAAAGAGTAAACACATTTTAAATAAAGCATTGGGGAAAAATGACTGATTTGGTCACATAAAGAGAAATTCCCTACACTGGCTGTAAAAGGCAACATTTCAAACACGAACACTATGCATAATGAAGTCTAGAATGCTCTCTCCTTTAAAGGGCTTAAGCATCCAGGAATATTTTTATACTTAGGATCTTGTGTTTCTGAGTGCTTTATTTTCCCTTTTGACAGTACAGATCCCGTGATAGGGTCTGAAGTTTAACTTGAAGAGACTACCCACCTCTTTTGGTAATATTAACATAAGGAAGAAAAAAAGTTGATTGAAATATAAGCATACAGGTTTTTTTCAGACGTTGTGGTAATCCTAGAATTCCTTTGAATATGCGGGTCAGGGAAAGTGTAGAAAATTTTTCAATTGCACTTTCAAATTTTTTTGGTAGAGATACGAAAGAGAGACTGATATCTTGGAAAAGCAGCCTCTAAGAAGTATGTTTAAGATGAGATAGCCTGTCTGACCTTATGCACTACACAGAGTTGGGAATAGTTATGTTTTCCATCTGAGGTCTGGCAATTAGCTCGTTCTCTGCCTGATTTGCTTTTCTGTAAAAAACTTAACAGCTACTAGTAAGTGATAGATTTCTTGTATTTCCTCACCTTAAGAAATTTCATAATGTTGACCTTTATTAGCGCAGAATTTTATTAAGAATCAAAATATCGGGATCATTGAAGTACTTTTTAAAAATTTTTATTTTGGAATAAACTAATAATAACCCCCCCGACACACAGATCTTTAGATGCTGTCAGTATACCTGGATACTTTAGCAAATTTTTTAGAGGAAATAAACATTAAATATATTCTAACGGGTTTCTGTATTCTTCCAGAGACTAGAAAACACTAGACATATAATGAATGTCTTATATTCATGTTCCCCAGGTGGCCACGAATCTCTGATCTTCTCTCCCTTATGGGAGGGACCCCCTGTCCATGTCCTCAATCTGTCTACTTGAGTGATAAGGGAAGAGAGGTTGTCAGGGAGGACTGAGGCAAAAAGTTGTTCAGTACCTCAGTTTTCTTATCTGTTGCCACCACTTTTCCAGCCTTGTTTATCAGTGAGGGTATGATTTGTTTGACCTTCCTTTCCTGGCTGGCATACTTGTAGAAAGATATAAAATGAATTTACAAAGGAATAACTGATGTGAGGCTCTTGGCCTGCACATTTCTTACAGGTGATGATAATCTAGGAAGAATGGTTTAATTTCCAGGGCTGAGGGTGATTTTTTAAGTGCTTAAAAAGAAACAGAGTAAAAAAAGATACATCTCCAAAACTCATTGCCTTAAACTGCAAAAGTATTTTCTGTGCTAAATATAGGGGTCCATAAGTCTGTTTTTACCAAGTTACTGGCAGGATTAGAGGTAAGGAAGTGTCAGACCTTGTACCATGGAATTTAACGTGGCCAGGATTTTGCCCTAGGTATGGTCTAATCCAAGAAATATTTTGGAAGATTTCAAGCATAAATCAGGAGATGGTTGTTGAGTTTATTGGCCAGTCCTGTTTTTAAAAGGTTCTACCAGAGGGAGAGAAGTCCAACCAGTAACAATTCATAGATCTTTGATATTATAATACAAAAAGTCTGACCTCAATGATAACAAAGGAAGTACCTTCAACAGAGTAAAATGAATCTTAAATCCATCTGGAATATTCAGTGCTAGGAGATTTATGTCTATCTCTTCCCTGGGTATTGCTAGATTTTTATTTCTATACAAATTCACCATTTCTGGCTCCACAATTACAGATTTTAGTGGAAGAGAAAGTGCAATTAAAAAGAGAACTGTTTAAAATTACATACACAAACCACACATTTTCTAGAATGTTTTTTAATTTCTCACATTTAATTTCATTGAACTTAGTCCTTATATTAATCTCTAGAATTCAATGACCCAGGAACTGATGATATTCAAAACCTGATAACCTAATAGAAAGGAAGGACATATTTCCTATATATTTATAAGAAAATCCAGAGCCGTACTAAGTTTATGATAATTGAAATCTGATGAAATTCATTATCTACTGCAGGCAGACAGGAACATAGTATGGAGGACTTCTTCATGTCTGCATATAGAAGAGTCCCTGCAACTTCCTAAGTACCTGTTTAAGAATCCTGGTCTAGACAATTCTAGCCAATCAATGAGTGCTTGAAGGTTCTTTTCTGAAATTCATGTAATAGGAACTATTAGGTACTCTAACCCTGCTTTCTTTCAGTTTCTATTTTCAGGATGGGGTTGTTACTGGTTTTTTTTCCTGTTTAAAAACGAGTCAATTTATTTTGGTTGGAAACCTGCTGCTGCCTGTGTATTAAAATAGTTCAATTGTACTTGAAAGGAAAATAAGCCAGTTACTTGCTGCACTGCTTCCATTTGATCTGCTAAAGTGTATCTACATTAGATTTATGCTGCAGTGAAATGTGAAAACAAGTGGACCAAAAGTAAGTTAATTCGTTCAGAAAGCAACAGCAGTTTTGCTACTGTGGTTTGGTGCACAGCAGGGACTAATTTAACCTATTACCTGCAGCTAAAGTAATCTGCACTGAACTCCACAGTTGACAATCAGAGGGAAGGTACGGTAATTAAATACCCTGTGTTAATTTAAACTTTTTATAGAATCTGTCATAGAAAGAGTGACCAGTTTTGAGACTATTCACTACTGAGTTTGTATATTGAAAGATGAAATGCTTTCATATAAATGAAAGATGAAGTGTTTTCATAGGTTTCCAATAAAAAAAATAATATTTGGAGCATGAAACAGAGTTAGAAGACCTTTCTCTCTAGTCTGTGACATTTAGAACGACCTGGAACATCTGGCTAATTATTGAAATATTTGTGAAAAGCAGCTGTCCATAACAGGAAGAACAAACAACTTCAAGGATGTTTTAGTTTAAAAAGGTATTCAGACGAGCAAAAATCTATATTCTCTTAGGATCTATGTAAATTAAAAAAAGAGAAAAGTCGCAGATTTCATGTCCTGGTCATGGTAATAATGATGGATTTCATGGGTTAAAACGTTGAAAGAAAAAAAAAGCATCTATAAATCATATATAAAAAAGCATATCTGTGTTGATTAGCAAATTATTAGCACAGATTATACATGTTTTCTGAAGAATAAAAGTGAATACAAATTAACATGTCTTCCAATTCATGTCTTACTAATTCTTCACATCACTGCAACATCAATTACAGTTGTCATGCAATTGCACTTGACTACATACAGTAAAACAGGCTCTCAACTGGTGCACATCTGTTGACTTCAGGGGAATTACTGTGTTGTATCTCAGCAAAATATATTCTGTAGGTTGTTTATCTTATGAATCAATGTAAAATTTTTGATTTTTAAAATCAAAAAGAAACAAATTTTAACTCAATCATTTGCTTATGCACTTGCTTCTTTATCTATTTGTCAGTAGGATGATTCTCAAATACCTGTTCATATCTCTTAAGTTAGAAAGTAGTTGTGCTTTTCTGAAATACAAGAAAGGTCTCTGAAATAATTTGTTTTATCAACATAATTTTACATCTATTCAGAACACTTTGTTTAACTTCCATTTCATGCTTAGCAAGTCTGCAGAANGCTTTCCAAGTCTCTTTATCAGAATAATTAAAATAATAGTGTGATCATTTTCATTTTACAGTTTTTCATCCTGGAGGACCTCCAAAAATATCTCATTTTTTTGGTAGTAGCAAATCAAACAAAAACATAAAGTGAAGAGAATATTTTAGCAATAATAATTAATTATCTTCAAATAATATAATTTTCTTAATCTTGTCCCCGGAGATGTAGCTAAAACATAGAAATAGCAAGTGATTAGTGTCCCAAACCTATGAAATTTTAGAAATGTCAGTTGAATCAATTTGTTTTATGCAGTACAATATAACTCTTGGTCTTTTTGTATGTTACTGACAACATGAAGACAGACATCACAAGTGCTTGGCCCATTAACAGTTGTGTCATCTCTGCTGCTGGACACAAAGCACTGGTCAAAAATTCGTGGTCACAAAACAGGCTGGTTGCTTTGCCTCACATCTGCATGCCTCAGTTAGGATCTTCAGACACACAGTTACCACAGTAGACTGGCAGAAGGAAGACAGACCCTTACCAGGCTATTGGAGAACTGCCTAATTGTAATAGAGAGCTACACTGGTCAAGCTACTGCTTTTGAAAATCAGTGAGAATGACAAAACGGCCAAGGCAATCTCAAGTGCTTTTTCACTCCTCTGTATTTGAAAGCGTGTTAAGACCTGTCTGGTTTCTGTTTCTGGCTTGCTCCAAACTGTTTCTTTCCAGAGGAAGAAAATGTCTGTGTACAATTTTCTGGAAAAGGTTATGCCCGTAACACACAGCTTCCTACCTTTTGTGCATTTGTGCTTATCTTTCCAAAATTTTCAGACAGTTTTCCTCTGCCAAATGGAAGGTCAGACAAATTGGAGCTATTGGTGACACTTCTGGTTATAAATATTCTCTTCCTCCCTGTCTTTGCTTTTAAAGATTGCTCTGTTCCAGACAGAAACTGGATGAAAATCAGTGTCCCTTCAGAGAATGATCCTTCTTCAGAAATGTCTTCTCTCTTGGAAAAGAATGATATCTTTTATGTATAAGTCAGGAGACAAGTATACTTGTATCTCTTCTCACCTCTTATGTATGATCATGAACTTTTCAATGACTCTTTTTTGTGACCTTTATTTCTGGGGTGATGTTTTCTCCTTTTCACATGTAGCTATCCTTACTCTGTTTTCATAATCAATGAAGAAGTCAAATAGAAAAAAATTGTCCTCAGCTCCCTAGGCAAAGGAAAATGTCATCTCTGTTGTGAGGTCTTCTTCCAGCAGGAAGTAAAAATCACAAGTTCTGACTGAGGAATAGGAAAAGATTCAGTTTTAGGCCAGGTGATTTTCTACGACTTTTCTGAATATGTCTTTGGCACCTAAATTTTCTCACCCAGAGGAATTTTAGTCCAGCATCACTGGCCTCCTTGAGTTGCTCCTTATTTACAAAGATGCAGGATAGGCCTGTGTGGTCCACAAAAATTATCCGTAATTTTTTTTCCTGTTTCGTTTGTAAACTATTTTTAACATGAAGCGTAAGTGCTGCAAACCCCCCAGTTTTATTTATGAACCTGATTGACATAGACAGCTCAGAGCTCTTTGGAAATGAAAATTATTACTAATTATTTCAATGAAATAATGAAAATTATTTCAAATTCAAATCAGAATGTTTTTAGACCAAAAAGGAAAAGCAAAATGCTCAGGAAGGATTTTCTGCTTTCTCTCAACAGATTTACTTCTTCATTTCTTGCCCTTTCAATTCAGTCTCAAACCTGCAAGGGGTCCATCACATAGATTCTTAGTTTTCTGTTTAAATATACAAATACACAAGCATTTGGTTTAGTTGCATGACCTTCGGAAATTTTAATGTTGCAAAAGATAGAATATTTCATATCAAGGACATAAATTATTGCTGTGGCAATATTGCTTTTTCTCCTTTGTCTTTAGCTATGTTTTAATCTCCTTATTTGATTAATTGATGAGATGACAAGTAGACAAAGCAATGTGAGTTATCCTATGGATCCCTTTATTACTGCGTCTGGCTCTGCCTTGACAAAGAGGGAAAGAAAAAAGCACGAAGGGAAAGTTAAAACACATCTTGTGCTAATGTAATGATGAACAACAGTGATATAGTTCCACTGTGGCACTTCTGGCAGGGGATACCAGTACTTAGCAAAGAAACAGAGAGGGACATGGGCAAGCGAGAGTATAATGAAAGGAGAATGTAAAGAAGATGAGGGAAATGATCCTATAAATTCAAAATTAAGTTCCTTCTTAAATTTCTGTAAAGGGAGAGCTCCATGGTGAATACCTGGCAGGGCTTTAGCTTTTGCTATTCTCTTTTATCAAAAACTCTAAGAAGAGAGAAATTCCCTCCTTTAGGTTTTGAGGATTGATTCCAAGCCTTTACATTTATTCATTTATTTGTTTTCCAAGTCAGATCTTTCATGATACTCTTACACAGTAGCATAAGCTGCAGCAGGGAATTCTGGCTGTTCAGTTTGTTTTCTTTTCACACCATCAGTAAGCAGTGCATTGAAGAACAGGACAGCTTCTTTTCTGCAGTCCAGATTCTTGCTGCTGTTAAGTGTAAATTGGCACAAAGGCTGCCTGTATTTGCTGGAAAAAATAAACAAAGCTGATAGCACGTTCCAGCTCAGCAGCCTCGTATTTGTTTAGAATTTGTTCAACTATTACTTTCAGTGGGGACTTGAATATCAGAGCTGTTTATACAGGGATTTTCAGTGATCTGTTGAGAAGGTATGAATTCTGCAGGTCACCATTTTCTTCATTTGCAGAGCTGCTTCAGTCCAAATCATTTCACTGAGATGTCTGTTCCTCCTGCCCCCGTGTCCCAGCTCCTCTGTGAGAGAATGTATGCTTGCAGAGGTAAACATTTCACATTCTATCAGCAAAGCTCCTTATCCCATATTAGTATAGGAGACACAGAGCAGGGCCTTGTTAAGATGATTATCTGAGATCTACAGAATTTGCTTTGGGGGGTGAGATAACCTACCAAAAGGGTTTTGGATTTAGAAAATGCACTTGCACAACTCTTCGTATCTCATCTGAGAGACATACAACGCAGAAATGATAATCCTTTGAACACAGATCAATTTCCTCTCTCTTCTGTGAAGGGCCCCTCAGCTGTAGAAGCAATGATGCTTTGTAGCTCTGTGTTAATGGTGGGGAACAGAATAATTTGGGACAGAGCAGAATAAAGCTAAAAGGGTCACTGTTTGGTGGGTGGTTAATTTTTGGAGGGGTGGAGGGGTTATTTGTTGTTGCTGCTGGTTTTTGTTTTGGTTTTTTTTTACTCCTTATAGGAGCAGGGGCTGAGGTGGGAGCAATTGGAAGGGGAGGAAGGATTATTCAGTTGGTCTCATTGCTGTTTTGTCTGTCACCACCAGGCAAAACACCCGTTTGCGCTTTGTCCTCAACTCTGTATTCAAATGTTTTGCCATCTGCTCATTCTACATGTGCCTGAATAACTGCTTGCTTTCAGATTCCCATTGGTTTGTGCCTTGTACAGTATATGGAGCTCTCAGAAGTAACTAGCTGGGTTCTCGAGTATGTAGAACCTTTGCAAAAATGCCAGTATTACTAACCCCTCTCTTTATGTAGCCCTGATGTTAGCAGAACATCCATTACTTGTTTAAGGCTGTTTTCAAAAGTATCTGGGAAAAGTCTGAAAGTGAACTTCTCTAGATACTACTTTCCACAGTTAACTTATTTTAGAACACTTATTCTGGAGATTTTCAACTGTGTGACTGTTCAAACAAACTCATGCCTTAGGATGTTTTGCCTGGGTATTGAACCTGCAGTAACACAATCATTGAATTGCTCCAATCTTCCTGTTTTTCATTCCTGGGGGGTTGCTTTCATTGTGCCTTCATTCTCCATTAGTAAAATGAGGGCAATAGTCTTTCTCCACCTTCTGCAAGCAAGATAAAGGAAAAACATTTAGTAATGAATTAAGAATAAAAAAAGACTAGTTATAGAAAAGCAGGGTTTTTTTTCCTGTACACAACTTTTCACTAACTGCTCTGTATCTAACATATCTGCACAGAAAAGCTGTCAGTCTACCTCAGTAACTCAGAAAATCGGAGTAATTTTGGGTCCTATTTCTCTCATGAAATGTAGAATCTGTGTTCATATATATGAATGTCACATTTGGTGCTGGGCTGAGGATTTGCAACTGGCCATGCCAAACAAGGAGGCATTGTAGGATGAGAAGTATAGAATTACAAAAGTAAGTTTTGCTTCATGCACATGAGGTGTCCTGTTCATACTGGGGTGCCCCAAATGTGATTTTACACAGGTTTCTTACTTCTAATGTTCGAGTACAACGTGGTTTGACTAAGCCCTAGCACCCATATTGCTCATTACTAACCACAGTAAACGTTTGCAAAGCAATTGTACTTTTGCACTATTCTTGCAGCTTGTCTGTTTATCCAGATGTCCCAGGGATCAGTCTTGCAGTAGTGATGTCTCTATGATGCCAGATCCTGCTGGTAGGATGTTAGATGGGCTAGGATGCTGGTGTTACCTCAGTAGTACAGGGGTATCCTTTGTCCTTCATGGACAAAGCTTCCAAGAAGCAAAGTCCTTATTTCCAGGCCAAGGCTGCCTTTTAATTTGTTTTGCTTAAGCATGAACAATGCAAAAATCTGTAAAATTTGACTAACTCATTATATTGCTGTATCTAATGTGAACTAAATGTAAACTATATTAAAAAAGTTAATAAATTTTCATAATACAAAGAGTGTTTGGGGGTATTAGGAAAGAGAACTTTAATAATGTTCTACAAAGTGCATCTCTAATGAAAAAGCAGGAATTTACCTGGGTAGATTGACATCTCTTTGGTTGAGATTGTCCTTCACTTGTCACAGCTACTGCTACTGTATTTGTACCTGAAGAATATTTTTGCACCTTCCCCAAAAAACCCTGAAAGAGTCCACATTCCTCGTTTCTGCTTGGCTTTGTACAAAATTAGAGTGATCAGCACTAATATTTAGTTCAAAACTCCAGTACAAATGTAATTAATAGAGTTTATAGAAACATATCATGAGATGATTTACAGAAGCAGAAAGAGAAAATCTGTTAGAACACAGAGTAAATTTTGCATCATTTGAGACCAAAGTCTTGTCTGTGCCAGAATAAGCATTACAGCAAATCAGCATCCAGCACTTTCTGGATGAAGAACTTCAGCAACTGAATTGTTGCATAGCCACAAGGTGCGGGGAAGTAATACCAAGTGCCTGAGCTAGGACTAAGTATAATTACAGAGTTGGTTATATTAGACCTGAAAACCTAGCTAGTGTCCGAAGTCTGGAAACACACCTGGAAACCATGGAAAGCTATACTTTTGAGCTTCCTGAAACAAATCATGTTGAAATGCTAAGTCTACAAAAACGATACTTTCCAAATGAGGTAATGTATTGAAAAGCATCCCCGTGAGATCTGTCCTGAATGACTGTCTGTAGCAGAAGGTCCTTGTAAGTGCATTGTTACGTATTTAAGTGTAGGGTGTCTTTTAATGCACTCTTTAAAGAGAAAAAAGAGAGGTTATGGAGACCAGTTGTACATTGAAAGACATAGGGTCCTTCTTCCTGAAAATACTTGAGATGATGAAAACACTTCAAAAGTACACAAGCAAGGGTTAGAAAGACTTTCAGTCTGAAAGTCACATTCCCACCTGTCAGGGACTGAAAATAGTTTATGCCTCAAACATTGATATAAAGTTTTGAAGAAGCTACAACCACAGAAACCTCCTTAAAGAACTTAGGACTGTAAGTCAGACTACTGAGATTAGATATAGGGAAAACCCATTCTTTCATCAACCTCAGGCCCAGGGAGAAAAGAACAAGTAAACAAAGAAAAGAATGTGAGCCAAGCCCAGCAGCCCTGCTAAGACTCATCCCTGGCTGAGTTTGGGGTGGGGGAGATAACAGCCCACAGGAGTCAGGTTTACAAAGTCTCCCCCCCTGAAATGAGGCAGGGGGGTGTTAAGATCCAATTATTACTTTTAATAAGGTTCTTTGGAAAATCCTTTGCCTGAATTAAGGTGCAAACGAGACCGTATGTCAGTGACAATAATGTGGGTTTTATGTGGTGGTAGGTATGAGAGAGAG
>VZRQ01005689.1:31473-41963 GCA_013397975.1 Machaerirhynchus nigripectus
GCTTCAGTTGATCTGTCATGTCTTCATTGATCAATGAAGATCACTCCAAAGATTTAAGAACAACTTTCCTAGTTAACTCAATGTGGAGTTCATATTCCCTGGTTATCTCAGATTTGAAAGATCTTTCTGCATCTTTTTTTGGTGGCCCTCAAGGAGCATTACATCTTGTTTGAAAAATTAAATGTGTCTGGGCTGGTATAGATATCCTTTCTTATCTGAAAGCAGGAGTGATAAAATTACCTTGGACAACTTCCAGTACAAGATTTGCAAGATTTCAGAGATTTGAATTATTTTCTTTGTTGGGCTTGGCTGTCTCAAAATCTTGGAGAGAGGTACTATCTAAAAGGCAGATAAGTTCTCAGTCATTTATGTTCTCTTTCAAAAAGTAAAAATATGGGGCAGCTGACTCTACCATCTTCTCCTTGACCCTCACATTAGAACAGAGGGTTGCACCTCTTTAGTTAAAATACAAGCACAGTTATTTTTAAGATAAACCAAATGCATTTCAGAGATATTTGAGAGACAGATTGAGAGTGAGAGAGAGAGGAAGAGGGAGTGAGCTGAATACCTCACAAAGCTTTATTTTACTTAGAAATATTGGAGAAACACTAGATTTGTGGAAAAGTCTTGTAATAGTATGCTGGGTTAGTTCCTGAGGTGATAGGTAGTTCTCATATACTTCATGTGGACTCAGGGACTTTTTAATGATGGGGGGAAAATTACGCATACCTGCAGAAACTTTAGGAAAGTTTTGTATTTCTTCGAGGCAAGGAAAAGCTGGTAACTTATATCCTGTGTTAGCCCTTTGGTACCATTTGAACCTTGAAGATTGTACTGCAAATCCTGTGCTTGTACTGTGTGAACAGCACTCTGAATTGTGTTAGGATTTCTGCAAACATTATAAACTATCATGAATAATTCTGCTAACATTTTTTCTTTGAGATCCACATGAAAGGGAGACCACAAGAGCTGTTAAAACTGTTCCAGTGATGAAGAATCTGAATTTACTTTTCAAAATGTACTGAGCAACAACTACAGAAAAAGAAATAGTATGACTAAATCTTAATTACTTTAAATCACATGGGGCTCTTTACCAGTAACCTGTGACATACATGCCTAAAGAGTATACTATTCATGTGGTAAATAAGTGTGATATACTCCAGGCATCAGTGAATGTAGCAATGCCATTTGAAAATTATATTCAAGAGCCTTATTTAAAAAAAAAAAAAAGCTCTTGTTGCACAGAAGATCTGGGGATTGTTTTTTTTGTGTATTGTAGATTGGGTATGTAATATAACACTAAATCTGTCTGCATATAATCAGCTATGGACTGCATTTTCTTACTAAGAGGCTGCATTGGATAGAAGGAAAGCAATTCCTACAGATCACTGTAGTTCACATCTAGCTGTTTGCTCAGAGACCAAGGTTTTATGGAGCCCTTGGTGAAAGTAACACTTGGGATTTCATACATATAGCTTTAAATAATTCCTCTAGGAACTGATTGAAGTAGTTTTGCAAAGGAAGTATAACCTATTTTATAGACACCAATTTGTTCAAGCAGAGAAGTGTATGGTTTTGCATGACAAATTCTTGTGAATGTTCAGTGATTTCCTATTCTCCAGAAGTTAATTGCTGTCATGTACATATATTTGGCAAGAGTTTGCTCCAGATTATTTTCAGCCTATTGCCTATCATACTGACTATTACTGTCTTGCTAAATTATATTTTCTAGACCTGTCTGTTGCCTTCTCTTGACCATGCACTTCTTGTAGATTACTTAGTACAATAGGGTTCCACCTCAGGATTAGGGTGTTGGCATGATGTGGTATTACAAGTACTCCAATAGTAAAAACAACAGTAAATCACAATGGAAAAAAAAAAAACATAGATAAAAAAAGAAAGTTTATTAATAACAGAGGGTCACAGGATCCTAGAAATCAAGCTGGAAGGGGTCCGAGGATCTTACCTGTTCCAGCCTCCTGTTCTAAACAGTCGAGACACACTGGGCCTGACTTTTCAGTATATCACCATTTTTACAAATAAATATCTTGTAGCCTCTGAATTTGGGAAATTTCAAATCCCAAAATAGGTTACCATTTTAATAGACCAAAATGCCTTGAACATCTGAGGGAAAATTTCTGGTCTTTTTAAGAAAATGCCTGTAATTATTAAAAAACAGAAATAGATTCAAATGTTGGGGTTTCTGTTCAAGTCAATAATTCTCCATGTGGTAGAAAAACAAATAGTTGTATGGTATGTTTTTCTTAAATTTAGAAGTGTGCAAGAAGTACCACTTTTCCTGACATAATTGCTCTATGTTCAAAGGCAATTAAAAAAAAACCCCACCAGATGTATTCAAGAAAGCATTTAAGAGCTTCATACATTTCAGGTGTCTCAAACTGAAAATAAACATGTTACTTCTTGAGAGTGTTTTTGCAAAATGCATTGTCTCACATGCACATACATCTGTGTGTGCACACACTCTCCCCTCTCACTCACTTACACTTACATTTCAGCATTGTACCTGATTTGTGCTTTTGCTCCCATGTGTGACCTTTACTGTTGTGACAGTGATTAAAGTTTATCAAATGCCTCCGGTGACTTGAACTGTCAGAAAGCAACAAGAGTGACTGATGCGTTCTTTGGCCTCACCTTCTGGGGGGAAAAAATCCACCTCCTGAAACCATTTCCAAACCTAAGGCTTTCTTACCTGTCAAAAGCTTACTTGGAAAACAAATCAAAAAGAGAAAGTGAAAAGTAAAAAAAAACATGTATTGAACACTTTTTTTTTTGAAGAAGAGAATGCAGCTTTGTAGGAGTTTATAAGCTCCCTGTTGCATGAGAAACCCCCACGTGATATGTCATTACACTGTATTTAGACGGTTAAAGACAGTTATTGCAATCTACTGTTTGGCAAATGGTCTGTAAAACAAACTTACAGGTTTAAGGATAAATATCACCTAATAAGCACACTACCAAATAATGAATCTTAAAATTGTGACTGACTGTTCTGTAGAACAGTTAACTGCAGGGGAAAAAATATATTTCCCCAAACCTAAACTTAGGAGTAAGACAATTTTGAGAATTCAAAATTGTCTCACTCCTAAGGCACAGTCAAATCTCCAATTGCCTTGGTAGCTGGCGATTTGAACATGATTCCAAATGTTCCATCTAGGTTGTTTTCGATCTCTTTGGGTTTTGCACAGTGAACTAGCTTTTTATTCCTACAATTAAGAACCTGAAACTGCAGAAACTTTTGCTGGCCAGCACTTAAAAGGTAGCATCTGGTCTCTCCCTCAGAATGCCTCCTATGCTGTATCAGTATTTGTTCCCCTTCACTTTCTGACCCATTATACTCCATGCATATAGATAGGGTTTGTCTTCAGCCTGATTTCAGCAATAGACATCCTTAAGGAAACCAGATGAAAGAACATTTGAAACTAATTTTAAAGCCCTGGGACTTTCAAAAGAGGATTTTAATAAAAAATACTGTAATTTTAAGTCTGTTTATGACTTGGGCAAAGTAGTAATTCATACCCTAGAAGAATGTGGACATTTTTCTTCAATGGCCAGGAAAATGGTCTGTGAAAGATGAGAAAACCTAAGTGTTAGGGATAGATGTTTAAAAGTGTGTACTTATGAGAATATTAAAAACAAACAGACAAAAGCTTCATTGCAAGAAACATTGGTAATTATGAGGCAGCTTGCAGTGAACACAGTAACACATCTATGTCTGTATGCGTGAACAAACACACTTTAAGTCATTGTGGAAGAGATGAGACTCACTTCATTGCAAAGACCTGGAAATTAGGAAAGAAAACCCTTTCATAATCTACAATGTCTTTTAGGCTAGATATCAGGTCAGTGAGGAACAGATAGAGAACATCTTTGAAAGGCAGAGGTTACATTGCCAGGAATGTAAAGACTTAGGAATTACTATTGCAAATCAGGTGAGTTCCTAAATTAGTGTAGTTTCTATAATTCCGTTTCTATAACTAATGCCAAGTGCTTTAGCAGAGCTACTAGGGTAAGCTGTGCCTGAAGCATGAAGGCTGATGTTTCCACCTTTTTATTCTTACAAGGAAGGAGAAATTCTTTCTTATCATTAATTTAATGTCCAGATTTCTCCATGCCTCAGCTGATTAGAGGGTGAAGGAATGTTAAATAGAATTTTCTCTAGCTGCAGTTTCTGATTACTGAAGAATGACCTCTACGCTTGTGTTCTGTCCTTGCTCCTTACCTGGCATACAGAAACTGCCTTAACAAAGGGCATTTATATTCCCTGAAAAAGGATGTTCAGTATAGGACAGTAGCTGGAGTTTCAGAAGTGGTATCAGTACATTATCTGAGACAGGGTACCTTGGAAACCTTGGATCAGTTGTTTAGCTTGTCTGGGCCTCAGTATGTAATTTCTAAACTGAAGATAGTGTCATTGACATGAAATACCTGGAAGAATATTATGAGACTCATTAAAATAAATATTAAAGAATTTGTCACATGACCTAATTGACGATAAATGAGTGCATATTTGTACATGATACTGAGCACTCTGCCCTTGTAAGACCCCACCTGGAGTGCTTTGTCCTGCTCTGGAGGCCCCAGAAAAAGGAGGATGTGGACATGCCTGAGCAAGAGGAAGCCACAAAAATGATTAGAGGCTGGTGCCCCTCAGCTATTAAGGCAGGTGGTGAGAGTGGAGGATGTTCAGCCTGGAGAAGAGAAAGCTCTGGGGAGACCTCATCGTGGTCTTCCAGTACTTAGAGGGAACTATTAAAAAAGAGGGAGAATGACTTTTTACATAGGATAAGGGGGAACACTTTTAAACTGAACCAGGAGATGTATAGATTATGTTTAAGGAAAAGTTTCTTTACCCATAGGTTAGTGAGGAGCTGAAAGAGGTTTCCCAGAGGAATTGTTAATGCCCCATCCTTGAAGTCTTCAAGGCCAGACTGGATGGGGCTCTGAGCAACCTGGTCTAATGAGTGGCATCTGTGTCCCTGGCAGGGGGTTTGGAACCAGATGATCTTTCAGGATCCTTTCAACCCAAGTTGTTCCATGGTTCTATGATTTGTTATGCTAGGTGAAATTGCCACAGCAACAGCAAATTTTAGGAGAAAGATTTTGGTCAAAAAGGACACAAGAGTTGCATGACTACATGTTCCTCTAAGATATGTTTTTGCAGATAGAAAGGCATATCAGCTTTCTGCCCAGTCAAACTCCTTTTCAGACCCATAGTGATAAGCTATCTCCATTTTTCAGCCATTCATATACCAAGTTCCTGATGACCCATTAGACTTCAGCCAAACTAACAACTACAAACATCCTTCTGTGTGAGGAATTAGGGTGAATATTTTACCTTACCTCTGAATAGGACAAAAAAGAAATGTTAGTACTGAGTAAAAAAAAGAGAAACCCAAAATACTTTTTCACTCTTAAATTAATATAGAGACAGTTATTTCATATATATGAAACATACATGACCATATATAAATGATATCTATTAAAAACTATATAAAATATATATAATATATAATTCACATGTATTGCTATTTCAGAGAATACAGTGTGAGGCTATTGGAGAGTGAAAGAACAGATAAAATCAGTAAGATTAAGAACTTCTGGATTTCTGGAAAAGTGGGGTATATATACATGAAAAATGGAATAAATGGAAGATAAAAAGCAAATATTTCAATTCACACTACTGTGTATTATTTTATTCTGCTGAACAAAACGAAGATTTATGAAGTGAGAGATACTCACTTCTGTGCATGCTGGGGCAGCCCTGCTAGGGGCCTGAACAAGATGGTGGTTCTTCGGGAGTCCTTGATTTGGTTAACTACCTGTCGTCCAGTTCTTCAGGTTTGTGGACATGGGCATTTGATGGGTTGGTGGCTCCTGTAAAGGGCGTGGGATTAGCTGGCAGGGTGTATCATTTGGGCTTTCCCAGTGTGTCTGTAGATGGGCAGAGCCGCTCTCACCACACAGCTTAACAGACAGGACCTCTGGACTCCTCAGTCAAGGGAGTTAAAGGCCATGACTTTTTCTATTCAGCTTCATTTCTGTTCTGCTGGGTGTAAAATCAAAAGGGAGATGCTGGAAGACAGAGGAATATTAGCTAATGGTGTTTCCATATTCAGCAGAATAACCACCTGAACTGGCGAAATTAGAAGCTGAAATAAACTGACATAGGAAAAGGGAGGAATCTTAAAAACCAGTGTTACAGTCTTACTCTAAATATTCTTAGTTTCTTTAATGCTAGCTTTGAAAGAACATAGTTTAATATGTGTCCCATAAACAGCTAAAACAGAACTGAACAGTGGAAAAAACCTACTAGCTGATTTCATAGTACGTTTGTGTTGTGTGTCC
Source organism: Machaerirhynchus nigripectus (assembly GCA_013397975.1). Classification (NCBI taxonomy): domain Eukaryota; kingdom Metazoa; phylum Chordata; class Aves; order Passeriformes; family Dicruridae; genus Machaerirhynchus; species Machaerirhynchus nigripectus. The sequence continues at coordinate 37,840 of VZRQ01005689.1, forward strand.
GATTATTGTTTGGGACCTAAGCTTTTTCCAGGTATTGAGGCATAAATGTGGAAGATAGGAAAATAAAAAGGCCAAATATTTAGAATACAGAACTTTAAACATTGTGTACAAACACATTGAGCAGTGCACAGCAAATGAAATCAGATCAGCTGCACTGACATTACAGAGACACTTTATGTTGGGTTATGTCCTAGTGAAAGTGCTAGACAAGAAAAGAGGGCTTTGAAGCAATCCTTTGAATCCAATTTGAAGGATATTGCTGTTGTGTCAGCTGAATGACAAGTGCAAAGCTATCTCCTAAAGGAGTCAAATGCACAAGTGGTGCAAATCCAAAACACCTTTACAGCAAAAATTTGAGGTTTTTTGATGTTACTTGTAAAGGATTAATGGGCACATTTGGAAGACTGATTTAATTTAACTTTATGTTTCTGTGATTTAAGTGAAGACACAGTAAAGAAGGATATTTGGAAGACATTGGATTGTATTGTTTCTGAATCAGACATTTTTCTAACTTGTGATCAGTGCTGTTGATACTGCAATGTTGAATATTTTTTAATAACTATTTAATTACTACAGATAATATATTTTGTTTGCTAAAGCCAAGAAACTAAAGCTGTTTTCCTAATACTGTATCTGTTAGAGAAGGAAGAGGATTAAGTCTTTCAGAATTTTATCTATAGCCTGGTTTCTATGAAATGCAGTTTGATATCTTTGCCCGTAGGCAAACTAGAACCACAGTTGGTTTCTTTACACATATATTGGAAAATAAACCAAACTTACGTCCTTCTGTAAGTAGCTGCCTTCATGTGCAGGCTGGCTTAGTTTTATCAATATGGTAAAACTTTTTTCCATGACAATGTTTCATAAAGCACAAGGACACCAGTAATTACACTGCACACAGGAGAGTATGATCAACAGAGGAGGCATAAACCAGGCAGCATAGAGTAACCTGGCTGATTGGAAACAACACATATCCTGGGGAACAACCAATAAAAATATAAAATCATGAATGAACTTAGGCTACAGGGCCAACAAAGTAGCTATACAGGAAAATGTAAATTTGTAGATATGATTTAAACTTAAAAATCAGACAAGATTAATGGAAGTTTACCTTAATTACTGTGCAACATAGGCCTTGAGTATCACACTTTTTCAGTTAGATGGCATATTGACCTAACTTATATGAAAACAAATATACAAAATATTAATCTAAAAACAAAGATGGGAAGAATGACTGTTTAACAACAGAAGACAGAAATTCTACCATTTGCCAGCAGTTAATTATACTTTTTAACTAAGTGCTTGTGCTCTAATTACAATTAATTTCTATCTGTCTTTGTTCTGGCTTTGGAATTTCTATTATGGCTTTCAGTGCTAGCTCAAGCAGCTTACCTTAAATTAGCTCTTGCTGGCCTTTATTGCTATGATCAATTGAAATAGAGTTGCAAATTTATTGCTTGGGTCATGAACAGTTACATTAGAACTTTATCCATTTCACAGGGGGTAAGGACAAGGAGAGATACCACAGCACTCTTCTTCAAATAATAGCCCTAAAAAAGCAGTATTATGTACGTATAAACTATTTTATACCAGGATGGTTTCTCATCTCTGCACTAGAACTAGGTAAAGGTATTGGTTCTCTGCTTGCAATTATACAGTTTGTTCTGCCCATATGAAGAAACAGAAGAGGCAACTCGTGCACCAAATAACAGAGCTCAGAACACAACAACTATTGTGGATATTTTAAAATTTCTACATAGAAAAATTTCAGTCCTCCAAGAGGTGTGATTTCCTAATATGCATAATAATGAAATGCAAATGTTTTGCTTATTCTAATTCAATGGTTCAGAAGAGTGAGAGAGCTGTATGTTACTATCAATTTTCACAAGAGACATCAGTAAGAATTGGAGGCAAATTTCTGTCTTTGCCAGCCAAGGCTATCTTGGGCCAATCCCTTCAATTTCCTTATATTACTAGGCTGTAAAGTTGCCTTAGAACATTTAGGTGGTTCAAAAGATCGCTCTGACTTAGTTTTGTTTTCCCAAAAAGAATCTATTTTGCTATCTATCCAAATCTGTCTGCCGTTGGTGCAATTGCAAGTAATTCTTCCAGGAACACTTCAGTTTATCTGGCCACTTTACTCTGAATGTATGCTGCTTGCATCTGTGCTGAAGGCAATTTAGCTGTTAGATGGGTTTGCTGGTGTTCTAAGATTTGGATTTATTCATAACAGGTCCATGTTGAGAACAGTGCTTAATATTAGTATTTGTCTGTTATTGTACTTCTAAAAATAGAGCTTGTCTTCTGCACTTACAGATGTAGCCACCAGATTTATATTGCATAGGCAAGTAAATAGAACAGTTCTGCAGTGCTTTGCCTTTAAGAGATAGGGTTATCTGACTTTTTAAATGTAGCTAAACTTTTACTTTTGACTTATTGGTCATAAAGGCAGAATTCATGAGCAATTCTGATTAAGCTGTCGGTCTTTTATTGCATTTCATTTATCATTAACTGCAAGGTGCAGGTACCATCAGCAAAGTCAATATCTTCTGGCATTCCAACCAACCTCTTATCCTTACAATCCATATTTCTAGAACAGAAGACTTATGGGAAAATGAAAAATTACCATAAGGACAATGATGTGAAGACATACCTTTGTTTAACTACAGTAGTGTCCACTAAACAGAACTGATTAATTCACAGTACATTTGATATATTCTTGAAGATCCTAAAAAATATTGGCTTTTAAAATGCAGGAATTAGGATTACCAGCAACTGGTGCTTTCTGAAAACTGATGAAATGCAGGAGTGTTAACATGTTTTGTTTAATGATGGTGTATGAAGGTATCTCATGAATAGGGAAAACTATCTCCTCGTGATCTGCTGTTATTGGCACTGGGATTTTGATTCAGTTTACACTGTAAAGGAATTTCCTGGGAATGGCAGGACAGAAGACAGCAGGGAATAATATGGCTACTCCACTCATTACATTTAAAATCCCTTTCCAGGCTTTGCAGAGATCACTGTTTTCTGTTTCATTCTCCTTGCCTTAATTGCACCTTTCATATTTCATGTCAAGATGTCTTGATGTTTAAGCCAGACAAACTTGCAGCCATTACTTCCCAGCCCTACTTTTAATCTTTCTAACAATGGCTTTAAGTTTCCCAGACCAAACTTTCACCTTCTTACGTTATGTGTAAGTACTGTGCTCAGTTCAAGATTAAAAATACTTGTCTTTCTATTTGCTCTCCAGGACATGGTGAAACTATTTTAACGTTAGTCTTCTGTCTCTGTGATGGAAGTTTATATGACTTTTGAGGGCTTTTGCCTCCCTTCCCAGGACTATTGATCAATGTAAACTTTCCTTCACAATTTTTCTTTTTTCTCTTTGGTGATGACCTTCCCCATCATTTTGGTGAATCATTTTTATGTCAAAATATTTTATGTTTTATGTGCGCTGTGTACATCCAGTTTCTTACCAGACATATCAATACTTGTCTTTCTTAATATCAGCTAACATACAAACAAATCTAAATCCATGAGATTGCCAAGGAAGAAACAACTAAATAAGAGATAGTTGAATGTCAGGTAATCAATAAACACTTGAGAGTGCTTTGCAGGATATTCAGAAAGATTTCCTGTCCATGTCAGGCAACTGATATCTTTTCTTTGTGTAAAATGACTAACACATTTCTAAGGAAGGCTGTTCTACATCAAGGTAGAACCAAGAGTTAAGAAATAGTATAATATTATAAAAGTCGACCTAAAATGAACTAAAACTGGATAGTAGCCTTGCTGTGCATAGCCCTAATTGCTTTATGTGAATATTTATTTATTCTGTGATTGAACTAGTATCATGGTATATCAGGCGGTGCTTTTTTAAATAGTTTGGGTGCAAAATATTGCAGTATATTGGACTTATTGCTTAACTAATTATTTTTTCAGAGCAATTCCATGAATCTGTTCCCTTGCATTTTTTATTGCTTCATCTGAACTGTGTTTTAAAAAAAGCTATGTTAAAAGATCTACTTGTTTCAAGAAAATGGTTAATCTGCTATCATGAATGAATCTTCTATTTAGTACATAATTCCTATGTCTATTTACTTTTTTTTTTTTTTCCTGGG
>VZRQ01005689.1:42030-52837 GCA_013397975.1 Machaerirhynchus nigripectus
TTTTTTTTAAGATACTGAGTATTTGCAAAAGCAGTTTCTTATTCCTAGATATTTATGACTTGTAGTAAAAATTTTTATTCTTTTTAGATTTTATATTTGGCATCAGCTATTTATTTTGTAGTTTTTTCTTAAAAACTTTGTGCTTTCCTTGTCAGAAACAGACTACAGCATCAAAACCAGCTACCTGAATATAGCAGAAATAATTTATTTACAGTTTTTCTGTAAATTTCTGTTGCAGAAACTATATATTTACTAATTATGAAACATACATTGAAATCAAAATGATTTGTAAATGAAAAAGAGACAATGTAAAAACCAACCCCCTTCGTGATTAATTCAGTCCTTTCTGCTTTTATTACACACGTTCTAAAAGAGTATTTAATTTGAATCTAGATGCCTCGATGTGCAAGTTAAGATACAATTTAGGAAACTTGAGAGGAAAAATAAAGACACGCTAGATTTAGGGACAGTGTCAGCCGTAAGGAAAACATATATAGGACCAAGAACACATACAGAGAGGTTTCATGCAAATGCCTTCCCCAAGAGATTAAAAACAATAGTTTTGGAAATATGTTTTAAAGAATATGAAACATATTTTGGTAAAATGTAAAAAAATATCTGATATTAGAATTCGTTCTTCAAAGCTAGGTTTTCCTAAATGTATGATATGTATAAGAATTTTATTTCATAGTTTAGACTTCCACAACAGAATTGTTACGAATTTATGGGAATAAAACCCCTATAAATATGAAACAGCCAAGCCATACTGTATCTGAGAACCACATAATTTGCGAGATTAAGGTTATGTTTAATCCATCTGTATATACTTAAACAAAGTACTTCAAGTCTTCTAATTTAGATTGCACTTTCACTTTTCTTTGGTAAATTGTCTCCACAGGAAACAAAGTGGAAAGCTTGAGATATATAGAAATTTTCAATCATCTGTTGTTTGAGATGATAGATGACACAATATAAGCTAGATCTTAATAAATTTCAAGCACGATAATGGGAATCAGAGATTTGTTATTTAATTAAAATTAACATTTCTTGAAATATGAGTTATTTTGTATTTTAAAATACTATGTAAACCTATTGCAAAGAACATTCTTGTAAGAGCTGGGTGACTTATTTTTTTAACATTCCATTAGAAGTCATGCAAAATAAAAAATGTCTTTTTAAAACTTATTCATTAGGAAAAACAGAAGAACCTATGACTTCTTCTATGATAATCTGAGGTGGAAGACATGACAATGATGACAAGAAAGAAGTATTATATATTGCTTTTGCCTCCAAGATTCAGGATGCCTTTTTTGTTCTTGCCATTTGTGTTTTTTAGTTTGTTTCTTTTTCCACTTACAACTAAGGTTTTCACTTAAAACAAAAATCTGATTTGTGTTTTGATCTCCTAAACTGAAAATATATTCTCAAGTTCTCTTGAGAGGAAAACAAAGTGTCCCTGACAAAGAAAGAGCCATCAAAACTGGCAATAAACATTAATGGGTAATTTTAAGAGACTGTAAACAATAATAATTACAATTCATAGTGGAAGGATAGGTAGTAAACTACTCCACTGAAATGCAGTTTTGACTTGAAAGTAGTAAATGGAAATGTAAAATAAAGAGCTGCTAAAAGTGCATGTCAGAAAACCTTCCCATAACCCAAATCTCCTTAGCTGGTGAAATTGATTTAGTTAGTATAAGACATGGAGATAAGAACCAGCTTCAAAATGTGTCTTATACACGATGGCACAAATTACTTCCCTGCTTAACTTTTTAAATGCTTCCTCTGTCCACATCCCAGAGTAAAATACCCAAGTGTCTTTCTTAGCCAGTGCATGTTTAAGAGCTTTAGCATGCTGTTCTAAAACAATTTAGCATTCAGAGCAGGGAGCTGTCTCAACATTGCAAATAATAAATACTGAGTATATGTTAATGATTGCCACTATCTGCATCCATTCAAAGTAATCCAACCATGAAGATGTGTGCCAATTCTGCTTCCTTGAAGTGTGAAGCAGACAAATCAGCCCAGTAGAAGAGCCTCAACAGGAGGGAACTATCTTGCCCAGACAGAGGCACTTCGGAGCATGTGAAGAGGTGATACTGTAGGCATTTGGAAAAGATAAGTCAAAAAATGCAGCTGCTTACGGTGTTTACAAGGCCTTTATAGTTAGCCAAGAGGATCCTTGATTTGCAGGTATTTCAATTCCCACTGTAAGCATCTGAGTCTTTATGATCTGGCCGCAGGTTATTTTCAATGCTATTTACAGAAAGCACAGCAGAATGAAACTTGGTTTCTCTGCAGGGTATTGTATTAGTCCACCTACTTTAGCAGGAGAAAGGCTGACATCTGTCAAGTAATTATGCTATCCAAAAGATGCCATTCTCTCTTTCTCTCTTCTTCCCTCTCTGCACAGTTCTGTATGTGTGCAAGAAACGGAGACTGAATTGATGGAGAGAAAATTGCCCCAAAATAGCAACAGAACTCCTTTGAAATGCAAACGGAGGTTACGTAGAGGTCTTATTAATGATACATTCCTTTTCTTCAAACTCAAAATTTTGGAAGTTTCTGTTTTCAGAAAATATTTTCAGCTGTTAAAGGACAAAAAGACTTTGAACAAAGGATTTGGTTGGTTACAAGCCTTTCAATTCACCTTTTGCATACTCTATTAAATTCTATAGGAAGGCATAATAAATAATATTCTGAATATGACTTTCAGATTGTAAGACTGATAACAGGAATGGCAAGTTGTCCTGAGACTGTATCCCCAAGAGGCCACTTGCTTCCTTATTTCAGTTCCAATGTCCTTTTGTGCCTGATTAGGGCACCCATTTTTGCTGACCAGTGTAAACTAGCTACGTACATTACTACCCTGAGGCAACATTTGAAATGCATATAGAACTGTAATCTTTGTCTGTTAGATGTTTGTGTTTCTATCACAATGCATGGACAAGGCAAAATGGGAGGACTTGTGTTATTTGATTATACCTTAATTCATCTTTCATCTGTGAGGAGAAACCTCTTGTAAAACCTAAAGCAAAGAATATAAAGACAAAGGCAAGTTGAGAAAAAGAGGTGTTACCAAAAAGCACCTACTGTTGAAATAATTTACCAGCACTTCAAAAAACGTTAGGGATGGAGCTGAAGTTACTCTTAAAATACTTCCTTTGTTTCATTATTTAATTCTTATGCTTTCCTTCAAAAAATCCAGTTGCACAGCCAATACCATAGTCTCCCCCACTCCTTCTAACTTCATTCAAAGGTAAAACTAATGAAATTCCAAAATTCACCATAAAATTCTGTCCAAGCTGTTAATTGCCAGCAAGGGATCTGAGATGTGAGATCATAAATGCATACTAAAGACAAGTATTTACAAAAATTAAAACTCATTGACAACCACTGTTTCTTGTATCAGAAGTCTCTTTATGGAGGATAAAAAGGATAAAAGACCTGCAGCTTTATCTAGTTCAAAATAAATATTCAAAGCATATGTATGTTAGTTGATACAGTGCTCTGATGAACTAATTAGTAGTTACTTAAACTGAAACAAAGTAGCATTTAATGGAAAACTAGGAATGTAAAGCATGTGTTTAATGTAGGAGCTTTCCCTAAATGGGGAACAAATATTCAAAGCTCAGAGGGGCATAAAACCACCTGTACATCTGTCTGGAACTGCAGGACACCTGCACTCCCACTGGGGTCCCCTCACCAGCTCACTCAGCCTTAAACCAGAGCCCAGAACCTTTCAGGGCTGGTGAAGAGTTCGAAGAGCTCCAGGGTAGTAGTAACAGCCCTGAACACTGGCAGCAGGGGGCATTTCAACACAATCTCAGTCACTTGCTGGAGGGTCTTACTTCTTGAATAAAAGGGGGATCCTCAAAGAAAGTCACTGGGAACTGGAGCTGCGAGCAGGCAGCTGTAAGAGCAGCAGCATGATGGTATTTGGAGCCTTAAACATGTGAATGGGAGGTAATAAAGACCCCTGCAGATCACAGCAGAAAGCAGAGGCCACCACCAGGCATCTGCCCCAGTCCCAGCAGCTCTGCAGCTCTGCTTTTGCTCCAGCTATCCACACCTGGAACATGATGCTCAGCAAGCAACTGAAGGAGACTGAGGCCCACCTGCCTGGGTAGCTGGTGGGAGAAGGCAGCTACATAACCACTGACCTTGTGCAGGTTGACAACCTACAAAGCTGCATCTTCCCACCCTGCAACATCCCACAGGGGAAAGTGACCCCAGCCAGGCAAAAGGCTACCCCTCTCCCCTGCACCCTGCTGAGCTCCCCAGCTCTGTGCCAGCTGGCAGAGATACCAAGATCATCCAAATAAAGACAGCTCTGCCAGCACTGTTCAGGATGTGTTCAGTCAGATTAATCTCTTTAAAGGACTGCACAAGTAAAAGGCAACAACAGAGCTGTAAGAGGAAGAAATCCAGTCTAGCCTGGGTCTATTTGTTCCATAAACAGGCAAGAGGAGAACTGTGATCCTTGCAAAGCAAAAAGGTAGGGCATCTCTGGAGGGACTCTACCCTGCCAGCCTTACTGATTCGCTCTGCTACAGAATTAGGAGCAAGATTTCAACCTGGCCATGGATTTGCTTTCATCTATGAATGTCCTCTTTAAGCAGTCTCTGGAACACAGCTACCAGCACTGCGAGCACTGCTGCCAGTGGCTACACTCTTCCCAGCACTGCCAGCACAGAGGAACCAGGAGCTGAGAAGTCGAGATTTTGCCACTCTCTACAAAGAAGCAGAGAGCTCCCAGTTGCATATCTGTGGGTATGCAGCAATGCCAGGAACTGGCATGACAGTGTACACCAGAGTGACTAAGGGGGAGGCCAGCTCCCTAGTAAATGCTGTAGGTGTGCTCCTGTCTCTGTCCAAGTACATTGGATGTCAGTGGTGCAGAAACTTGAACTGTGGAGGATGGTAAATGAGCAGCCTCACAAATTCCAGCACAGGCTCTCTTGTATCTCTTGTCACCCTTCTCTTGTGTGAAGGGGTGATGCAGAATGCCAAAGATGGCTTAGGTCAGAGCATTCACCCACATAGATACAGGACCAGGACTGCTCAAGCATGCCCTGGCAAAAGTCCTCTTGGAATTCTTTTACAATACTCATTCCAAAAAGTCTTTTAGAAGTTGTTTCCTCAGGGTGCTGTTAGTTGGGTGTAAGATGGCTCAGTAAGTACCCAGTCTGTACTGTAACAGATCCCAGACAAATGCCAGGACCACCTCTCACTCACTGACCCTGTGTGTTGGCTGTAGAACTATGTCCCAGAACCCTTTAGCATGCTGCATTCCTTGCTGAGGACCTGATGGAAGACTGAAGCAAAAGAACTGTCCCACTGATGCTGGAAAAACTCCAGCACTACCAGGGTCATGGCATCCTCATGCTTTCTGTAGAAGGAGGCAACTACTGCCCCACATCACCCCAGAGTCTATAAAGGAGAGGTGGAAGAGGAAGGCACGAAAAGAAAATCACCCAGCGTCTCCAGCTCTGTGCACATTGCTGTCCCGGGCAGGGAAAACCACAGTCTTAACAGTCTGTTTTATATCAACAGGACTCCACAGTGCTTGCAGGGCTGGGATTTTTACTTCAGGTGACACACAAACTCAAACCAACCCTGAACAACCCTGAAGAAAACTGCTCTCCTGCAACAGTAATAAGCACATGACTGCAACAAGCAGTATCAGCCAAGCCAAGTGACTGCAGCTGAATTATCGTGGCACCAGCTGAACATTCTCGCTGAAATCTATAGGGCAGCTTGGCTTGAAGACAAACAAGATGAAGAAATGACAGACAGGGAAGGGGGCAAGTGATGAGAGATATCTTTACTCAGTTTCCTGGGATGTTGGTTCTGAATACAAAGAAGTTTACTTCACTGTGTAAACATTCATTTCCCTCAAGTAGGACCAACAGATTCCCCCAGGACTGAAAATGCCTCTGGGCTACATTTTGACACAACTTATGCTGTGTTTGATAAGTGCACAGATAGCAGAAGCTACTTTCACTGGAAGCAAAAACACACCCGGTGATATGAATGCAAACAACACCTGGAACTACTGCACCTTCAGCAGGACACATAACACAGGGGTAAAGGAGCTAATGGCAGGAACACCAGGGAACATCATGGTTACACTGCCTCAATCTCCTTGGCCCCACAACCCGCAGGGACGGATTTCACGTGAGGAGCATTTTGACAGTGTTTGAAAAGAAAAGCAGCTGACAACTGGGAGTATTTATTGTTCTCTTTCCTCCCCATGTTGGAGGGCACACTGTCCCTTTGTAGGGCATAGGAATGGCATCATGGACAGTTGGGAGCTTCCTTTAGGGAATCCAGGAATATGTGCTTACCTTCCAAGAAATCATGGTCCTGAGAAGAGAGGGATGGAAGGGATAGGTATGAGAGTGACACAGAAACAGGGCCACTGTCCAGGATGATGCTCATGGCTGAGGCAAGTGTCCCAAACCATCCTTCATGCAGGGAGCAGTGGGCTGGCACTCATCCGTGGCACCCCTTGGGGTGCATGGGGGCCCCTCTGAAGCCCATAACCTCATACTCTGAGTGGGACCTACAGACAAAGTCTCCAAGAGCACCTGTGCCTGGGCAAGGGCACAACAGGGAAGCAGGGGCTGATAGAAGAGGATGGAGGCATCACAAAACCAGAATTGGGCAGAGCCGGCTTATTCCACCCAGAGATGGAGTGGGAGAGGGACAACCCCAGCCAGCTAAGGATGTTACTCATGAATGTGAGATAAGCTGTGAGGAACCACTCATCCTTGCTTCTGCTGCTCCTCCTCTTAACTGCCCATGGAACTGCACCCCTGGCCCAGAGGCTCCAGAGGAGAAAGTTCTTTGTGAAGAAGTAGCACCTGTATGCCACAGAGAAAAGCAGTTATACATACAAGACATTTACATGATTCTCCAGGGAGACTGGACAGTTATTTGAAAGAGAAATGTGGATTGGAAATGAAATTCAGAAGTATTGGAAAATCCAAGAGTAAGAATAGCTCGAAATGGGTAGAGTACTCATGAGGGGAATTACATACATGTGCACTATTATCAGACACTATTATCAGTTCTGGAAGTCAGATCTTGGACTAGTTAGACCCTTTCCTGATTCAGTTTTATGTTCTTACAAGGTAGGAAGGGAGGAAAAAGAAGGGTGCCAATAAATGAAGGAAATTATGCTAAGTATTGTCATCTCCTTAGGTGTGTAGGAGGACAGAGGAACTGAAATGTAGGTGAGAACAAGCACTGTGGTGACAAGCCTTAAGAGTGAGGACAAAAAGTTCGAACTTTCCTCCTAAAAGAAACCAGAAACTGGCTGTAAAAGAAGGACTAACTCACTGTGTGTGGCAAGAAAATATGCTTTTGACAGCAGCATGTTTGATGCATTGAAAAAGAACAAATTAAGATGCAGAGGAGGATTGCGCTATCACACACGAGGGAATAATTTTTTGTAAGAGAATATGTAGACCTTGAGGTGAGCTCCTGCTAGTCACGCTCCTTCCTGCTAAGCATTCTAGACTGTGAAATCCAAGAGGCACTTCTTGTGTTACCTAGGAACACAATGTTTTTTACTCTGGCTTCAAAATCAAATTAGGTCCCACTATATTTGCATTTAATACTAGAATTATGACCCATAATCCAGGTGAAATTACACCTGCAGGCTTCTTTCTGATTAAGAGAATAGGAAATACATAGAGAAATCTTTTACTGAAAGATTAAAAAATGTAAAATAACCGTGATATACTTTGGCTTTGACCTTTCACATTCCTTGATTGAGAGATTTGTTCATCAAGACTTCTACTACACAAGAGGAACTAGAAATAATGGGGAGTGCCACTGAGAAAGAGTTGGAGAAAAAATGTAAACAGCCTCCTCTTCCATCAGTAGACATCACTGGAGAGATCCTGATGCTCTTCTCTTTGCACCTTCCTTTCAGGTTTGATGTTGAGGTTCCCCCTGAGCCTGCTGTTAAGCCCCTGAGCTAAACAGTCCCAGCCTTTCCTCACAGGAGGTGTGCTCCAGTCCCTTCATCAGCTTGGTGGTCCTTTGCTGGAAGCTTTCCAGTATGCCTGCATCTCCTATGCTGGGGAGCCCAGCACTGAACACCGTGCTCCAGGTCTGGCCTCACCAGTGCTGAGTAAAACTGAATGATTCCTTCTTGTGACCTGCTGGCAACTCGTGTCCTAGTGCAGCTCAGGATACTGTTTGCCTACTTTTCAGCAAGGGCATGTGGCCGACTTGTGTTAATTTTGGTGCCCACAAGGGCCCCCAGGTTCTTTGCTGCCAAGCTGCTTCCCAGCTTGTGCTGGTGCCTGGGGTTGTACCTCCCCAGGTGCAGGACTTTGCAATTCGATTTACTGCACTTCACGAGGTTTCTGTCAGCCTTTCTGCAGCCTGTCCAGGTCCCTCTGGATGGCAGCATGACCCTCTGGTGCATCAGTCACTTCTCCCAGTGACTCCAGTTGGACATCTCGATTCTTTTGCCTCTCTTTACCTTGTTTTTACACAAGAAGATATACTTATTGCTAAAGAAATAATACAGTGTGTAACCTGTTCAGTAAGACTAGGGATTCCGTCAGTGACAGCTGAAACTTGAAACTGAAAAGTAAACTGGAATACTGTTTCTGAATTTACCATAAATTGAAAAATTCTTCTGGATTAGATGTTTCTAACCTTTGACATTTTCTTTAACGCAGGAGCAGTTTTCCTCTGGATTGACAGCTCCTAGATCTCATTGCATTTGGAGATTATTTGCAGTATCCTGGATATCCAGAAAATTAAGTGTTGCTTGCCAGTCATTTATCGGACTCTACAATATTCAGTCCTGTTGTGTCAGAATAAGATAAAGCTGAAGATGGGTACTGTCAGCCAGCTCTGAAATATATAGGGGGAATAAGCTCAAGAGTGTTGGCAAAAAAGGCTGTGACATGAAGGTCTTCAGGGAAAACATGAATAACTATTCAGCTTATCTTTCCAACACAAAAATTTGTTAAATGTGCATAAGAGAAGCAGTAAAACACTTAAGTCTCATTTAGTCAAGTGTATGTTGTTCAGCTCTCTTTATTTATGTTTTTAGCCCTATTCAAGCTTACCTATATGGTTCCATTTATAGTTGTAAGAATAGAATAATAAATGGTAAAAATAGAAAGTGGAAATATACTATTACTTCATTAGATATATACTATTACTTCACTTGATCTTGAGATTAATTCATTCTCATTTGTAGATAACTAATGTTATACAGTACTTGCCCTTCATGACTGCAGTCCTTAACCAAGCTAAGGTAGTAGAGAGGTTGTGTATTAGGTCACCTTTTATCCTATTCACAATCTTGTAGACCATTCTCCTTCCGATTAATCTCTCTCCAAGGTTTTAATCAATTGGTCATATTAAAAAAATACTATTAATTCAATTTTATAAGTCTTTTAAAGGTGGAAGCAAAGAGAAAGCCCAGTGATATTTCATCAGCCAGTCTCCCACTGGTTTGATTGCTTGAGAATGGCCAGCTCTGTTGTTCATGAACTCAATACGAAAGAATATGAAAGAACTGAAAGAATAAGACACGCACTGTTACAATGGGAACTTAGTAGCAGAAAAAAAATAGCTTTTAATTTTTGTTAACTACCTCTGTATGTTTTCTCTGTCTTTTGTACAAAGCTGGTTTATTCCATGACACACATTTCCTCTGAGGAAAATGTGCTTAAAAGGATTCTTTAATTGCTGTTATCCAGGGTTCTTTTCAGTCCTTGACAGAAGATTATAAAAGGATAAACAGGGCTGCTAAACAGATGATAATTCCTTTGCCAAAAATTGATAACAGAAAGTGACTACTTGTCACTTCCCATGGCATCAGATAATTCTTGGTTTACTGGCCTATGGCTCAGCAAATGATTCCTGTGGTTGTAGGATGTACAAGTCTATGTCTACATATATGTGAAGCCAGTTGATATAATGCCCAAATGCCAAAACATGTGGGAATGTATTGAATGCCTTCCTTACTCATTTAGTCCTGGGACATGTAATCCATTCCTGTGATAGGTGCCAAATGAATTCAGATGCTGTGTGGTACTACAGAGAATTTTTTCCTAGCTCTAATGAAGTGAGTTTATGTAAAAGAGTTTTATCAATATTTTAATTTTTCTTATTGGATAATAAAAATCATAGGAATTCTAGTTTGAGGATTTAATTAATTGAGGAGATATTTGACTGTGGAGCTGGTTAAATTGTTACACTGTAGGCTGCACAGACTATATAGGTGATAGACTAAAGTAATGATTAGGAGTCCTGTGGGGAGAATTTATTTGGAGGCCAGAGATATAGAGAAGATGGATTGAGGATGAACATTGTTCACATGTCAGAAAACTAATTGGGAAGTCTGGCAGAAGAGAAAGGATGAATTGTTGGCTAATTAACTAAAGGAAGGAGAGAGGGGTATTGACAGGGAAGGAGAAGGTAGAGCAAAAGAGAGGAGGATTTTTGAGTTNNNGGAGGATTTTTGAGTTGTTGGTTCCCAGAGTAACTAGGGCTGACTTGGTCAAGTAACACTGTCATGACCTAAAGGGTTATCTGACCTGCGTGTGGGTAGAGACCATGACTGCAGCTCCATAGAATTCCATAATACACAAAGACGCAGACACTTTGTATATTTCTGTACTTTATTACACATTACCACAATTACTACAAAAAAATAACTCTAGCATGTAAACTACCATAAAAATCACCAGTAGCAGGTATATCTGTGATTAATAAAGTGTATATATTTATATATGTTATTATAAATGTATATAAATATATATAC
>VZRQ01005689.1:52945-63909 GCA_013397975.1 Machaerirhynchus nigripectus
TATATATAAATATCAAGTGAATTATATAGATTTCAGGAGAGGCCAAACCATAACAAAAGGTGATGATCTGTTCCTAGAAGGAAGATCTAACTATGCCAGAGGTGGAAAAACAAATCTACAAAGAAGAGGGGGACCAATTAAGTTAACAGGCAGAGTCTCACCTCAAAAAGGGTTGTGTCAAGGAGTCTAGAGCCAGACAGACATCCCTGGGGGTAGTCCATGATCTCTTAGAAAGTTTGTGTGGGATTCAATCGGCTTAAAAAGAGTACATGCAACATGAGAAGAACTCAGAGACACAGGCTCCATTTTTGATAAAAATTAGTTCCCTTTTATATCTTAGACATAACAGGTCATAGGGAACCACATCTTTAAACCACCAATAGGTACCTGTTAATTTTGGTTCTTCATCTGTCACAGCCAACGATGACGATGTTTCCTGTTCTTTCAAATCCATTTTATTTTTCCAGGCATTACCACTTTTCCACACAATAACACAAGTTGCTGTTACACACTTTTTTCCACCACAATAACACAAGTTGCTGTTACTGTTTCTTGGTTTTACATTTGGTCTTGGTGGCTCAGGATAACTCTGCTTCCTAGGTATGGCAGCCGTACTTTGAAGAGGCCAGCTGCACTTGTCAAGGACGTGTTTGATTCCAAACCCTAATTTCCAGGTTCACAGCTCCCAGGCTGGGGCAATTTCTCTGTCAGTACTTTTAAGTAGACATTTTCTTCTGCTCACTAATTTCCCTCTTCTAAGAATGAACACATCAGACGGCAGTGGGGCTGGGAGATTTTCACTGGCCCTTGGGCAGATTTTTTGTGCTCACAAGCAGTGCCTCCTTGTCTTTGTGTTGCGGTGCATGTGGCGGCGGCCACTGCAACACAACTATCAGAGGACTGATGGCCAGGCCTCCAGAACACAGAGCTTTAATTCTCACCCCTCAGTTATGGCAGGTTCGTATGTTCCCAGTGGTTTTAATTCACAGGTTTAAAAGTTCTTGGTTTAGGAGTTCTCCACCCAGGTTTATGTATAAGTTCAGGGCTAGGCCTTTCCCTAATTGCTTATGTATTAGTTCTAGAAGGTTCTCTTGTCTTCGATACCCCATTGGTTGATTCATGTAATCCCCTCCCCTAAGTTATCCCCTTTGGTTTTTCCCCATTGTCTGTTCCTCCTCAGTCGATCCCCATTGGTTGTTTCCCTTTGCTCCACCCCTTTCTATCCCCCATGTAAAACACTGTGTTCTTCCTCATGCCTGGTCTTTGTCCCTGGACCCTCCACCTGCAATAAACTGGCTGGAACCTATAGAAAGACCCCTCTCTTGTCCTATGCCTCCGCTGAGGCTTCTTCAACATCCCTGTTTGGGGCTCGCTCCTCGCGAAGGAGCCAGCTTTTCCTGCACGCTGCAGCAGACACCAAGGACGTCTGCAGCTGGACGCTGTGGGGCCTCGGGCAGCCCCCAACAGCGTCATCCTTGCTAATGCCTTGCTGTTATAAGTGGTTTGGTCTCTGTTAATTAATTAATAAAGTTAATGGGTTGTGTAGTAGAGTTAATAAATAGTTTAGTTTAGAGGGTTCGGGTATAACTGGTTGTTAATTAACATTTGATGTTTGGGACTATAATTATATATATATCACCACTGGATGATGGGTTGGGGTGTCTGGAAAGTTCTGAGATGGATGTTACATCATCGCTTACCGCACCAAAAGGAATGCGGACTATAAGAACAACCAATGAGATCGCCTCGTGGATGGATGATTGGTCAGGAAACCCTAAAGGAGCCAGTGACTGTGCGGATTGAAAAGTGACTGACCAATCCTGAGTGAGCTGAAGGGCGTATAAACTGCTCTGGTGCCTGGCATGGGGCCCTCCTCCTTCGGGGATGTGTCTGTCAGTGCAGCTCCCGGCGTCGCACGTGTGCTGCTTTTGGTCTGCCTTGTCGTTTTGGATTCTTGGGCTACTCCCTGTTCTCGGTCATCATTAATAAAACCAATTAAATTGGCAGTATTCTCAGCTTGTTTCTGACACTGCCGCTCCTCCTCATTCCTGGTTCTTCACACAGCATGGAAACAGTAACTGGGTTTCTGTTCCAGCTGCAATCTTCTAGAGCCATTTGGAAATAAAGGGAGCAGCATGGGGACGAGGCATTAGAGAAAAGAAGGACCTTTTTTAAGCTTGCTGGTCCTTTACTGTTCTGCATCTCTTCTTCACTGCCTGTGATGGAATGTCAAGAGAGACACTAGAAAAAGCAGGAGAAGTCAACAGTGAGCGAAATCACAGGCTTTTTCTCTCCACCTTTGGGGAATAAATAAGACAGGAAAGAAGTAAAACCAATCCAGAGTCCCAACTTTTGTCAGCCTTGCCCCAGGCCAGTGAAATTTAATGTGATTTAGTTAGAAGCTCATTAACATGTGAAAGCAATTTGGTTAGAATGAAAATCTGAAAAGGAAAGAATATGAAGACAAGACAGGCCAGACAGGCATAACGAATGCTAAGTTCCACATACGGTTTAGCTCCAAAAACGTTTATAAGGTAAACCATAAAAAAAGCAGGCTTTCCACAAGTATACACTTCCAGGGAGAAAAGAAAACCCTGTTTGATTCAGGAATGACTGTACTTTTCAGTATTCTATTTTCTGTGACCAGCATTGGCCAGAATTTTTAAAGTAGAGATGTTTGTCCTGTTAGCACAATATCAGTATCAATTATGTCTGTACGAGGTAACAAAAATTTAGATTTCACTCTGCATTTGTGTTATGTGGCGGACATCACCCCGTTGAGGACTTGCAAAATGGCCCATAAAACTTAAAAGGTGGAATTCTGGAGCCAGTGAAATCATTGGTTCAGACTCAGTATCAGCTTAAATTTAAAACATCTTTCTCTATTTTGGTATTTGTACCATGTTTCTTATGCTTTCTGTGTAGAAGAAAAAAAAATAAATGCATGAAGACTTTTGAATATGAAATATAATTGAGACATTTTATCTTATTTCACCAATAGAAAAAGTGGAATTTGATTAATGAATTATTGGTTTTTAATATTTCATCAAGTTTGAATTCAGAGCCAGCTGAATTTTTCTCTACAAATGAAGAGAGAATAGTCAACAGTTATTTGTAATTTAAAGATGTTTTAAAAGTTTGATACCATTTCTCACTGTTTCTTTATCTTGTCCTCTGTCTCCTCACAATTATTTTCATCAGCAGGCACCATGCAATCTTGCTTCTGGCCATGAGCACAGAAATTAGTGCCAATGTATTATTTAGAGAGGTTGATCAAGTCTTCCTAGTGTGGGTAGAGAAAAGGTACAAAGTACCATCTTTTGCCTTCAGAAAGACAGGCGTGAATGCTGAGCATGAATCAAATGAACTTTAAAATGAGATGAAACTTTATCCATTCCGATTCCCTAGTCACAATTAAAAAACCCAGAACAACAAAACCTCACTCCTCTCCTAGCAAGAGGAAAAGTGTTTTATTTAAAAAGCATACTGTATGCTGAAGTGGAGATGTGACTGTCTTACCTTTCAAGCATATTAACAAGTTTTCAAATATTCGCGTTTCCTCTGACCTCTGAATAAACAAAACGAACAATCTGGCCAGCTGCTCTGCACTACATTTCAGAGTGTTAATACTAAGGTGCACTTGATGTGTGAAAATGATGAATAACAATAGAATACATCTGGCAAATGTGATACAAAGGTTAAAGTCAAGTTCACCACAGAAGCAGTTTGGATGGAGTCAAATAACTACATCTTTCTCTTTTTCTGTGGTGTATACATAACATCCAAAATAGCTTACATAAAAAATACTAAGATTTTAAGGTCAAGTACTCAAGAGCAGGGTAACTTCCTGAGAGAGAATCCCCATAAACCTTAAAAATGCCCCTTGAGCAAATGTTTTATGACATAGTTTGTAATTAGAAGTCACTTTTTTAATAGGAAGCTTCTCGCATTGGGGTGTGAATCAGCCAGTATTAGGAGAGAGTTGTCCTTTCTGCTACAATAGCATGCAGAATTCATATGAACCACCAGCTCCACTCCAGCTTTCAGAGAGAGGGACCCTTTCACAGTGTCCAGATCCTTCTGTTCCTTCTGCCATTTCCCCTTTCCTTTTCCCTTTGCTTCTCTGTCTAGAGGAAAGAGAAAAGTGCATTTCCTGTCTGTTTCTGCTTGTTACCTTGATCTTGACTGTGTTTTTAATCACTTTTGCTTCTGTTTTTTTTTTTCCCCCTCCAGGGCTTCCTGTCAGTTTTCTCTCCCTGCTTTTCTATTTGTATTTACATTCACACTGCTTTTAACCCAAATTCCGCTTTTTCTGCTGTCAACCTCTGTCTAACCACATTGTAATTTTTCTCTCTGTCTTTACCTTCATTGCTGTATGATGTTTTGCCCAGTTTATGTGGTTGCCTTGGGGGTAAAGTTTTCACTGTATTGTACAGTTCCTGCCTGGCTGAAAAACAAAAAACTGTGCTACATGTGTATCTACAGTTTATGTCCATGAAGGTGATAACAGTGTTAAGAAATGTCACTGTGCAGCAGGGTCACTTATATCAATGCAGGGAAAAAAGCTCTCTTTGCATTAAGATACATCAAGTTGCCCAATGCATCAGGGGACCTGATACATCAGGGACAGAACCCTGTGGGGGTTGCATCAAATATGCCACAGTGTGGGAAGGAAAGTCAGGTAGGGAGTGTGGTCTGTTATTTTTCCACAGTGCCTCCATTCTTGGTAAAGCAATCTCTTGTAACATCACTGCTGTCTGCAGTGAAACTTTCCTGTCAGGTAGACAGATAATTTTTAAGAAACACTAGTAGCTCCTGAGATATTATCCCCTGGTGATTTCTGATTTGCTTTTGCACTTCGTTATGTATATTCATTCACCATGCATATCTGGTTTAATTATTAGCTCTTTTGCTTACAGTTCTCTGAAGAAGTTGTTTGCCAGCTGAATTCAGTAGCTTCTAAATACTAGCCTGCAATTTGTTGCTGCAAAATCTTGACAAGAGTCCACATGTCAAACCCTTTTTTTCAAAAGACAACTCATAGGAGTCACTGTAGTGAAAGTTTCCCTTGAGATTTTTTAATTTCTACAGCAGTGAAAACTTCTGAAAATATAGGCTAGTTCTCCATTTTAAGGGTGCCATGTCAAGTTTGCCCTTACTGGCAGTGATAAAAAGAGATACCTTAATTTTAGTGTTTGCTTCCCAGATATAAACATCAAAACTATGTGCAAAATTTTAGGGAAGGCCAGTGTTATTTTGTTTGCACGTAATGAATTCACATTGCTGTTTCTTTGCTTCAAAAGCTCTGCATCTTGTATGCATCTGTTCACTATGCTTTCACACCCATGTAGTTTTCGAAGTCTCTTCAATGATGCTGTAGAAACCCATTTTTCTCCTCACCGACTCTTCCTATCTTAATGCAGGCTCTTCTGAAACAGCAAATCTCTTTAAGTTACCAGTTCAATTTTGTGACTGACGGTTGTACAACACATTCATTAGACATCTCTGCGTTGTATCATTCTTAGATGACTGCTCTGGACATGAAGTTCATCTTCCTAACAAGCTCTTTTAAGTCTCCCTTGCCTATGCTAGAAAGGTTGGTGTTTTGCTGGATCCCCCTATACTCTTTTGCTGTATTAGCTTGTTGTGTTAACACCTTGCTATATTAAATAACACCTGTGGTTTAGTTTAGTCCAAGAACTTCAGCTTTTTTTTTTTCTAATTTTCTGTGTTATTTTATGTTTATTTATTTATGTCTGCTTAGAGACATCTATTGTTTTTTCTTTCACAATTAAATTTCAGTGGACTTTACTGCTTTCTATAGAGTTAAATAATGGTTATATTACCTTGGACATTACCTGAAGAAACTATTCCTCAAAAGAAATGTTGAAAGTCTGAAAATGCAAACTTTGTTTTTCTGTTTCATTGTCCGGAACTCTACTGATTCATGAAATCTCATGCAACATGTGTTCTGTAATTTTCTACTCACTCGTGCTGGAAACACTTTTGTCTTTCCACACCTTTATTTAGCAAAAGTTTAGCGTACTAGAAGCCAAAGCTTCATTCCTTTTTCTTAGTTGCTTTCTTCCTTTGCTTTCACTAGAGAGACCACTAGCTTAAAAGACTTTTCTTCTTTTTCTGCTTGCTCTGTAATTCTCAGAGAAGAAAACCTATCCAAGTTCTCTTTTATTCCCCTTCCTTAGGTCAAAAGAATATTCATGGGGGCAGAAATTGGGCCCCTTTAGCTCTCTTCTATATTTAATTGACAGCTTTGCTTCTTTTGAGAGCAATTACTCTTTGAACTTTTCCACAGCTGAAGAATCCATTCTACCAGTGAGAACAACCTCTTGCAAAAACATGTGGACACAACATATTTGAATCCAGTAATTGGTACTTTTTTCTCAATGCTGTTATAAATGGAATACCTGCTCTTTCTCAAGAATTTGACACAGAATCCCTTCAGAAGGACAAGCTTTTGAGCCTTAAGTTTTATCTATTTCTTTCCTACAGCCCATTTTTTTTGTTTTGTTTTGTTTGGTTGGTTTTTTAAGTACTAGTTCACCACTACAAACATACTGTATTTACCATGCTAAACTTGCTAGAATCCTTGTTTTGCTTCACCACTGCTTGCAGCTTTTTTGAAGAATTTTTTGGAACTAATAACGTTCTTGTTATCTGATTACTCCACGCTCTGCTGGGGTTTGCAAAATGATACATTTCACTGCAGTCCTTTCATCTTTCTCCAAATACTGTATTGTAGTGTTCTGTAGTATTGTACTGCTGGCCGTTCATGTGCAGATCCATGTACTGCCCTTTTGTGAATTCTGTTTCTGAGCACTGCATGATTTTTGCCTCTCATACATTTTCTTGTACTATTTGAATTCTCTAGAGTTGTGCTTACTAAGTGATAGCCTGGAAGAGGTGAGGTCTTTGAATGGCTTATTCTGGGCAGTTTGCCAAATTTATTTCTGTATCTTCTAGCAGCCACACTTGGGCTATTTTGTCTTAGATCCAAGCAAGGTTCATGTTTTTATCTGGAACTTGGCTCTGTAAAATTGCCACACTGATTCTTTGGCCTCAGTTGATTCACAGTCTTTTGTGCTGTGGAGTGTTTCCTTCTTCATCAGACTGCAGAGTTACCTAAGTGTTGTTCAAACTTTCTCCATTTATCCCTATATTTCTGGGACCCAACTGTCAGAGACTGAAAATAGTTTATGCCTCAAACATTGATATAAAGTTATAAGGAAGATACCACCACAAAAACCTCCTTGAAGAACTTTGGACTGTAAGTCGAACTGCTGATTAGATAAAAGGAAACCCATTGTTCGGCCACCTCAGGCTGAGGGAAAGGTGTGCATCCACAATAGGCCAAAGCCTCCAGCTGCCATCCCAGCTGAGTTTGGGGTGGGGGGAGAGCACAGCTCACAGAAGCCAGGTTTACACAGACTCCCCCCAGCCGAGGGGGAGGAGGAGGTTTTTGGGTGCACGGTGTAACCTCTGGTGAGAGGCAATAAACACCCACCCTCCAATTACACAAACTGCCCAGCTGTGGCACCCCCAGCCCCACAGGACCCACGGGACGTGCAGGAGAGGCTTTGCCCCACAGGACTGCACGTGATGCAACAGACCAGAGTCTGCTGTAAGAGACTGCCCCCCTCCAGGGGGACATGCCCGGACACACCTGCCCAGCCTGAGCATACATTCCCATGGGATTCTGTGCTTTCCGGGGGACCTTCACCACCAAGAAGATCGGCTGGGGAGGATCGACAGAACATCATTGGGATCCACGGAGTGGTGATATTTTCCTTCTTCTGTCCCTGTCACTTTCTTTCTGTCCCCCCCACCTCTTTTCTACTTCTTTCTCTCTCTCTCTCTCTCTCTCTCTCTCATATCTACCATCAATAAAACCCATATTATGTCACCGGCATATGGTCTCGTTTGCACCTTAATTTGGGCAGAGGAATTCCTAAAGGACCTTAATAACAAGTGGATCATAACACCAACTCAAATTAGATTAAAAATTCCCCCAAGACTCCGTCATGGTCTGTTTGCGTTCACCGGTTTATTTTCTCTTTAGTCCAAGAAACATGCAGTGAACACAAAGCCTAAAAGCAAGAGAGAGCTCCTCCCACTGGAAGTCTGTTCTGTCTTTGCATAGTGTGAAACACCACACTGGATCTGTTTGTCTCCTGGCTTTATTAAAGGTAAATATTCTTCATTATACTCTTTCTGCTTTTCGGCCTAATCTCTAGGGACAGGTTGGCTGTAGTAGATGAATCCATGCCAACTTCCTGGAAAGCTGGAAGAAAACACTCACAGTAATTTCTGGAGATCCTTGCAGTATCATGGAATATGAAAGTATGGAGTAGACCAAGAACAGTTTTTGTACTTAGAGCAGTCATCTCTCTAACTCTAATGGTTAGAAAGTAATTTATGAAGAGTATACATCAATGCATTTTTCAGAAATTGTTCAGATGTTGACATTTTCACCACATACGACTTCCAAATAATGTTGACTTGGCCAAATACTGTTGTAATTCATGTAAACAACAAAATGCACTTTCCTGGACCTGTTTTGTCTATACTACTGCCAACCTCACCGTATTTCAACCTATTAAACAAAACTCCACATTTGATCAATGTGGTGGGTTGCTGGATGCCAGGTACCCAGCAGAGCTGCTCTAGCACTCCCCTCTGCAAGTGGATAGGAGAAAAAATATAACGAAAGGCTCATGACTTAAGAACAGGGACAACCCACTCCTGCTTACCAATCATTGTCAAAAGAGACTTGACTTGGGGATATTAATTTATAATCAAACAGAATCAGAGCAGGA
This sequence comes from Machaerirhynchus nigripectus, assembly GCA_013397975.1. Classification (NCBI taxonomy): domain Eukaryota; kingdom Metazoa; phylum Chordata; class Aves; order Passeriformes; family Dicruridae; genus Machaerirhynchus; species Machaerirhynchus nigripectus. The sequence goes on from VZRQ01005689.1 coordinate 61,780, forward strand.
TAATAAGAAGTAAAACACAACTTAAAAATACCTTCCCCCCTTTGCCTCCCTCCTTTCCAGGCTCTACTTCCCCGCTGCCAGAGGCACAGGAAGATGGTAATGGGGCTTATGGTCAGTTCATCACACGTTGTTTCTGCTGCTGCTCAGGGAGAGGAGTTCTCTCACACTATTCCAGTGTGGGGTCCCTCCTACAAGACAGTTCTCCATGAGCGTCTCCAGTGTGAGTCCTTCACATGAGCTACAGTTCTTCAGGTACTGCTGCAGCCTGGCTCCTTTTCCACAGTGTGCAGTCCTTCAGGAAAGCCTACTCCAGCTAAGGACCCCACAAGGTCCTTACCATCAACTCCTATCAGGAAAGCCTACTCCAGTGTGGGCTCCTCTCTCCATGGGTCTGCAGGTCCCTGCCAGGAGCCTGTTCCAGCATGGACTTTTCATGGGTTCAGAGCCTTCTTTTCAGGCATCCACCTGCTCTGGTGTGGGGCTCCTCCATGGGCTGCAGGTGGATCTCTGCATTCCCCATTGACCTCCATTGACTGCAGGGGCACAGCTGCCTCACCATGGGCTGCACCACGGGCTGCAGAGGAATCTCAGCTCTGGTGCCTGTATAACCCTTTCCTCTCCTTTTCCACTGACCTTGGTATCTTCAGAGTTGTTCATCTCATGTATTCTCTCTCCTCTGAGCACTATTACATCAGTACTATAACTTTTCTTCCTTAATGCTACCTTGTCTGATTGGTAGGGTCAGCTTTGGCCAGTAGCAGGTCCAGTTTGGAGGTGGCTGTCTCTGCTGAACATGGGGGAAGGTTCTACCAGCTTCTCACAAAAGCTACCCCTGTAACCCAGCCCCTGCTATCAAATCCTGGTCGCATAAACCCAATACAATCGAAAAAACTACTGAAAGTGCCAACTATAATTACTAGAGTTCATGCTGGCACAAATTAAATTCCCCCATTATTATACAGTCAGAAATTATACAACGACTTTCATGTAAATCCTACTAAAATTTGCCTTCAAGAAAACAGAAAATAGGGGGAAATTAATTCAAAAAGTTTAAATTTTGTAATAATTAACCTGATGAAAATGCAGGTTAAGAACTATTACAGAAACCTGAAGAATCACAGATCCATAAAAGTCTGATGAAATAAGTAGTACGAATTTTCTCCCTTTCTGAGTTACCTAATAGTGGGCTATTAGGAAATAAGATTTGTAATGAGAGGTGTAAGAGAAGGAAAAAAGAGAGAAAATACAGAGTTAATAGATTAACTACAGTAGAAAATGGGTTTTCTCCTTTTCCCTCTCAATCCTTTGATTAATGATACAAATGAAAAAAAATATTTTTTATGAACCAGAATTTCTGTTGGAAAGTATCCCATATCGGCAACTCTAAACTATTCTGGTTACTTATATTATGATAATTTTAGTAATTGGAATGGTTGGGTTTTTTTCCCCATCAAACTTGCTTATCTATGCTGATGGTTCTTAAAACCATGATGTGTGTGATGCTTCCTTATTATACATGATGCTTTATTTTTAATAAGAAACAAAAAGAAAAAATGCACACATGGATGCTATATTTAGAAATCCTTGAAGCAGAAAATCCATTGTATGTGGACACGTGTAGTAGTTTGAAACGGAGTTGATGGACAAGTTCCTAAGCCAATGGCGCTTTTTTGATTTACATATTTAAACGGCGCGCCAGGGTGGCGTTTAAACTCTTAACTCTTCTTTGTTCCATCTTCCAGGGCTGGGGGGAGGCTGCAGGTCCATCCCGGGCCTGGGCCGGGCCCCCTTCCCCCCTCCCCTCCCAGCACAGCAGCACGGACCCTGGCTCGCTGTGGGGAAACCATCCTGGAGCTGCAGGTAGTTAAAGTACAGCCATGAACTGTCGCACAGTTAAAGCCACCCAGCACAGCTTCTGGGGGTCCACATGGCCAGGGTGGCCCCGTGCAGAGCTGGCGCAGGCCAGTGGAGCCTCCTCTCTGCAGCCAGTACAGCTCATGCCGAATTGAAAGGAACATCATATGCAGCCGACAAGGACACCTTTTCTTCCAAGTCAGGGAGAAAGAAAAGTAAAGCAGGTCACAGGAGGGAGAAAAACATGGCTGCTCCAAGGTCAGAAAGAAAGGGAAA
>VZRQ01005689.1:64352-86157 GCA_013397975.1 Machaerirhynchus nigripectus
AGAGAAGAATTCCACAGCATAGAAGAAGAAACCCTTTTCCTTAAGCATAAGAAAGAGACTTTCAAGATCTGTAACACTGACCAAAGCCCATGTTTTGTTATCCTTTGTGCAAGTGGGTTAGAAAGAGGGGTTGCCACAAGAAACGGGAGTTTGCTTTAATTTCTTATTATTTCTTTTACTTTTAATTCTGTTAGCAATTAACTTTCTTTATCAGTTCAACTGTTATCAAATTCCGCTGTTTAAGTCTGAACCTGTTTTACCTTGTAGTTTTCCTGTTTTCCTCAATAATCTTTATTTTCCTCTTAGGCAAATAGATTTCGTGTGCTTGACGTTTAAACCTGTTTCAAACCACGACAACCTGCCACTCCTGATTACGGCAAATAATACTACTTAGTCGTCTCTAATAATGCATTAATTGACAATTTTTATCATGCACATATTCCTCAAAGTTCAGGGACTTTTGTGTTAGGACAACACCCATTATGGACAGAACAAAAATACTGAAAATTTTAATTAATGTAATTATGTAAGTAAATATCTTGCTATTATCTGGAGTATGGTCTGTAGCACTTCATTTGAAAACAGATAATTCTAGATGTCGTGAAATTAATGTCAGATAAAATCACGGGGGTAGTGGAGAAATACTAATTTTAAAAAGTGAAAAAGAGGATTCTTTTCCTCTTGAGAATCAAATCCCAATCCCTAAAGGACAGAAAACCAGCCAAAACCAGTGTCTGTAAAAGAGCTGGAAAACGATATCTGTCTTTCTGTTTTATGTGTTATAAATAGATATACGGAGCTGGCTTTTGTAATTGAGAGGTTGATAAGTTTGTGGGTTTCTGCATAAGTTAATCAGGGTGTTAATTGGGGTAAGAAGTTTCGTTGTAACGGAAGTTAATGCGTTGTATTGTATTATTAGAAGTTTGTCATAGAAATTTCTGGACTTTGCTAAAAGGGTAGTGGTATGGGTGCTAATCACCACTAGCATAAGGGGAGTAAGAGGCAAATCCCATTGGATCATCCCAACCCTGGATACCAATGAGCCAACCAGAACAGACTAAGGGGGTGGGGCCCAGGGAGGAGCCATACCCAGCTCCGGGCTATAAAACTTATCTCCCCAGTCCTGCGGGCGTGCCTCTGGCTGTACCCTACGGGTGGCTAAGCACCCAGCGCTGCTCCTTTGTTTTGTAGACAGGAAAATCGCCGTTTTGGGTCTCCAATTGCTAACTGTATAATTCTGTAATAAATTCCCTGTTTTTACATAATTGGCTCAGGCGTTTGTAACATTATGAAACAGTAAGATAATCACTAATGTAACTGAAATTTCAAAAAGAAAGAATGAACATGTTTTTTAGCAATGCTATTACTTAATTAATACTATTTAATTCTGCAAGCAATGATTAAGAATTAAATCGACCAAAAAATGGTGGTTTTAGGTGGAATGAAGTCCCACAGTTAGGGAAGCAAGTAAGTTTTCTCTTCTTTATGTAGGAGGTGGAACTTTATTCAGATGGATATTCTAGGAAGTTAACTTTGTACAGAGTTTTTATACCTTCAGCAAAGGGACCCAAGGTAATTTTCTAGCACAGGATATGGCACTAGGTGACCTATGTGTGTAATTCAGAATGGAACTGTTTGTATTCTAACATCAGTGCCACAGGGAATGGAAAATCAGTGGGGTTTTATCCTCCGCTTTGAAATTCTTGTCACTATTGCAAATCTGTCTTGAGGAACATTTTCACACAGCTGTATCTTCAAAACTCTATATCCCAGAAAGGTAGGGGAAAAAAATAAATCACATAATACATTCCTTCTTTTTGTTTCTTCCTGTTAAACTTGGCACTCTCTACAGAGAAAAGTCTGTTAGCATTTCAGCTGACTGTCTGCAGTTGTGCACCTGGTTCTTAAGAGAGCTGTAAGTCTTTCATGACAACAAATGTCCTTTTTCTGCATAGAACAAGGAAAATAGATTGTTGCCTATGACTGCCTTCAGAATTACTGGCATAAACACAGCAGTGTAAGCTTTGTACTTTGACTTCAAAGTTTCAGGTTTTCCATGTAATCTTCTTTTTAACATATGGGCCTTTCTACAGTCTGCTGAATTTCTTTCCTTCCCTGCTTTTCTCCTCCCCCTTCTGTTTCTCCTCCCTGTTTAGCCACAGCCCACTATGTTTGGTAAAGCTTAAAATACTCTCTAGCTGTTCAAGATATTCTGTCTATGAATCTTTCTATAGCTGTTGTATTTATTTGGGAATATTGGTTCTACAGGTGAGGTGCTATTTAGCCAATGATATATTTTTTAAATGATCATTATTAAAAGTAAATTTCTGTGTCTTTAACAGAGAAGACATTAACAGATGAGTGAAATACTTCTTTTTTCCCAAAGTCATCTTTTAACCCATCACAGATCACTGTTAGTAAATTTTGAAGAGTAGAAGTATGAAAAAAACTATTATCAGTATTATACTTAAAAGCATTCACTAAAAAAATTGTTAATCATTAACATCAGTAAGTCTTGTTATTTTCATACAACAGTAAACTTAGTTGGGTTATTCTGTGACTTTGTTTATACAACCACGTTGGTGCTGTAATGTAATTTGCAGCTGTGTAAATAACGAGTTCGTAAATACAAGTCAGTTCATTTTTCATTCAGCGTGAATTTTTCATTCATTTTTTATACAGCGTAACTTGTTCTGTTTGCATGAGCAGCATGGTTGTCTGAGAACACGTCTTTTGTTCATACAGTTGTTAAAACAAGAAAAGATACCTTTCCTGGTTTCTCCTGTAATCACATAAATATCCTACCACAAATAATTCCATTCAGTCATTTGAGAAATCTGCAGTCAAATACTAGTTGTGCCATATGTTACCAAGCATATGAAAAAAACTTCCCTCGAGCTTGCAAGTTGTCTTAAGCTGACAATGCTTCTACAGTAAGAGAAAAAAAGAATCCATTATTGTATTTTAAAGCTTTTATTTCTTTCCTCCCTTCAGAATGATTCTTTTAAGCACTATGTGAAATAATTAAAATTGCAGGTTTTATCATCAAAAGTGTTTTGAAGTAAATTGGAGGTGAAGTGGCCTAAATACAACACTTTGTACTATGATAATGGCTGTTTTAGCATCCTGACAGTAACACATGAATGATTCCACAGTTTCATGTCTAGTGACTCCAGATGGTATGTTTGTACTTTCCCTGGTGTAAATCAGCACAATTAGGATCAATATACATCCAAGAACATTCTACTTTTTTTTTTTTTCCTGGTCATAGTTACTTCACCTGGTTATTAGACTCTTTTCACAGCAGAACTCTGAATGGACATGATGAGAATTCACCAGTATTTTTTTTCTTCCACTATCCCAAAGCTGACAGCAAACTCTGTCCTTATTTTCTCATAAGCTTGCTTCCACATACGTGGTACTCCTAGCTCTTGGATTTCAGTATATTCTTTCCGAAACACATGTAGTTGCACATGAGTGTCAAAAAGTAGCACCTGGAACTCTGTAAGGAATTCTACAAAGGAATATGATAACACATTAAAATACTCTGTCAATATCAATTCCATAATGCTTCATCAATATGAATAAGCAAATAAAGCAAAAAAAAATTCTGTTCACTGATAGTGGACGTCCTAATCTGGACTCAAGATTTCTAAGAGAACCTACTTCCTTTATGCCTCTGAATGTACTTCTACAACTGTCAATCACTAAAATTGTTTCCCTAATGTGAGAAAATACGGATCCATGGTTGACACAAAACTTATTTGACTGGACTACATGTATTACCTTACCTAGGACTTAAAATTTAAATTTTCAAATCAAAAAGTGCCCCTTTTTATGATTTATCATGAGACAGTGTTCAGTACAGATATCATTGCATTTCTTTGGTAATATTTTTACAGCAGAATAGTTTTCCAGTCACAGTCTTTTCTTTCTTTACTATCATGTAGTAAAGGTCACTTTGATTTTGACAGTAGTGCTCCAGACTCAAAAGAAACCTTACACTGTATATGGTTTTGGTGGGGAGCAAGCTCTAGAACAAGCTCTGTTATTATTAAAGTTGCTTCTAAAGAGAGTTATTGTCATTGAAGAGGTTAAATACTCAAATTCAAATTTTCTTCATAAACAAGTTTCTAGGCTGACCTGAAAACTGGAAAATCATGGCCAGCTTTATTTTGGTTGGCCTGTGTTTTCTGTGCACTGATTTTAAGGCGTATGAGAAGTGCAGTGAAGTAGACAGGTAAGTTAGAACATTTTAAACCATATGGGATGATGAAATGGTTCATTCTGTGGTAATGCCACTTTTTGACTTCCTAAGAAATTTCCACAGTTCTGTTCAGAGGCAGTATATATCTGGCTGGTCTGAAGACCTGCAAGAGATTTACACAACTTTGACTGTTTCTCTTGACACAAGGTATAAAATAGATGCTTTGTCAAGCTCTGAGAACAGATGAAGCTGCAGGTGTAACCCATTACAGTCATTGCTCTTTTAATAACCATAGTATAGGAGTGCAGGAAATAACTGTGACTTACTGTGGAGCAACTGCAATACTACCAGCCTGTTTTCACAACTCTCTGTAGTCCTAGGTACAGCTGCTCTGGTCTGGAAAAACAGAATGGCTTAGGACTCTCATTACTATAAGCAAGAGAGCAGCAAGTAGCTGTTTCTTAAAGATTAATGTTAATTCAAGAGCGACTTTATTGAACTTCAATTTTTGAGCATGTATTTGCTTGCAACCTAAATAGTGGCGTTTACTATTGATTTTCTTAATCAGGTAAATAACAGGTTAGTTAATCAAGACTGTATTAAAGATTCTCATGCCATGCCAGCATCTTCCTCTTACGAACAGAGAAGCTAGTGGAGAGAGGAAGGCAAGTTTATCTATAAGGAAAAAACAGCAAATGTGTTAAGTTTTATCTCTCAAAGCTTACAAAATCACATACACTGCATATAGAAATGGAAAAGTTCTGTATTGAAAGGTAACACAAGTAATTAATATATCAAAATTCAAATAATGACATCAAATCACGTGTCGCAACACACAACATTGCACAATATTTACCGTACAGATACTTGAAACAAGTAGGAAAAGTGTGCACTAATACCCTTGTTTAGCAAAGTAAGAATATTTATCAGTTTTAAGTTTTCATGTAACAGCCTTGTTTTCACCATGACAGCTTCTTGGGGTCAGCTGCTGCAGAGTGCAGACCAGCAGGGATTCACTAACCCAGGTCTGAGCTGTGGACCCAAGAGTGCCTCCCAGTCCCACGTCCCTCTGCTCCACTGATCTGATACTCCGAGTGCTCACTGCAGCCAGAGGAGGGTGCACTCCACAGTGGTCTCCAGGCTTGGCAAATTTTCCTGGTCTGGACACGTAATCCATAGGGCTACTGGATAAATGTAAATAAATCCACCAGGAAGAACAATCTTCTTAGTCCTTAATGTTTAAAAGATTAAATCCTCTTTAATGAATTATTTTTTATTCTGTCTTCCTGTGTTTTGTTTTCCCAGAGGAAACCTTCATGGTAACATGGTGTTTAGTAAGGAACAAACTTTGCAGTCATTAATCTTTTATGGACAGCCAGTGCCAGTTAGCAGATTAAATTAAACTTAGTGTATTCATCCTCAAATTTCTCAGGTAGAAGTTATCTCAGTTTAGTTTAAAGAATAGTTTACAATACTCAATACAAGGCAAATCTGTTTGTCTGAGTCCATGTCTATGTCTGTGTCTGTGTCTATCTCATTATGTGTGTATTCCGTGGACCAGAAAGTACTTATGCAAAATCAAAACCACCACCACCAAAAGGTCCAATTTCTATTTGCATTATTGGCTCATTCAGGAAGTGGTTCTGTTACTTTATTACTTTAAATTATGAAGTTACTATTTTGATTGCAGAGACAAATATGTTTAGTCCAAAAGACTAGTGAGCTATGTCCATATATTTGTGTGGCACAGCTTTCTGTGAAATTTTGTATATGACATTTTTTCTGGGTGCCATAATACCAGAAGTGAGAAAACTGCCAACTGTAAAGAAGCCAAAAGGTTTCTTCTGATTATTAAAAGGAAAAAAAAAGGTTTAAATCTATTTTAATAATTTTGGATTTGAACAATGTATTTTAATAACTCAGGTTGTCTACATGAAATGTGTAGCTATCTGTTTTCTGATTGAGCTTGGAGTACTTAGAACCTGTTTAAAGTTAAAATATTGTATAATCAGGAATACCTGGATTGTATTAAGTTTGAGTTTTTAGCAGAACCTGTGGGGTAATGTAACCAAGATAGCACAGCAAAATTCAGTCTCACTGGAATTCATGGTGATTTTATTCCTAAACGAACAAACAGCCCCCACTTCTACTTGTATGATCCAGGCAGTTTTGTCACCCAAATGCTAAATTTTTTTACTGATATGACTGACTTGTCATCTGTTCACACAATAGAGGTTTAAGAGTTGAGGGACTGTGGTGACCTGCCTTGGCTGAATTCCACGCCCCACCCAGCCACTCTCTCATTCCCCTCCCTCAAAAGGAAATGGGAAAAAAAGAGAAGAAAATGCTTATGTGTCAAAGTAAAGGCAAGGAGATCACTTACCAGTTACTGTCGTGGGAAAACTGGACATGACTTGAAGAAAATCAATTTTCGTGGCAACCAAAGTAGAGTTGGATGGTGAGAAGCAAAGAGAAAAATCTAATACACCTCCCTCTTCTACTCCTGCCCAAGTTCATTCTTGCTCCTTCATTCACTATTTTGCCCTCTCATCCCTTGTGCAGGGGGATGGGGTTTGGTGTCAGTCCAGAACAGCTCCCCTCTGCTTGTTCTTTTCTCCTCATTCTTTGCTCTGCTCCAGTCTGGGTCCTTTCCATGAGCTGTGGTTCTTCAGGGTAATGCTTCTAAGTGGGTCCTCCAGTGTCTGCAATGATGGGTCTCTGCTCTTGCATGATTCTCTCCAAAGGCCACGAGGAAGTCTCTTTACTGGCACCTGTAGCAGCTCTTCCCCCTCCTTCTCTGACTTAGTGTCCTCATGGTAGTTTCTTTCACTTTACTCCATCCCGTCCTTCTCCCTCTGATGTGGAATGTTTCTGTTATTTCATAATACACTTTCCAAGAGGTGCCACCATCCTGACTGAAGGGCTCAGTTTTGCCCTGTGATGGGTCCATTGGAGTGGGCAGGAGCCAGCTGTGTCGGGCACAGGGGAAGTCCTGGTCTCCTTACAGGAGCTACTACTGCAGGCCCCTGCTGCCAGAGCCTGGGCGTGGACACCCAGGACAAGAACTGAGCATGTGTTACGAATACTGAGAACCCAAACACCCAAAGTGTCTCTGCTCTTCATCCCTGTATTCTCCCTCTTTAAAAGGGATAACCTAAATCAGATTTTTACATAGCCAGCTTGTACTGCACAGTAGCAGTACTAACAGAAGTAGGGAACAAGTGCTGACAGAAAACCATAAGCATGTGATGCAGAATGAGTTTAGAAGATCAAAGCCCACTGAGATAATTCAGGCACAGTACACAATGTGGAAGAGTTTAGGTGCCAAGTGTGGCAGAGCCATTGCTAGTTCCATGAGTCATTGAGTTACCTTGTGTCTCCTTACTGCATTAATAAAATGATACTGGTACTGTGTTTATTGTCCCCATTGGTTGTTGTTTAGTCCTTGTCAATCTTTGCTCTGTCCTGTTGAGCTACTGGATGTGGAACCATGGGTAGTTTTTATTCATACATAGCAAAGGGCATCATAAGGAATCTGAGAGTCATCAGAAAAGAGAATTCACAGTCTGGGTTCTTGGATGTTACTGTACACCAGCTCTAGAGGTAATAGTTACCTGCATAAATGCAGAACTCTAATCTATACATGTTCTGCATAAACATGTGTACCTAAGTTCTCTGACCCCCATGTACTTTAGTTTCCTTCAGTCTTTCTCTGCTGAGAATTCTGAAACATTACCAGCCATCTTGAAAAAATACATTGTGTAGTTTTAGAAGGCTAGGCTGAAATTTTGTATTTTGTATGAGGTTAGCACACTGTCTCCTCCAGATTTTATTTTCATATCACTTTAATTTAGTCATTCATGTAGTGTTCTGTGTTACACTGTATGTTACAAACAGGAATTTACCAGCAAATTTTCACAGCCGGCACAAAGCAGTTGTACAGACTTTTTGTAGTCTTAAATCATGAGCTGATCAAGAAGGTATCTCCATTTTGACTTCTAAATTAAATTTAACAAGAAGATGATGAAACACTGCTAAATCCTGACTTGTTTGGATAGGAGGTTGTCTCTTTCAAATAGGGACTAACCTTTAACACACTCTATTCTGCTTATCCTTTGTATACTCTGGAGAAGAAATTGAGAACAGAATAATTCTCTTTTGTCAAGGTTCCCTTGCAACTGAAGCTGTACATCTGGGAAATATTAATCTCTCCCCTGCCAACTTCTACAAGCCAGCAAACTGCACAAAGGGACATCTCACCAACATTGACTTAGTCTGTTTATAGACTATAAAAGACAGCCTTGAAATAGGTCACACACAGGCTAAATCCTTTGATTGCTACCCTCACAGAGAGAAAAAATTAGTTCCATATTAAAGTCCAGTTTGATTTAGTCTGGGAATACAAATACCATTATGCATTAATGAGAATTGTGTCATTACTTTATGACATTGCTTTAAACAGAATTAGGGTTTGTGTTTATTTAAGGATTTCCATAGCTTCACGTCTTTGGGTTTATTTTACTTTTACAGACTACATCTGTATTCCCTGGCTTGTAAAATTTTGAGAAAGAATTATTGTTTGATCATTTCACTCCTAAGTTTTGAGTATTGTTTTTACAGAGGCGCAGATTTGAGGTGTTAAATATGAGGCATCCAGGTGAATAAACTAAGGAGATAGGAATAAAATCAGTTTTCATAATTTCTCTTAAAGCCTACATTATATCCAGAAGGTGGTGGTCAGTGGCTCAGTCTTGATGCACATCAGTGAAAAGTGGTATCCTTCAGGGGTCTGTACTAGGACCAGTGTTATTTAATGTCTTCATCAATGACACAGATGAAGGGGTTGAGTGCACCCTCAGCAAGTCCTCAGATGACACCAAGATGAGTGGTGCAGTTGACATTCCTGAGGATGCCATCCAGAGGGACCTGGACAAGCTCAAGAGTACCCCATGGGAATCTCATGAGGTTTAACAAGGCCAAGTGCTGGTGCTGCACCTGGGTCAGGGCAACCCCTGGTGCCAACCTGTGGAAGCTGGTGGGCCCATAGCACAAGGGACTAAGAGGGTCCATTGGTGGGACTGTCCCTAGGTATAGAAATCTGCCCCAGGTTAGGGAGAATGAGAAGGCGTCTCCCAGGATGCTTTGTTGTGTTATGTTAATGTACAGTTCTGTTTTCCCGTTGCTGGCCCATTGGCCTCCCTGTCCCTTTATACCTTATATGTCCCTGCCCTAGAAAGTTCTCCCTTCCCGGTTCTCCCATTGGCCCCTGCTCTCTCGCCACTCCCTCAGAGCTTCTCTCTTGGTTCCAATACCATGGCTCTGCCTTTGTACTGCCCCCATGCCCTCAGACCATTGGTCCCTAGTGCTTTTTCCACCCCTACCTACCCCATATATAAACCTGGACCCTCCCATGTTCTTGGTTCTTTGTCCCTGGACTCCTTTGCGTGGCTGGAATAAACTTCTCCTGTGGAAGTCCATGCGAAGACCCTTCTCGCCCTCTTTTGTCGCTGGCTCATGCATTTCAGCTATCCAGTGTGTGTGTGTGCATATTGAATGTTGGCACTGCCACGTGGCTTCTCCATGGAGACGCTTCTGGAAGGTTGCAGTACCTCACCATCAACACCTGCTGTGACACCAACCCAGGCTGGGGATGAACAGATCAAGAGCAGCCCTGCCCAAAAGGACTTGGGGGTGCTGGGGGTGAGAGCTGGACATGAGCCGGCCATGGGCACTCCCAGCCCAGAAGGCCAAGTGTGTCCTGGGCAGCATCCAAAACCCTGTGGGCAGCAGAGGAGGGAGGGGATTCTGCACCTCTGTCCTGCTCTGGTGAGAGACCTCACCTGCAGAGCTGCCTCCAGCTCTGGGGTCCCAGCACAGGAAGGACATGGAGCTGTTGGAGAGAGTCCAGAGGAGGCACCAGGGTGATCAGTGGGATGGAGCAGCTCTGCTATGAGTAAAGGCTCAGAGACTGTTCTGCTTGGAACACAGAAGGCTTCTGAGGGACGTAACTGTGGCCTTCCAGAACCTGAAGGCAGCCTCACAAAAAGATGGAGAAAAACTTTTCACTGTTGCGGTGTGTAAGACCACACTGGTCAGGACTGATGGGCCAACAGGCCCTAGAATAAAGCAGGTCCATTGGTGGGACAGTCCTTAGGCCCAGGACTGCCCACAAGGCTGTGATGCATTGTTTATTATGTTAATATGTGTTGTTTCCATGCTTTGGATTGGCCTGTTGGCCCCCTCCCCTTTGTNCTCCGCCTCCCTGCCCTCAGACCATTGGCCCTCATGCTCTGCCCGCCCCTACCAGTACTGTATATAAAGCTTTTATGCCTCCCTCCCTTTTTTCTTTTGTCCCTGGAACCCTCCAGGCATGGACCCTCAATAAACCTTGGTTGTTGGAACCCCATACAAAAGACCCTTCTCACCTCTGTGCTGTTGATTGCTGCTCTCCGGATTGCGTGTGTGTGCCTGCAGCAGTGTGTGTGGGCCTGTGCCTCCGTCCGCCCCCAGCGCCAAAGCAGCTCCCGCCTACTGGAGATGCTTTTGGGAAGGTCGCAGCACCTCACCGCCTCCGCATGCCGCGGCATTTCACAGGTGCCTGTAGTGACGGGACAAGGAGAAACGGCTTCAGATGGACAGAGAGTAGGTTTAGATTTGATTTTAGGAGGAAATTCTTTACTGTGAGAGTGATAAGGCCCATCAACAGGTTTCTAGAGATACTGTGGTATCCGTGGGGTTGCTCAAGGCCAGGTTGGATGGAACTCTGAGAAACTTGGTCTAGTGGAAGGTGCCCAACACAGTGGGATTGGAATGACATGATCTTTAAGGTTCCTTCCAACTGAGGCCTTTCTCTGATTCTGTGATATTTGGCATGAGAAGAGCAAGGAACATACGTGAATGTTTGGGCACTGTGCTCCCAGGTTTTCCATCTGTTAGCAACCACAGCTGCTGGAAAAGGGCATGTCAGAGAATTCACTAGCATTACTGGCAGGGATTTCACAAAGGGCTTTGACTTGTGTTCTTTTGTGCGCCTATGGAGGGAAAAAGATGGTTATGTAGATTGATTCACATCCCGGAAGAGTTTCTGAAATGAAGATACTCAATCTGAACTGCTTTTCTGCCTGAGAGGAAAAGGTGATTTCTGAGTGGTACTTGAAGCCCTTTCTCTCAGTACTGTTGTTACACATAGCATTTATTAACTAAACCTCCATCGTTGTAGTCAAAATTAGCATGCTTGCTCATGCTTCTGAAATTCTCCATGCTTTCCCTCAGGGGAAGCAGATAGAATTATGTGGTATGTGTAAACAGGGATTAGTTTAATCTTCAGCCAAATCCACACATTGCTGTGTAGCTGAAGTTTGCATATGATTATGAAAGCAATTTAATTAGATACAGTCAGACATCTTGCTTTTTGAAGGTACATATTTTACATACTATTTTTAAAAAAGATTAAATCATCGTATCTCCTGATTCAACATTAAAAAGATTAAGAAAAAATCAAGTTTGCATTGCAGTGCGTATACAATGGGAAGAAAAGTTGCTTGGAATCGAGGAAAGGGAGTAGATTTAATGTCATTCTTAAAGCCTCAGCCCTCCCTGCAAAATGGCCATCTTGCTCAGGGATATATGTTGAAACAATATTTATAACTTGGGATACCTTGCGTATTTTGATTCTCAGCACTCTTCATCACTTGATTGAGTCACATTTATTCTGCAATGTATGAATGGAGGAATGAAAAAATCCCTCATGTGCCCTGCCAAAACAAAGCAAACAGATAAAGCAAACATATGTTTCAGGTGCTACAAGGAGCTGGAAAAAATACTAGGTATGAAATGTGATACTCTTCTATAATTTTGACTATTGCAGCTAAGTAATTTCCATCTTAATTTTAAGCTATATTTGGGTTTTTTTTAAATCAAGAGAAAATAGGAGAGTACATCTGTTGATAAAGTTTTGATTTTCTATTTTCATAAACTGTAAACCAAAGACTGTCATTCCTCTTACTTCCAAATACCTAAAGTCCTTCTCAAGTCAGACATAAGTATGATGTCTCTATGACATCTAAATGGCTGAAAAAGCCAGACATAAAAAGGAAAAGCAGCTCCAACTGCATTCTAGTCTGGGATTTAGGAAAAAAGCAGTTCTTTTTTTAATTGTAGAGTCATTATTTTTTCTTCTGAAACAATATGTATGTCATTAGCAAAGGAAACTAAGACAAATTTTCTTGAAAATTCTGTGAAAATGTTGTATTTTGATTCTTAAGTGTTTGCACAGTACCTACAATATTAATACTGTCTCCTGAAACTTGTGAGCCAAGAAACAGAAGTTTAGAAAAAACAGTTTGTCACAAGAGCACACTACGGTAATAGTTATGTAACAAGGAAATACTCATCTACCTGATACCCAAACTAGAATTCTAGGATTACTATTAAAACTAGCATGTTACTGATAAACACAGTGTTGAGTAAGAATGAGACCCATACATGTGAAAATGAAATTTGACAGAATTCAAAAAGAAAGAGGAAACTTGGGACTCAGGCCTGACCCTCCTCAAATCAATTTTTAGAAAATTGAATTTTAATGAAAGTACATAAAAGCTTGCATTCTTTTTTTTTTCCATCTTGTAACTACAATCTCATTACTTTGAACTGAACACAAATCAGGAAATAATTTCTAATTAAGTTAGTATAGATAAATTAAAAATATGGTAATGTACATTCTCTATTTTTCATAGGTAGATTGTGAAATGTAGCGATAACCTATCTTTAAGGTTAAAAACATGAACTTAATCTAGTCTGTCAGTTGGGAAAGTGCTTACTATGACATCACTTAGGAAATTTATTAATAAATGCAGTGCAAG
The DNA here is from genome assembly GCA_013397975.1 of Machaerirhynchus nigripectus. Lineage (NCBI taxonomy): Eukaryota > Metazoa > Chordata > Aves > Passeriformes > Dicruridae > Machaerirhynchus > Machaerirhynchus nigripectus. The sequence continues at coordinate 77,421 of VZRQ01005689.1, forward strand.
TAATGAAGAATTTTAGAGTAGGTAAACACCTAGTAAGAAGCAGGTTTGGGCTAGAGTTATTTATGTTTATAAAGAAGCTGATCATGATGCTGGTTTCATTTATGTTTTCACAAAGTGCAAGTGGAAGTGTCCTAGTGAATCTTTATGGAGGAGAAAAGAGCTTGAATTTTTTGGAGGACTGGATTGATACAGAAACACCTTAAGCAGCCTGTGGGTAACTGAGGTAGAAAGGAGATGAAATTAACCAGTATAAAATGCAAAGGTCCATTCTTTATCACTAATAAAAATTATTCCTGAAGCTGGAAGTTCATCAGTTAAAAATGTCAGAGAAGAAAGCACAGCTACATTAATTAAATGCAGAATGACTGAAGTGCTGATAAGAAAATGGCAAATGCAGTCCCAAGCTGTCTCAGATATTTTTCGCAAAGACGTAGAAGCATTAAAGCCATTTGTCCCGTCCCGCTGTAAAAGGGGGAGTCAGGGAGGATTCTTTTTGATAGATTTCTTGGATGAAAATAAAGTGCAAACGTGGCAATATTGTACCTGAGAACTGTTTATTGACAAAAGAAGATCAAATGTTCTGACCAAAGAGGGATAGAAAAGGGAGCAAAGATGGGAAAAGAGAGATGGAGGGAGAAACAGAGGACAGGGACAGCACTGCAGCCAGAATCCCGGGGTGCTCTGTCGGCAGATTTCTCTCCCCTGATCAGCTGTCAGGCGAAGTCTCCTGGGGACAAGGCTCCCCTCCATCACTGGTACAACTCCGAGAGTAATTTTTCACCCCATATGTAACACATTGAGGCATACATAAAAATCAAATTGGTCCATCTCACCACTCTAGAAAGTACTGGGGAGACAATTTTAAATATTATATACATGAAAAATGAATTCAGTCTCACTTGATGAGGGGAAAAGGAGTCTGTTGGAAAGCAGAGTGGCACAGATTGTTTAGACTAGGCAAACAAAGGCTAAGAAGGGATGTAACAGATGTTTATGAATGCAAACATATTCAAACATATTCAAAGTGGGAGGGATAAATAAGCTATGAATAAATTGAGACTGGGACTTCCGTAATCCTCAGGGGAATGAGATTCTGAAGTGATCTTTTGGTAAAAGCAGTGTGAATGAAACACAAAACTTCTTTAACAGGTAATAATTATACTGCAGTATACATTGTGATTGCTTATGAAGACTTAATCTTACAACCTAGGAAGTGACCTCCAGACCTGTTGTTTTGCACTGAGCAATCATGTCAGAGAAAATAGTTAACTCCCCTCAGAGTTTAACGTGAATGTCAAGGAACACATGGCAATTTTCAATAGCATATTCACAGTCTACGTGTTACTAAATCATGCACAACACAGTTTAGAGACAAGAGCTTTAAAATCAATAGCTATGATGTAAAAAAAAATCACTTTAAATTTTGAGTATTATATCTAGTATATTAAAATTTGTCAAAAATAAATAGATATTAAAAAAGTAAAAGAAAGAAGAATACACCTTACTTTCCTCCTGATCCCAAAGTCTCCAGGCCAAAATAAATAAAATGAAAGACTACTCTGACATCTGAATGTTTTTGTTGAAAATGAAGATGACAGTTCTGCTCTCTGTAAGCATTCAGCTCACACTGTAAACAAAACGGATTCCAGCACCCAGAAGGGACTGGATTACTGGCCTGTTGCCTCATCCTCATGCTAATCTGGATAATGCTTTTGAGATCTTCCGATTCTGTGTTTTGTCCTGTGTATGACCCATGTATGCTTATATGTGCTGAATACACCTCTCAAGCTCAGAAGAGTCTATTGGGAAAATCTGCTGGATGTCTTTGGAGCATAGAGACAGAAGACAGATCTGTCAGTAGAGGCTTTTTCAGCTTTGAGGATTGCTTATTGCATACAAGAAAATCTCCCTCTTCCTGGAAGAGCTTTTCTCCCTGGTTGACAGTTGCCATCCAAGGGAAGTTGACTTTTAACATGGATTTATCTCACCCAGTCATTCAGCAAATCAGGGATTTATACACACTAACCACAGGCCTACGATAAGATACAGTGAAATAAATAAGATCCTTTCAGACATCAATTAGCTTTGAAAAATGCTTAAGCTGTTGAAATTTAAGGCAATCTAGATTTCAGTCTCGTGTTTTTAAAGCACCTTCATTGAGTATTTGAATGACATTTTAGCCTCCAGATTTATAAATTTTGCAGTCTCAGGTAACATAAAGCCCAAATATTACCCGATCTCTCTGTTTGAAAGTGTATTCTCCTAATGAATGAAGATCCTTTTTCACTATATTCATCTTTAAGTAGATGCAATCTCCCTTGTTTGCAATTCTGTGCTATCCTTTCTTTTTTTGATTGCTTATTTTAGTACCCCAGGCATATGAACTTGGCATCTTATCACCCGTGCCAACATGAACTGATGTTTTACCCCTCTGGTTTGTTATGGATTATTTTTGCCTCGCCCATTTCTTCTGTCAACTTATTTCTTCAGTATAAATTAAGTTTTGATTTAATAGCAAGGGTGATTTTTCTATGTTTATCTTCCACTGGTTCTATGTCTCCTTTTTTTTCCTCCTGGACCTCCTTTGGGAAGAATTACTCTCTGGAAGCGACAAGTCAGACAGTTGAAATATCAGCACAGCATATTATAAAAAAAATAATTAAGTACAGAATACATACCCTGACTGTGGAAGTCAAACTTAATTTTTTAACTGGCTGTGGTCTTCTTAGAGCATGCAGGAAAAAAATGGCAGAGTAGCTCTGCTTTATGCCACTGCTTTACTTAAATTCATATCCTTGGTGCAATATAAACATAGACTCAAAATATTATGGGAATGAGAAACTATCACTTAAACATATGCTGTATATTTTGTTTCAAAAATTATTGTATTTTTGCTCTGGTTTTGAGTACCAGAGTATGCACAGGACTTTAATCTCATAATTCAGATCAGACTTCCCTTCAAATTCGCCCTTATTTTTATCTGTGGTTTTTTTCTTTTAATCTGAAAAGGTTGCTACAGCAATATTGAGAAAATTAGGACTGAATTATATGAAAATAGGAAGAAAAACATAATTTTTCTTTATTTCTTTCAGCAGATGTGTGACATTATGCATTAAATTTGAAGCACTTATTTTCTTCCACAGAAAAAATATTTTGCTACTGTTCTAAAATTATTGTAAGTATCTCATGTTACATGCAGTTTTACAAGATCAGCCAATACTGTGGTCCAGGTGGAAGCCTGCAATTCTCTAACTAGGTATGTTTCTCTCTTGCAAGTGGTAGCATGTCTATTATACTGTCATCTTGGGTATGTGTTTAGTGTAGTAGCCTAATATTACACTGAGATTTTCAGTTGCAGTGTCAGGAGACAAGGAAGGGAATGAAGAAATTTGTCAAAATGAATAGGTATTTAAAAAATTTACCTCTTAATCAATATGTTACTCAGATTTCTTCAGCTACAGTAATGATAGTGGATATTGATACATGAAAGTGAATAGTTTGGTCCAAATTATACTAAACTGGCATTTTTCTAAATTAAATTGATTTTGACCTCATCAAATACATTAATTGTGCAAAATATGGAAGATTTATCTTATTTTCTTTTTTTTTTTTCCCCTGTAGGCTTAGATGGTACACTAAAAATGTCAGCAGACCTCCTGGAGGCAGCAGGTGAAACTCGTTTCGGTTTTAAAACTGTATTAATTCTGAGTGAAATCAAACATATTCTCACATACATTAAGGCAAGCAAGTCCTTGTGAACAATTGCAGATTTTTAATAAGTGCATTTCCAGTGGTTCCATTCCACTCTAATAAACTCATAAATCTGTTGCTGTCTTTCATCCATTATGGATTTATTAGTTCATGTGAGTAGATGTGACAGCTGAATACTGCTGAAATCCATACAGCAATATCTTTGTTACCATGATAAATGCAGCTTGGGCCCAAAGACGAGCTGCTTGGTTTGTTGAGGCTTTTGGACTGTGGTTTTGTTTTGCTTTGTTTAAAGCATGACTTAGACTATAGGAGACAGGGGAAATAAAAACTGGGTTTAAAAGAATGTTTTGTACTCTACCTCCTGTTTTTGAGACTACAGTCAATGAAAACCACAATTTCATCTTCACAATATCCCCACATTTTCCTTCAGTTAGCACTTAAGAGAGATATAAAAATAAACTTTGATTAAAATATTATTTGCCATAGATACAGGAAGGAAGATAAATATTATTCACTTGAATATTTAGATTGAAGACCTATCTGTGTTCAATAGCATCTACAGAACTCACCATGTCTGTATCACATGGGCTTCCCTTTCTTGTAGTGATGACCACATGATTATCATTTTATGTATACTGTAAAGCTACCATATTAAATAATGAAATGCCCTAAGTGATTTTTGGAGTAAACACAGCATTCAGTACTCAAAGTCTCTATGGGATAATTTAAAAGAAAAAAAAAATGGTGGAAGGTGCCTTGCTGTTTATTAGTTTGGATTGTAAATTGCGAGAATGCTTTTGATAAATTACACGTGCACACAGCAAGGAAAAAAAGGGCTGAGAAATGCTAATTGGGGTGTAATCAGACTAATAAGGAGAACATTCGAGGTCCACAATTTTGCACTGAGAAAATTCTTTGGAAGTGAAATTTTGAGCAAGGAGAGAAAGAATGATGAATTTATTTGAATATTTCCAATTTTATGACAGTATACAAACACAAATCACTTTTCAAGGCTGCTGAATAGATATTTAGGAACTTTCAATAGCACTAATTTGTGTCTATTTTTTCTTACTGCCACTCATGCAGCTCGGTAATTTAAATGCTGAGTAACAGCTTTCCTCCTCAATTCTATTGATGCCCTTTATAATTCTCTTTTTAATGCAGTGCCTGAACTTTTAGAAAGGTTGTTTGCTGCCAAATGTCAGTCCATTTGAATATGTAGCAATGGAAACCCTCCTTTTATCAGTTTTGCTGAAGAAAATGCTTGTGAACCAGTAAGACTGCCAAGTCTCTGGCTTCTGTTTCCTGATTATTATTTTTTAAAAGTGAATAGAGTAAATCTAATAAATAGAGCTTTTCTGACCCACTCTTCCACTAATACCAAGGCAAACCAAAGTCTTGTTAATAAATTTAGGGAGAGAAGAATCCAATTCGGCATCTTCTACTTCAGTAGAAAAGTCAACCTAAAACCAGTTTTATAGAGAACATATCTGCTTAGCAAAGACACAGGAATTCATAATTGTAATGTGATGCAGACTTGACAACAGTCAACGCTGCAGGATTTACCTAAATCAACAATTTATGTCCACTCCCCGTTTAAATGTTTTTGGTTTTTTTCTTAGCAGGGAGAGTTCACCAAACCAGAGAGATTTATCCTGGTACAAAATCACACTGGCAAACCCTGTTCTGCATTGATATTTTCATTGCTATTGCAGCACTTGTGCAATAAGTACTTTGAAATGGACAAGAGCTCTAATATAAAAGTGAATGGAAGAGATTGTTTTATTTTTAAACAAAGTTTACTTTGGTGCTGCAGGGCTACATAATTGTGGCAGGTTTTTCTGTCTACTCTGTGCAGTTCACAATAAGGTAGTTTTCAAACCTTGGTCTAACATTGGTCTTTCCTGTGTTTCATAGAAGGCACTAGATTTTCTCCTATGCGTAACTCCTCCAGGCACTGAAGGCTTATTCCTATCACTGAAAAACTGTGCTCTGCTTTTCTTGCATCAGTTTGGAGGGCGTGGGGAAAACATATTTCTTTTCTCCAAGACCATGTCTGCCTAAAACAAGCATTCGCCTCTCATTTCATTCAAATATTCTCTCTGTAAGCACCTAAAAGACCACAAGGGTTTTTTCCTCTCTTCTGCTCGTGGGGTGGGTAAGAGGAAGGCTCTAATGGGATCAGTCTCCTTGAAAATGAGAACTGACTATTTTGAGGAGTGCAGAAATAAACAGAGATCACCCGATCAAGAACTGTGCAATAATCACTGTCTAGAATAAAACCAAAATGCTGATGAAAAATAAAAACACACTGCTCAATTCCTTCTATAGTTCAATTAAAATGCTTGAATAATACAATCAGTGCTTATAGGTTTAGTTGTGCCCTTGATGCAGAGCTATGGGAGAAAACCTTGGCAGTGTGGGAGCTCCTGACTGAGCGAGGCCTTTAACAATGTCCTAGCTCTGTCTTGGTGTGCTCAGACAGCAGAGCACTCATGAAGCTTTACTAGTTTTAACAATTTCTAGATCCCCTCAAATGCCAAAATATTTTGTGTGTGACACAGGAAGTGTCTATTACAGCTCAAGAAACTTCAACATGAGTATTTGTTGTCGTCAAGCTCCTGTTAACAGCCACATAAACAGAGAGCTGTGAGAATGTCCTCACTCTCCTGACGGAGTAAAATGGAAAGGGTGGTGGTGGAAATAAGTGGCTATAGACACAATGACTTTTGCCTGTCACCCTGATTACACTCATCCTTTCTCAGGTTGTACATGACATACCAGCCCAGTGACTAGCTGTGAACTTATTTGTTTTGCAGCTGAGGTCCAAGTAAGATTCTCTGCAGAAGGATTCTATTCATGAACCTCAGTGAACAAGGATATGAAAGGGAGAGGATGTTTGTCCTGACCACGGATCTGTAAGGGAGTTCTGCAGCTACTTTGGTTAACATATTGGTTGGTTGGTTGGTTGGTTGCAGATATCCTAGGAGTCTTTGTGCAAATCCAGATCTCAGCTGCCACTTGTTCCCCACTACACATTGCTGCATAAAGTGTACCTATGCCCAAGACTGAACCATATTTCTGTACTGTCTCTTTGAAAAGCAAGTCACTTCGCATTCGGCAGCTCAGTTTTCAGACTCTGCTTTGCTTTGATGGTCTTTTTTGATTCCAGCATTATGCAAGCCACTGATTACAGATGTCCTCGCTTGTGTCAGAATTATATGGTGTGAAAAAGATGAAACAGCAAGCTTGAAGGAAGTATTGGCTAATGATACAAAAGTAAATTAATAAACCTTGAGCCATCTCCTTAATTTCCATGATCATCTCATAAGTTCTTACAGAAATATTAAAAATCTGGGTTCAGATTTCCATAGCACCTTGTGCCATCTGATTAAAGAAGAGATGAAGAATGTTTCAGTGTAAGCTGAAGGCGTTCACAGGGCTTCATGTATACTTTACACTTACTTTGCTTAGGTTCACATACATAGTCTTGCACCTGTGTAAGCTAAGATGTCAAGTAACAGTCAGTGAGTTCTGTACTACTTTAAATGTGTTTCTTGTATGTTCTTCAGCTAACCTTAATGTGGTATGTGATTATACAGTTCAGTAAAAGTCTCAGAGTGCATTAGTTATCCATAGCCAATATCCATAGCACAATATCCATAGCACAATATCCATAGCACAATAATTCTGTGTATGAAAATTAAGTCAATGGAAAAAATTTCTGTCAGAAAAAAAAAAATTCTCCTACGAAAACACGTATCTTGGTTTCATCTAAAGACAATGTCATGGTTTAAGCACAACCCACAACTATGCCCCACACAGCCACTTGCTCACGTCCCTCAAATGGGGGAGAGAATCGGAAAAGTGAGAAAATTCATCCACTGAGATAAAGACAGTTTAGTAAGGGAAGCAAAAGCCATGCACACACAATCAAACCAAAACAAGGAATTCACTCGCCTCTTACCCGTGGGCAGGCAGGTGTTCAGCCATCTCCATGAGAGGAGGGTCTTACCCCATCACAGGTAATGGTGACTTGGTACAAATGCCATCACTCTGAATGTCCCCCTCCTCCTTCTTCTTCCCCTCAGCTTTATGTGCTGAGCATGACAGCACATGGTTTGAGGTATGCTTGTGGTCAGCTGCGGTCAGCTGTCCTGGCTGCATCCCCTCTCATCTCCCTGCATACCCCCAGCCTGCTCACTGGCGTGGTGGGGTGAGGAGCAGGAAAGGCCTTGATGCTGTGTGAGAACTGCTCAGAAGTAATTAAAACATCCTCTGAATTGCCAACACTGTTTTCAGCACAAACCAAAAATACAGCCTCATTTAGCTGCTATAAAATTAACTCTACCCCAGCCAAAACCAGAACAGACCATTATCCTTTGAAAATGTTATACCCTGCAGATATTGTTGACTCTAATAGATGGCAACTGAGAAAATTTAGAAGACCTTTTTCTTATCAAAGTACATCAGTTATCATTTTTAATGATTAAACATTTTTTTTTTAATTTGAAGCCCCTACTTTTTAGATGGTTATCCAGCTTGGTGTACTACAGAGCTTCCATGCCTCATAGCTTGTTTTGAAAAGCTTACCAAGGTGAGATGAAGGAAGCAACTAAATAAAATTGCTCATTTACTAGTACATTTTTTCAAGACTTAAAATTAAGTTTTATTCTCTGTCTGAAACTTGAAAATCATATCAGGTCCCATCCTGCTTCAGTTGCCTGAGATATTTGTGTTTCCTTTCCTGACAAACTCTTAGAAATGAATACTTTTTTGCTGTTGCTTGAGTCTAAAAGAGTTTTGAGCTGTAATGCAAATGAGTGTAAAGTCTTTGAAGATACATCCTTTGCAAGGCTGAGCAATGCAGTTCTTTGTTTTAAAGCACCAGAATTCAGTGTAAAAACTATAGTTTTTAACTAGGCTGTCTACTCAAGAAAAAAAAGGCGACATAGAATTGGATGTGCAATTTCTTGTATGATCAGCAGGGCACTGCTTAAAATGACCTTACGGAGTGCTACAA
>VZRQ01005689.1:96283-113987 GCA_013397975.1 Machaerirhynchus nigripectus
GGCACTTGGACTTATTAAACTTCATCTTATTGGACTCTGCCCATCTATCCAACTGTTCCAGGTCCCTTTGCAGAGCCCTCCTACCCTCCAACAGATCGAGGCACGCTCCCAGCTTAGTACCATCTGCGAATTTACTAACGATAGACTCAATACCCTCATCCATGTCATCAATAAAAATTTAACAAAACCCCTGTGCTCTGAGACCCTTAGTCCATGTGCTCTCTCCGCCCCCCTCATCCCCAGATAAACCGAGGCTCTGTGCAATGTGACCTCCTCCCTGCACTGGGGCACCAGCCTCTCTCTGCCTGGCCTGGCCATGCCATGTGCTGGCTCCTGACCTCTGGAAGCCAGCACATGGGCCGGCTCTAGGCTCCTGGGGGCCATGGAATAAAGACCTTCTCCAGCCCCATGTGGAGAGCCTTCTCTCCTCCTTTATCACCATCTCTGTTGCGGAGCCACAGCCGGCCGGAGCAAGTGAGGGGCAGCCTGGAAGAGGCCACGGGATCAGCACGGCTGCTCTCCCTGAGAGACCCCCACAGCGCTCTCCGGGCAGCCTGTGGCATGCCATGCCAATGCAGAAACTACACACCGCAACAATCCTTGACATTTTGAACTCCACTTGGGAGTTTAGTTTCTGTGTGCTGACCAGGAAGAAGTTTGCTGAAAAGCAAACAGCTGTATGTGAGTGAGGGGAAACACAGAGAATATGAAGAGCACACAAAAAAATAAGGAAAAGGTTGAAGTGGTATTTACAGTCAGTCTTCTCTAGGAAATACTAAAGCAACAACTTTAAAATGTCGCCAACTGGATCTTTTTTTACAAAGACATAAACTATTTTTTTTCCCAGTAAAAAGGGTTGATTTCATCAGCAAAGGAGTAGAATAATGGAGTTTCATGAGTTTTGGTCATTAAACAGGGTCAAAATCATACTCTTTCGTTTTTGGTCTTTCTAAATTTTTTTAGAAGCCTTTAAACATTTTTTTTTGGTGTGTGTCTAAAACCTGAAACCCTTTAAAATGAGCTTGTGATATGTTTTCTTGATCCTGCTGTGTGTTACTTGGGCACAGGTCTCTTGAAGAACTCCTTTTTGATCTACCAATGGTTTTGGCTTTCCTTTCATTTTAAACTTGGGCTTGGTACAACTTTTCTCTGTATGAAAGGGTTTTGGCTGTGTTCTTGCAGTGTTGGCCAAAAAGCAACCATTGACTTGCAGTCAAAAAACCAAAAAAGGAATAGCATGGGAGGTCTTGTACTCTTTACTTCCTGTGTAACAGTTTGCATTGAACTGAAAATTGTCACCTCTCTTTAGGAAAACTCTAAAAATGTAAATGTTCAGTAAGCAGAAAATAAAACCACAGCAGGCACAAATACAGTTCAAGTATTTATTGATCATGTCTGCAGTGCTTTCCTTAGTGTATTACATGAGTTTCAATCACCTCTAGTCATCCATTAAAATAAAATGAAATATATTGTAGAACTGCTGCAGAACTTTAGGGTCAAATTTTTCCTTGTGTTGAAACATGACATTTCATTAGATTTGACTCTTTTATTTAAATATTTTTTTTCCTAAAAATTAGAATCTTGCAGTGAACATCGAGCTGAGGTCCAGCTTTTACTTTTGCTGTGAGAAATGAGCTAAACCATGTCCTTTGGATTTCCACAGAGACACAGTTTCACTACAAAAGCTTTTCAGGTAAACATTATGATCAAATGATATTTCTGCTCCTGGTTGCTCTCCCTGAAGCTGTAATTCTTTTGCTGCTTAATTTTGAGTTGATATTAGAACTGGTATTGCTTGTGGTATCAATTTACAACTTAGTTTAAATTTAGTATGAAACTTTTCAAATACCGTTTATATCTGCTGGTGATTTATTGGTCAAACTCTGCTTGATTAATGCATGATTGCAACACTTCTTTCCTCTCTGACAAATTGCTTTCCCACCAGAGGATAAAAAGGATAGCTTTTTGCTCTTAAACACATACTCTGACATCTCCAATCTTAAATTATTCCAAGAAAAGAGAAAAATAGTCTATGAATTCCTCCACATCAAGAAGCTCTGGTGTTTATTCTGAAACAAAATAACACAGTGGGAACTGAGATGCACTTTTTTCTGTCCATGTAGTGCAACAGCCATGTTGCAGAGTCATAATGATTAAGACATGAATTATTGTCTGATAAGCTTGTTTAGAATTTGATCACTGTAATAGTAAGGGAGTTAAACTGCCTTAGAAAACTGGTATCTTTTTTCTCTTTTTATACATTTATAACATTCTTATGCCATTTATAATTGCTAGATTGCAGCTGAGTGAGTGAGGCACAACTATCCTTAGAGAACTGTGGCTTTAGTTAAAAAAAGGAATCATATGATAAGTAGGAGTTACCACTACAAATGTAAGAGCTGGAAATATAGAAGTAATGGTATATCAGGGCTGACATTAAATAAATTACAAGCCTGAAGAATAGCTACTATGAGGGTAGTAATGAACAGCAAAATAAAATGGAAATTTGGTTACATTTTAAAGCCAGGTTTCGGAGAACAGCAGCAATATACAGTTAGTTCCTGACAAAATGTGCAACTAGGTGAATTGTTCTCATCTTTAGGTTTTACAAATGTATAGATATATTCAGCAGAGTTCCTATCTTTTAGAAGTGGGACCACTCTCTTAGGAGGCAGACTTGTGTGCCAAAAGCAAGAACTTGCTGATGAATTAAAAAAAAAATCACAAAAGTCTCTGCCCCAAGAATCAGGAAGCCTGAAGCCAGAAAAACTACCATTTGATGGAAAAGAGTACAAAGTAGGTATCACTCCTGCAATGATTTCTTTCTTCTTCTGAGCCATCAGTGCTTCACCGAGAGAGGATTTAAATTATGGAATCAAGAAGTATTCTGGAATTTACATAATTTTATAACTGCTCTATTCCACCTTTTATAGAAAAATGGCTAAAGCTATTTTCAGGAAATGCTGTTTTGGACTATGACTATGCCAGGGTGATCTTGGCACTTAAGGTTTTATTTTTTATTAGTCTTCACTGAGATTCAGATTTAAGCCACTGCTGTCTGTAAAGATTTCAATAAAAATTTTAGAAATTTTGCATTTTTTAGGATTTCTATAGAGCTGGACACGTCTGCTTTCTAATGGCACTATAGTCCGTGTTTCCACCCCTATTTTTTACCATGCAGATGTTGCATAGCATGTGGGGGATAGCTGAATGCTGAAGAGCCTAATAGAGGAAAACTTCGTGATAAAAGAATAATTATACTTAACAACCTTCTTGAACTGAGTAGAAAAAGTGAGACAATACAGGATGTTTTTGTATTCCCTTTGTAGTCTCTTAGAAACCTATTGATAAAATTAAAATATTTTGCCTTTATTGAAATAAATAAAGAAACTCCCTTTGACTTGGCAAGGGCAAGTCTGTAAGTTAAAAGTCTTATAAATAACAATGGGTGAAAAATCTTAACTGTATGATAGCTGTTCATATTAATTAATAAATTTGGATATTGTGCTCTAAAAATGCTATAACAAATATAGTTTTCTACTGTAGGTTTTGGAAGATTTGTTTCAGTTTTACAGGCATGTCTTACCAGTGTATTAGAGCAGGAGGTATTCCACAGGCAAGACTGTAAGGCACACTCTATATTATTCAGACAATGTAAGAACAGAAGCTCAAAAATCTACCTGAACTTCTTCTGGTAAGTCTGTAAAATGTCATAAAAAGCATCTTTTAAACAAAGAGAGGAATAAGATACTACATTTATGCAAGAATGTATTCTCTTCATGGACAGAGTCTAGGAAGAAGTCAGCTGAAAAAATTTATTTAGTAGTAAGATGTTTGTGGAATGTGAGTTATGTGAACTTGCAGCAGAAACAAAACTACCTTTTAAGCACATGGAGACTTGTACCAACTCTCCCACAATTTTTTGATGGGAAGCAAGGTGATATACCAAAATGATACATAAATTACGTTGAATCTCTGCCTGTACTTTGTCCCAGACCTCCTATTCCTCCTATTCCTGTTCCAGGAAAGCCAGGTTTTCCTGGCTCTTCTGAAAAACATAATATTCAGAAGAGATTAACAAATTCTGCTTCCTTCACTTCGGTGCTCTCAGTGTCCTAGGGAGGCACTGTGTCCTCGATCATTGTGTTCCATGGCAGCAGGTAGACAACCTAGCCAAGTAATCTCTTGCCTACGCCCTGCTGCAATCACTCTTTTCCTCATGGAGAGTATTATGCGTGTGTCCCAGAGGACACCATATATATTTAAAATTCTGGACTGTGAGAGAGATGTCATTATTTTTATACAGAGCCATTTATCACAGAGGAGGAGAAAACAGTTGGCCAGTGCTCCCCTGCCATTTAAACTCCTGTGATTCGCTTCTTAATGAGAACTAAATGCTAATGGGGCAAATGCCTGCTGAAACCCGGCCCCACCCCCCCTTTTTATTTTTTTTAATTATTTGCCAAATGGTCATCATATAATAACCTACTAATCTATGTAGATAATAATCTACTAATATACCTTTTTAGCATCAATTGACTTTTTTTCCTCTTTTTTTCCTAACAAAACTCCTGCTGCGTCTTTGTGTTTGAATTCTTTGCTTTTTGGAAGGCAGGATTATGTCATGCAAATATCTTAATAAAAGCGGCACATCCTGGATTTTTTTTCCACTTCTTCAAAAATCAGCGAGAAAATGGGTGGGGATTGAACTCCACTTAAGGTGAAGAAGGTGAAGGGGGACAAAATATCTGACTGAGTAATTTTTTCTCGTAGTATAGTTTTTACTGGGAAAGAATGAAAAACATTGCATTTTTTTTGTTTGCTGCTGTATAATAATAATATGGTCAGCCAGTTTGTAAAAGAAAGAGGAATAAATAGAAAAAAGTCTATTACAAATGTAGACTTGAAGCTATTTTTTGAAGTGCTTCAAATATTTTTGGTTTTTCCTCTTTTTTTTTTTTTANATATTATATTATCTATTTTATATATATTTTTATTTAATGTATTTTAATGTCACTTTACAGCACCAGCAGCAAATACAGCAGAATATTTAGCAGTAATTTAAATTGTATATTAGTATTTTGTAATTAACCTTACTGTAACTACCCTGGTCACTCCCTCCTATGAAAACAAATTCTACCTTTTGACAAGACCAGCATCCTAGTACAGAATGCCCCTTCAGGAGCAGTTATTTGAGAATGTTAATCCAACTGATTTAAAACTTTTGTCAGGTACGCAGTCTAACCACAATATTTAGTCAACATTTACTTCAGTGAATTTACATGCTGTTTTTCCAACACCAAAATTTCTTTCCTTTTCTCTTGCCAGAGTTCTTCAGCTGAAACCAAAGGAGCATGTGCATACAGGGTAATGGTTGAATAAGTAATCATCGCTCCAGATTAAATGAGTTTTTATATAATGGTCTTTGATATAATTTAATCACAGAGATGGATTTCTACCTCATCATAAGACTATCTGATACTTAACAACGTGTAAACCTGCTCTACATATATATTAAGATACTATAATTTCTCTTCTAGGCTTTTCTGCTAGAGAGTTTAAGAAAAATTAAAACAATCTCCTTACTTTGACTGAATGCTTGTCTTCTTTTTTTTTTTGCCTAACAAGAATGAAGTTTAAATTTAGTCTAGACATAATAAATCTAAATCACTTATAAACCCCATTTTTGCTGGATTAAAATGTCATGAGCTCTCTGCACTATCAATCTAGTTATAATTTATAAAGAGATTTTATTTATTTTACTTTTGATAACCAACTTAAAATTCAGATCTTTCCTCACTGGAAGGGCTTCGAGTCTTCAACTAGTAGAATAACTGTAGCTACCACCACATGACATAGTTCATAGATACCAGGTTTTAGGTAAAAGCAAAGAAATCAAAATTTTATATAGTGTTAAGAACAGATTAATTTTATATTTTTTTAAAATAATTTTATTTTTGGACGTGTATATTTAAGCCTGACTGTCAACAGTAAACCTGAGAAATCTCTATTCTATTAATCTCAGAGAAAATGTATTAGGAAATCACCAGGTTCTAATGCAGTCTAGTAAGAGAATCTGTATGCTGATTGTAGTAATTTTCCCTATTCTCTTCCTTTGGACAAAACTCATTCTATCTGCCAAACAGAAAAACGTAAAACATAAATGGTCTCTTTCAAGCAGCAGCTAGATGAGAGTGTAAATACAACATTCAGACTTGGACTTCTGACTCATCTTTTCTCCTTCATTTCAGGGGTTTTTCTGTTGTTGTTGCGTTCTTCCTGGTTTGTTCTAGCATGTACCTTGCACAGCAGCTCCACCCCTACATATTCTCTGAAGGGAAAAGAAGTCATCTGACCATTTTAAACTATCTCATGACTCCTGTTACAAAACAAATTCAGGCATATTCTGAAAATGCCTGGAACTCAGCTGTTTGGATTTTAGTTCAGACGTATACATAGCATGACCTATTTCAGTAGGCAGAGCTGGTGTACTACCTTTCAACCATCACTACTATGAATCTTTTCTGTAGATTAATTTTTGTTTAAAATGCAATGATGAAATAGGATTCCAGTAAAAAGGAAGATGCCTGGCACCAGTAGAATCTTTGCCTAATGATGTTTACCTCTCATTTATTGAAATGGCCATGAAATCTATTCTTGTTGTAAAAACATGTAGTATTACAAAGACCGACCTTGTACATGTTACTTAAGCCTATCACTGCTAAAAGTTCACTATATGTTATTTATGGTTTCTGTAGCAGTCCACTGTCCTTGTTTTGCTTAGACACAATTGGTGTTGTAGGCTACTTTTGCTTACTTATTCAAGTCATTACCAGGTACACTTATTTCACCAGTTACTCTCATTATTTCAGCATTTTTTCTTGTAGACAGGGTGGTTATCAGCCCCACAGTGTGAGTGCTTAGCAACATCTAATGGATCAAATGAGTCTTCCTATAGTTGCTGCTCTACTCTCTTTAGCATGGAGTAAAAGCTAAGCCAGAAACTTGAAGATTGCTATTAAAATGCAATCTTCAGTGGTTCTGCTCTGTTAAAAACACAGGTAACTGAAGTCATTAGCATTAAGTTTCTGAAGAGAATGCATTTCACATCCCTGCTACCTGCTACATGAGAAACCACATCCTTATGTTTCATTTAACATCCTGAGTCTTTGTAGTGGAAGGGCTGATAAAGAGCTGACCCCTCTCTGCCCTGTTTGTAACACTCCTGATTATCCCTATTGGTCTTGTGTGAACACTTTCCAGGTGTGGGTGAGTCAAGGACTCATACCGACAAAATCACATTCTCTGTTTCATTTCCCCTGCAATATGCCCTTTGTTTTTAATCATTACTGGCACTTTGCTAATGTTTTCATACAAACAAAGTGTTATTCTTGAGCAGTAATGGACAGCTCCAAGCCACTGTTTTATATGAGTAGGAACTAGGTGGAGTGCTTTCCTGTGAATTGCTTTATGTTGATTTAAACAGAAATTACAGTTCCTCTTCGCCAAAATCTGAACAAGATCAAAACTTTACTCTAAAACACACTATTCTCTATTTTGGATGCCAGAAAGAAGACAAACTGAAACAAAACAAAACAGGAAGTACAGGTCCTTCATCTTTTCTAGCAGACAGTCCATAGACTTAACTGTAGAAGCATCTGCACAGATATGAAGTGTCTAAATAAGAGATGTAACAGATTTATGGCAGCAAATCAGTGTCTAAAGGCTCTATAGCTTAATGCCAGAGTGTGCAGAGGAAAAAACCTCTGAGATTAGTTTAATACAGAAATGTTTACAGTGGGCATTCAGTGAGGTCTGCTAATAAATACTGTTCCTGTAACTACTGTGTCTTACTGTTAGCTGCATTCTGATAACAGATTTGAAGCAAATTTCTTATTGTAAGATTTTTTTTGTAAAGGAAGTTGTCTGAGGACCCATGAAAGAAGCGAACCTGGTTGTGAAATGAATGGCAATAGATTCATTCTAGCTTGATCTGAAGGATATTCAAAGCATGAGAAGTAACTATAAAGAAGACAAAGGGCAAGAATGTAATACCTAGTACATTTGTATGTTATAGTGCAGTTCAAATGTCAGTGTTTGCTGTTACTAGTTCTTTGATCAGAAATGTACATGCATGAAGGAGTGCAAGAAATTTCATCATGTGGCTCTGATTGACACTTGAAGATTTCAGGCCATACTCCTGATCCAAATGTTAAATGAATTTTCCATTGTCAACTGGCATGTTCCTGATGAAGAAGTACAGTGAGAGAGCTATGCTTGCTATGAAATAAGCAAATAATACCAATGCAAAAGGGCAAGTATATGCAGGAAAGTATTTTAAGCTGGAGAAATCCCGTATTGTGCTACTATGTAGCATCACTCTCAGTGACAGATGCCTTAAGTCGGAATTGATTAATAACAAAATTCTGAAGAAAAAGAATGGGCGGGTTTGTCAATGGAAGGCAAGAGAGGAAAGATAGAGTAGGGTCTGAGGGGAAATCCATACAGGTTTAACAGTCTTTGTCATACCCTTCTTATCAAACAAGAGAAATGGGTTAGGGCAAAATACAATAATTTCGTTGTGGAGGAAAAATCTATTGCCCAAGTGATTGTTTAGGTTGCCACTAACTAACATATTATTTATGAAACTGTGACGCAGTCTGTACTCAGCAGTGCAGCACCATGCTGTGAAAAGAAATTTAAACACATGAACATTGAATGAAGTACAAAGAGGCTTAGAGGAAATTGATTGATCCCTATTGGTTTTCCCCTGTTGGGTACCGGCATTTTCTGCTTATGTGAACAGTGATAGACCAACGAATAATGCTCCTGCCAGCCAGACAGCACCTAACGATTCTCTCTAGATGTGGTGTGCTGTTACCTGATGGAGTATTTAAAATCCGCAAATTAGTTGATTCCCTGAATCCTGCCACTAGAAGGTAACAGCCAATTGATTCCCTTTGAGAGGTGGCGATAGCGGGAGGACAGCAGTTTCATCCTGTGACACAAGTCATTTGCAGGCTGTTGAAATGGCATACTAGGCCCTGCCATTATAAATCTGCTTATACATAAGAAGGAGGTAGTACTCATTAGCCCAGCAGTACAAACATGGTAACTAATATGTAAGGCCAAATTCAGCTGAAGGGGCAGCAATTAGCTGTGTGACTTTTCTGATTGTGAAAGGCAGCAACAATAAATTCTCCTGATATATATTGCTTCTTACAGTGTTTGTTGTAAAATGTCTCTCTTCTTGTTTTTATTCTTAAAGAATTAAATGATCTGACTGGATGGCTGCGTGTTCAGGTTGCCTTATATACATATAAGTACATACATATATATAAATTGCCTTCTTCTGGTCCCAGCTATGCTACTGCAATTTCCACTTTGCAACTCTATGAACCTTTCTTGGGCTTAAGTAATAAGAAATGGCAATAAGAAGTGCTCAAATGCTTGGTATGGATTCATCAGCTCAGAAGCTTTCTAATATTCTGCTCTGCTATGCTGAGTGTTGCCCAGTTATTCCAACTCTGTATCTGCTGGTCATCTGCTCTTCCCTAAGTACCTCTTGGCAGAACTTAGCATAGAGATAAAGAAGCAACTCTTGCCTCTAAACAAAGATCTATATTTGATAGTTGCCAGTATTTATCCAATATTCACAATAGTGAATGGATTATAAAAACTTAGTCATTTGTAAGTCTAAGTACTTTATTTTGCTACTTATAAAATAGTAGCTCTGCTGAAATACTAGAGAACACCAGAGCTTTTGGGTTGGCAGCTCAGATCAGAAATAGACTCTTTTCCATCAACATTTCACAGATACATAAAAGTATTTTTATTGATGGTGCTTTAAATAGCTTTTGGAGCTTAGAAGTATTGAAAATTTTCAAAAAGATATGATAAAATATCAGTCTGCAAATATTACTGCTTTTTCTACTGCTTTTTGCACCTCTGTAATATCCTGTGATTTCCTTCCTTTAAGAAACATTCAGGACTTCAAGAATTTGCTGGATGTCAGTGTGTACAATCCATTTTATCAAATCTTACTCACCAAGCATTAAAATTTGTTTCCAGCACCTTTCCTACCAGCTATTCTGGATATTGCTGGCTCATGGTTCTGAGGTGCAAGATGTCATCCCCTTCACAGCCCCACCTGGGAAAGGTGGCTTGTTGAACCATGATGTGTTACACTGACCAGCTGCAGTCACTGTCCTGTGGATTGGAGACATGCTTAAAATGTGTCTACATCCTTTAAATAAAACAGCCTTTTCTATGAGACAGGGCATCACATATCCTGTGTTTCCTTCAAGGCTTCACGTGGTGTTCTCGTAGGAATTTCTTTCTTTAGCATGGCTGAATAATGTAAGAACTTTTTTTGGCAGCCTGTGGAAGTCATGTTTGCACAGCAATGGATTGAAGGTTGCATTGTGTGCTTTGAGGTACGTGGAGGAAGGCAGGGTTGTCTGGAGATACAGAGCCTGCTGACAGCTGACGGCTGTGCAGGAAGTGAGCAGGAGCAGCTGTGGCTGGTATGGTCATGCCTGTGCTGCCCTCTGGGAGTATTCTTCGTGTGGTTGCCATCTCCTGAGGTACAGCTGGACCTCCCCTCAGGGAGGCTTGTAGAAGTTCTACTTAGCAATGCAGATGCAGTCTCAGTAGATTCTGCACTCAGAAATCCCTGGTATCCTGCACAGTCATGCAAAGACTTCATGTTCTACATGGTCTTTTTTACCATGTGGGAAGAATTACGGAAGAAAATTCAAATAGGGCAGTATCTGTAGAACTTGCTGAGGTTTCATGATCACATACCAGGTTACATCAAAGAGTTTTCGATGACAGAAAAGTATGTGCAACAACAATATAAATGATTTAAAAAGTCTCACATAGTACAGTAGCAGGTTGATGGAGAGACTCACATTGTGATTTGTAAGACTACACATGATAATAGTGATATAACTAATGCTGAAACTATCCAGCACATTTTAATATAAATCCTTACTAATAAAGTAATTAATGTAGCACTAATTTTTTTCTTATTTTAATAGTACAATCATTATGCTTTTTGTAACAAATCTCTGTGGACCTTCCCTGGCAAAGACTTTTCTTGCTGCTCAAAGTTAATTACAGCATGATTGTATAACAGAAGTGCACCTATATCCACCCAAGCCACCGCTGAATTTTCAAATTTATGTGTTTCTCCACACTAATTAGCCCAGCTTGCTTGTTCTATATGAATAAAGAGCTGTCTTTCTACTATAGACATGGCTTCAATCTTCTATTAGATTGTTCCCAAGGTGTCCTTTAAAGCTTTACAAATATTTAGGGGTCACAACCCTTACAGTGCTGCAGGCAGGGGCAGAGGGTCTGGAAAGCTGCCCAGTGAAAAAGGACCTGGGGATGATTGTCAACAGCAACTAAACATGAGCTAGCAAGTTGGCCAATGGCACTTAGCCTCTATCAGTAATAACATGGCCAGCAGGTTGCTCTCTAAACTACCTGAGAGGAGAGTGTAGTAATGTGGCAGTTGATCTCCCAAGTCACATGTGGTAGGACAAGAGGAAATGGTCTCAAGTTGCACCAGGGGAAGTTTAGATTGGATATTAGGAAAAATTCCTCCAATGAAAGGGTTGTCAAACACTGAAACACGCTGCCTGGGGAAGTGGTGGAGTCACTGTCTCTCGTGGTATTTAAAAGACATGTAGATGCAGTGCTGAGGGATCTGGTTTAGTGGTGGACTTGGCAGTGCTGGGTTAGTGGTTGTGCTTGGTAATCTTACAGGTTTTTTCCATCCTAAACAATTCTGTGGTTCTATCTTTACAGTCTTTCAGAAAATTCTGGGAACAGAACCATGAAAAACCATCTTCCCATATAGTTAAACAAGCTGTGGGACCATAAATGGCAATGAGAGCATCTCAGTTCAGGCAATGCCAGACTTATGTGGGATATCTTGATAGCTCGCCTTATGCAGAAGAAATAAACATCTTTGCCTTTCTTCTTTCTTCTACCAGGTATTTTCTGTCAAGAAAATAGTCAAAATTATGGAATTTTTGTTGTCAAGTAACTGTTATATATGATTAATCTCTCCTTTCCAGGAAACAGGTTGGTACCATGTGACAGAGTGAATGAATTCCTTGGGCTTTTTTGTGCACAGAAATTTCTCTATTAAACTGTTTTTATATAAACCCATGAGTTTTTGCATTTTTCACCTCTGACTATCCCCCACCCCACTGTGGGGGAATGAGCAAGCTGTTCTGTGGGACTGCTAAGCTCCACAGCAGCTAACAGTCCTCAAAACTACTATTTCCTATACATGAAAGTCACCAATATAATACTTGTGTTCTTCAGTGTCTGATTTCCATGCCAATATCTACTGCACTGACATACTTTCTAGATGTTTCATTGCTTTGGATATTGCCACTATCAACTACTGCTCCACAGCATGTTTGAATGTGAAGATAGCAATAAATGGCATTTCTTTAGAATTTCTTTTTTCTAGGAGGCAAAAGTTCGTGGTCTCAGTGCTGCAGACTCATACTTTCACCCAGTTCTGACATATTACAACAGCAGCCATGAATACAACTAAAATCATGTAGAGTGAAACTTTTTTGCCCTGAGTGCATTCTCTCTGTATAGCATATTCTTAATGATGAGGCATTGATACAGCATAACTGGTGGACCATTCTGTGGAAAAAAGCTCTTTTCAGCTTAATTAAAATATTTTGAAATAAAAAGCTTAATTGTTTCAGTGTTCTGATGTTGGAGTCCCTGCTTTTGCCCAATGTAGAAATCTTTATAGAAAACTAACCAAATTTCTTAGAAATTATGGTTGCCTTTCTTGCCTTAGAAATTAGGAGTTATTTTTGTAAGCTCTAACTAACATCAAATACTGGAGTTAGCCAACCTGCTGTATGTTGCATAGGGTGAAAAAGTCTGTTTTTAGGACACAATATTCCCTTGTGTATTTTCAGGACTTTCAGGGACAAGCTTGTGGAAACTCATAACATACTACTGGTGTTTCACCTGTTGGGATGTAAACTCCCTATGCTGTCAGTCTGATCTTTGTGAAAGTTTTTAGCTGAGGTAGAGTTAATTTTCTTCACCGTAGTTAGTACGGAGCCGTGTTTTGTTTTGAAAACAGTGTTCACAACATTGGGGGGCTTTAGTTATTGCTGAGCAGGGCTCACATTGAGCCAAGGCCTTTTCTGGTCACCATGTAAAGCTGGGGGAGAAAGGAGGAAAGGAGGGCATTTAAAGTGATGTCATTTGTCTTCCTAAGTTATTTATGTACAAAGGAGCACTGGTCCCCTGGGGATGGCTGAACACCTGCCTGGAGTGAATGAAGGAGAAGGGTGCATTAATTCCTTGTTTAGTTTTGCTTGCATGTGTGTTTTTGCATTACCTATCAAACTGTCTCAGCCCAGAGTTTTCCCACTTTCACCTTTGTAATTCTGTCCCCCATCTCACCAGGTGGAGGGATTCACTCGTGTGGGGCTTAGTTGCCAGCTGTGATTAAACCATGACACACTTTCACAGACCCTAAGTGAAATGAAAGATATTGCAATGACTATTCACAGATAAGAAGCTTATTGAAAAATTTAGATATTAAAAAAAATCCTTTGTTAATTATTTGAAAATCTGGTGATGTAACAGGAAACATGCCCTAAAACCCACAAACACAGTGAGGGAGAGTAAGAAAGAATTTTGCAGAATAATGTTGATTAGTTGTCTGATCATTTATCTTCATTTTACCAATATGCTTTACAGCGTGTCGTACATACAACAATGCTTTAGTTTTTTACTTCTCAAATTCAAAGACTATGTATGTCACTTAAGAGCATGAATTGAAGGAATTTTAATTTCTGAAAGAGATGTGAATTATAGCAAATAAAGTTATGTGCAATTACTGTTGATTAGAAGGTAATGACTTCAGAAGACCCTATCTCTTCTTTTGGAGTAGAGTTGCTCAGTGTAAAAAAACTATGCTAAACACATATTGGACTTTTTCTCATAAACTTTTAACTGGAACATTCTTACTCGCAGCATAAGGATTTGCAGCATGAAATTTTTTTCTTCTTGTTGGGTTTTCTTCAGATACCCAGAATTAAGGTTAGGAAAAGAATTGTTCTAGGTTACAATAATTTCTCTTTTTAGCCCAGTCCATGATGCTTCAAATTTAGATTTCCCTTGTTGAATGTCAAACATATTATTTCAGGTTTCTTTTCAAGAGAAAGTTCTATTCTATTCTCAAATACCTTTTTCATTGTAAATTTATATGAAACAGGTTGAAATTAGTATTCAGGTAATCCAAATGAAAAAGGAGGATGATCATGTGAAGAGTCACAAAGATGAGATAGCTTCTGTATACATATGAATGCACAGATGATTTATGTGACAATTACATCTGTTTTTAAAGCATGACAAACCATAGAAAAACTAAATTGTTTGAAAAGAAATATATTTAAAACAAAATTAAAAAGCAGAAATTTAAGGTAATGGTCCCAAATGTTACGATAACATTATGTAAAACTGCAACTGGTTTATTGACATGGAAAAATATTGGGTTTAGTGGGTCATATCATATTTGTTGACCAGACACATGGTGTGGAAGTAAGTTTAAAGGAATATTTGCTGAATGTTATAGTACAGTAACCCTGTGGTTGCGATTACTACAACATAAAAAAATGAATCTATCTCAGATACAACTTTGTCACAGCAGTTAAAACAAACTATTTTTAATGGCACCCCCAAGCTATGAGTTATGAAGCCAAATAAGTCCAGGAAATCAGAATATTCTCCCAGATGGTTCCCCTAGCTTCAAGATTATGTTCAGCTCAGACTGAACACAATACAAAAGTAAACAGGATTGCACCACATTTTTAAAAATGAGACTTTGTACCAGGAATGCTTTTACATAAAAACCTTGCTATGTGATTAATTTTTGAAAGCTAACCTTTTATTTCAGGGAAGTAAAGATAAGAACAGTGGGGGCACATCAGAGAGGAAACCCTGTTGAGCAGAGTGAATACCTTCACCAGAAAGTATCTTGTGTAACCAGAAGCAGCATTTGAAAAAAAGGTAACATATCTCAAAATATTTGCTTACAAAAATGACAACATTTTGGTCTTACATGGCATTGTTGTGTGTTTTTATAGGACTCCAAAAATATTTTCTGAAAATTCTGATAGTTTTCATTCCATAGTGTGACTAAACATCTAAGTGACAGTCTCCTACCCTCCTTCCATTCTTTTTTCTCATATTATTCAGGTTTTTGTAAACTGAATAAACTCAACCACTTTGTCGAAATCTTGACATAAGGTTTTCTACCCTAGCTGAGCTAATTCAACATGGAAACTTCATTTCTGTCAACAAACACAAAGAGAGAATTGTGATGGGAATCTAAAGGTATTGATCTATGTGAAAATTATATTGCTGAGCTCTCTGTAATTATATAGTCACAATATAGTTTGCCAGTGGTTAGACTTATTTTCAACAAGCTCCCAGTAAAGATTTTTTAAAAATATATTCTTGCTGAAGGGATGTAAAAATGCTCTACTATCCACCTATTTGGTTAGAATAAACAATCTGTAATCTTAGAAACAAGATGGCAGTAAGCTGATAACATACCATCAGACATGCGATATTTGGAAATCAAGTTTATTGATTTGCATTATTACTAGTTCTGGTTTCCCTTTGCTGCCAGAACATGTCCAATGTCATTACATGCCATTCCGATTTAAAAAAAAAAAAATTAAATTATCACTCAAAACTGAAATTGTACCACTACAAATGGAGGAAATGATCCCTTGGGCAACAGCAAATTCTGTCTGTTGATGAGTACAGATAACCTCTGTGTAAGTTACATAGGAGAATGAGCTAAATAATGCATGAAGTGCTGGAAGTTGCTTAAAATAAGCTCCCCCGAATAAATTTCCTTACTCTGTTAAACAGCAAGTGTTGTAAGTCTACCCTTGCTTCCTTCTTTCTTAATAGTCTTGCTGCCACTCAGCTTTCATCTTTCATTAAGATTCTTGCTCGTGCTGCTTTAGGTGCAACATAACATAATGACAATGAAAGCTGCCTGAAGACTACCACACTGCAATTTTCCTCTATTAAAAGACTAGTCTATCAGAGTTAATATCTGCCACAACAGAGGATGGACCCATTTCTGTTCTGACACCCTTTGGAATAATAGGATGAGGGTGGGTATGTGTCCTTTCTCACTAAACCTCTCTTTATAATGTTTATTCTGTCACTTACTGTGCCCACACCCAGTTGGTGTTTTTTTAGTAAACAACATATTAAGCTGATGTAAAGGAGCTGTAATTGAAGTGTAAGAAGAGTAAATAGGACTTTTGACTTATACCAGTGATGCAATTTACTACTGATAGTATCCTATGATCAAGAAATTGTTGTCTAGTATTTTCCACATCTCTCAAGAAAGCTGAGAATAAAACCGTGGAACTCCTTAAGAGGTCAGAAGACTGTAACTTTTGTTCATTTTTTCCCATTCTGGGTATACTCCTTCTTTCTGAAGGATGTATAAAAAGAAGTTTCTTCTGAATATGTAACCATGTATTTTAAATAGAACATAGTTTTGTAGCTGGCCACTTTCTACATGCTTCGGCGTCTGTATTAATGAATATTTAGAAAGACTTGAAGGATTATGATCCTGAAAACTTTCTTTACCACACTACACTAGTAGTTTTAATAAAAGCAATGTCTCTTCTCTACAAACCTTGCTTTACTAAATTGTCATGGATGAGGTAACAATTGTTGCAGTGAACAATTAGTTAACCTAATATCCGTAGTTAAAGGATTCAGAGGGAGCTTTTAAGCACTTAAATGAAAAGAGATCTCCAGAGGTTCTCAACACTTGCTTGTAAGAGCTGTCAGCTTCCCAGAAACCTTGAAAATCTGACCAAGACATCTTGATACTACACAGTGCAGCACCATCTTACTGATACCTAAGTTTTTACAAGATATCTGGTAAGTCCATCCCACATGTTCCTGTAGCACAGTTCAGTGTGGTGCAGAGCCTGTGCTGCAGAGGTGGTTGTATTTCACTAGACTTTTTTCTTAGCAGGATTCTGGAGCCCTGTTCAGCAGGAGGGAGGTAATTTTCACACAGCAATACCAGTGTCACAATTACTGGTACTGTCTTACAACTCCAGAGTTTGTTCTGGCATTGCGATGTGCTTCCCTGCACCACTAACAGAATGTTACCAGCCATCATCCAAAAGCTTGGACTGAGGATCTGGAAGAAGAAGACTTCTGAAGATGTTGGCTTTTCTCAGCTTTCTGTGATTTGAAGTAGAACTATAGTGTTGTGGTGTGTGGGTTCCCTGCAGAGGTGTGGCATGCCACAGCCTGCCTGGAGAGCGCTGTGGGGGTCTCTCAGGGAGAGCAGCCACGCTGCATCCCGTGGCCTCTTCCAGGCTGCCCCTCACTTGCTCCGGCCGGCTGTGGCTCCGCAACACGATGGTGATAAAGGAGATGAGAAGGCTCCCCACATAGGGGCTGGAGGATCTTTATTCCATGCTTGCTCCCAGAAGCCTAGAACCAGCACATGTGCTGGCTCCCAAAGGCTGAGAGCCAGCACATGGCATGGTTCCCTCAAGGCAGAGAGAGGGGAGCTGTTGGCAGGCTGATGCCCAAAGGCGCAGAGGCTGACATGGCCTGTAGCCAGTGGTTTTGTCTGGGGACGAGG
>VZRQ01005689.1:114088-138160 GCA_013397975.1 Machaerirhynchus nigripectus
TATTGAACTCTGTCATGCTTTTTAAGGGAATCTAAAATATTTTCTTATTGTCTAAGCTTCAGTGAATAATAACAATTTTTTTACTTGCTTCATTTTTGCTCTATTGAGAAAAGGTATCATTACAGTGAATTTAAAAAATTATATTCTGAGGAAGTAAAATCTAGGGTGCAGTGAAAGAATTTAAATTTGTGAGGAATAGAGAAGAAAAGAGGAGTTGAGTAGGGTTTCATTTTAGAAATTTGAAAAAAGTTTTATGCCCTTCCTAGGTGTTTTTTCTCTGGTTTTCTTTTCCTGTTTTTGTTTGGGGTTTTAAAATTTTTCCATTGTTTTTAATTTTCCTAGTTAAACACTCTTGTTGATCAGATTAAGACTGTATTGCTGGTATACATGGAAGATTAATGCAATCACAGAAATGCAGCATGTGTTTTTCCTCTGTTTTGATGTAACCTGGCCGGTAAATGAAACAATAACATAGAGGTAATTTTGTGGATTCTCTGAAGATCACTGTGACATGCTTAGGACACTGCATTTCAAAAAGCTGGCAATTCAAAATCCAGTGTGTAACTGTGATCACATTTCTTGGCTGTCTAGAAAAAGTGGACATTTTACTGACCACAAGTAATAACAGTTTCAACAGCAGCAAAATCAGAATCAAGACCAGCACTAATTATACCTGTACTAGTCCAGAACTCAGAAAAACAAAGATTATTGAAAAGTGAAATATATAAAGTCATACAAGTGGATCATTTTTGGGTGATTGTATTCTTTCAAGTTGCTTTGTTTTTCTAAATTGAAACATATCAAAGCATATCCTGCTTGCTTAGAGACAAAACAAACAGCCCCATCACAAACCCCAGAAGAAACTATCAATATTTATTATTTTGGATTATAAAAATATGTGGTTCTACTTTCAGTCTTTCTGNCTACTTTCAGTCTTTCTGTGATGGCTGTCCTATTTGTTTTTCCTTCCTTGTCACCCTTACAGTAAAAAAGACATGTCTGCTAATTGCAGATTACCCTGTGACTGTTTCACAGCACATACAATAACCAGGCAATCAAACTAACACAAAGATAAAGAAAATATACTTTAGCTCCAAGATCACTATTCAAACAATCCCTTATAAATAACCTATCTCTTACATGGCTTAATATGAGTTCTGTTGTCTCCCTACAGTACACCGTATTTTGTGTGCCAAAATGTTGCTTTATTTCTTCTTTTCTTTTTCCACTGTATTTTGCTCTGCTTCCTCCCAGTTCCTCATAATTATTTCCCCCCTAAAGCTTTCTGCCAAGATGAAGGATTGTAAGATGTTCACACAGTTAAAAAAATTAGAACCAATGAAGCTGATTCAAATGCCAAAGTATGCCTCTAGAACAATGTATTTTAAGCTTTGGGGAGAAAGGCTATATATAATTATATCTAGAAACAATTTACATTTTGTCCTACTTTTATCCTTGGATAATAGTAACCTAGCTGAGGATTAAAAAGCTTAGAAAAATAATAAAAATACAGTAACTTTATGGTCTTCTATGGGGTCATTCACTCTTCTCCTGCTTTCTTAAAACATAAAAAAGCATTTATATTAAAACATGAAGAATGTGGCCAGATTGATGATATTAAAATCTATAACCTAATAAACATTTAAAATTCACTTATGTCACAGGAGAAAGGATGTGTTATTAAAACCACTTTTAAAAAGACAAGAATGGTGTATGTATTAGCTTCCTGCTTAGTTTTTTCCTGAATGCTTACTTGTTTGTAAATGTTCATCAGTTTTTTAGTAATTATGTCCACAGCAGGTAATTGATATTCTAAGGGGGTGGTTGTGATTTTAATGCAGGGTGAAAGGAAGAAAGTCAGGTGATCCCATGGTCAGGTGAACTCGTTTTTGCCTCTCAAAAGAAACAAAAATATAACAGCGTATCGTGTACTTTAGCAATTGAATATTTCCCACTGTTTTCTTTTGACTTAAAAAATAGACCCATTTTGAAAAGTAGCTATAAAAATATCACAGTTCCATTCTGCAAGATGCACAGTACCTTAGTGTCTCTGATCTAGCACTTGGCATGTGATCAGAGAGTGGAAAGGACAAAAGCCTTTCAGCTCAGTAATGACTAATAACTCAGTCTGTACAGTGTTGCAGTCATTACAATGTCAGTGCTGTTGACACTTTTTAGAATTTCATGCAATGATCCAGAGATGTCCCAGCTCTCAGATGGATTTTCACAGGTTGTGTCTCTCTCCCACTCTGTGATTCACCACAGCCTGCTGGGTTAACAAGCATGACTCTCTTTTGGCTGCTATGGGATGCTACGAATGACCGAGAAGCAAATTCTCATAACAATGCCTTATTTACTCTTTTATCCATAGGTCACAGACTACACATACACAAACATAATTTGGAAGGCACTCCTGGAAGTTATCTGACACATTTTGGACAAAGAAAGAAATTTAAAAGAAGTCATGTTCAAATGGCTGTTCAAATCTTCCATGAACCTGACTTCTACTTGAATGGAGAAGAACAGGTTTACCTTGTAGCTTATGCCCTTTAATTCATGTGGAAGTCTCCCCAGACTATCACCTCCATCACCAGGGATATCTTTGCTTAGGCTCGTGCAGTCTTACCTCCTCCTCTTCTATAGTGCTTGTGTGTTTTGATTCCCTTCATCATAGACCACACACCTTTGTGTCACCAAGGATGCAGTTGAGTTCTTTGGGTGTAAAAATGAGTAACTTTTTAAGACAATGCTGATGAGCTGGAACTAGAATTTTATCTCTGTTGGCTGATTGCTCTCAGCTCAAAGTTGGGACTGTCTTCTGTTTAACGCTGAAACCTGCAAGCTGGAAGCATACAAAACTGAAGGAAGAAGAAGGTCCTGCATCATATTAACACACAGTGGAACAGGTGTTTCTCTGCCCAATTGGATATGCAGGACAAAGGAATGTTTGCAGTTTCTGTCCTCAGAACAAGTATAAAGGTGTCATCTTTCAGCATGCTTTTCTATTCCTCCTTATATTTAATTATCTAAAACTGCTTAGTAAGAATAGTAATTATCATAGATAATTTAATTACTAATGGGCTCTAGTAGTTTGTATATGACCGCTGTATGTTTTTCAAGATAATCCAAGCTTCTGAAATGAGGGGAAATGTGCCATCCTACTGCCAACAGTATTGATTTACTAATTTGATCATTTTGAATTTGTTTTTCCATGGCAAACATAGCTATCTCCTAACTTTTTAAACTTCTAGAAAAATGTGTCTCGTTGGAATGATTGCTTTCCACAGCAATGTACACTTGTAGTGTTGCTATATCTTCAATTATGTATGTGGCATGGACTGTAGTAAGGACAAGAGCCTATTGGTCTGGGTAACATGCAAATATAGAGGGAAAACATAGAAGAAAATAAGCATCCACTCAGTGGGATAGAGAAAGTGGAACAGTAGAAGACTGGTGTAGAAATGTGTCATTACCTTGGTGAAAGGCTTGGAAAATGATCTCTGCAGAAACATTCTGGATGGGTGTAAGCCAGAAGTGAGTACATTTGTCAAGGACACTGACAAGGTTTGCCTGACATGGTTTGGTACTGGGAGAGGGGACTGCAGGAGTGGCTTCTATGAGAAGATGCCAGAAGTTTCCCCCATGTTCAACAGACCCAGCTCCAACCATCTCCAAGACGGACATACCACTGGCTAAAGCTGAGCCAACCGGTGACACTGACAGCACCTCTGTGATAGCAGCTGGGAGAGGGGCATGAGAGAGGAGTGAGAATATGAGAGAGGAACAACCCTGGAGACATCCGGGTCAGTGAACAGGGAGGGGAAGGAGGTGCTCCAGGTGCCACAGCAGAGATTCCCTTGCAGCCTGCGGTGCGGCTGCTGTAGCCCTGCACCCCATGGAGTTCCGCAGTGGAGCAGACAACCACACCAGAAACAGTGGATGACCAAAGGAGGCCATAATCCTCCACCCCGCTGGAACAGGCTGCTGACCTGTAGCCCCATGGAGAAAGAAGCCCACTTTGGAACAGGTTTTCTGGCAGTACTTGTGACCTCATGGGGGGTCTTATGCAGGATCTATCCTTTCCTGAAGGACTGCACCTTGTGGAAGGAACCGGCGCTGGAGCAATTTTTGAAAAAGTCAGTGGAAAACTGTCCTCTGTATGTGGGACCCTGTGCTGGAGCAGGCAGAGAACATGAGAAGGAAGGAGCAGCAGAGACAGTATGTGATGAACTGACCTCAACCACCATTTCCTGTACCTCCTGCAACACTTAGGGGGAAGGGGTAGAGAAAACTGGATGTAAAGTTCAGCCCGGGAAGAAGAGAGTGGTGGGAAAAAGGTGTTCTAGGACTTATTTTTATTTGTTATCCTGCTCTGACGTTTGATTGGCAATAAGTGATATCAATTTCCCTGACTAGAGTCTGTTTTGTCTGCAGTGGTGGTTGGTTGTTGAGTGACCTCTCCCTGTCCTTATCGCGATCCATGAGATCATCATATCTTCATCATACGTCCAGTGGAGGGTGATAGCGCAGATGGTTGAGCACCTTGCGTTCAGCCAGGTTCAACCCACAACAAGAAGTAAGGGAGCAGGATTAGTTAGGGGCAGGATTAGTTTGTACCTGGAGATCTGAAGTCTTTGTGGCCTGTGAATTTTTGTGCCTGCTAAGCCTTGTATTTGGCACAAAATACTTTTGTACTTGTTGCAGCACAGCACTGCTACAGTTATGTAACGTGAGCATATCAACGTGGGAATGAATTTTGTGATGTGACTTCCCTGCCTGGCACCTCTGCTACTCAACTGCTCCCTGTGAAGAAAACAGATGAATTCTGTTGATCTATCTCTGGACAATCAGGATCTGAGAAACCCTAATTAGTACTTATTTGGGTTTGAATTTCTTTTATTTCTGTTCTTTCTATTGAAGGCACTTTCAGGAATGATAAGTAAGACCTAAGGGATTTTATTCAACCAAATGAAAAGTGTGTGTTATTGCAGGTCTATTAATCAGACTATCACTATGAAATAAAACAGTGCCTTTGCTCTTCTCCCTTTCTCTCCCAGAGCAAGACCTCCAAACAAACTATCTGAAGTGCTGCATGTTATTTTGTGCAACAAGTTTAGAAATTCAACTCTGTTTTCTGGTCCTGTTCTTGCTTTTTATTTCCTTGAATAATAGTTTTTCACTGTCCTAGTGTGTTGTGATATGACAGATATTGGTTCAATCTTGCAGTAGATCTTTGCAGTGGAAAAAAAGAAGAAGCCTATTTCACAGTTTGTAGAGACTGAAACTGGTATGCTGATTTGCTTTCACATAGCTCATTTGACTGTAGACATTTCCAATATAAGCATCCAAAAAAAAAAAAAAGGAATTTGTGGTAGGTGCTTGCTCCCATATTTTCCGTAGTGAATAGTCTTACTTTCTGATTTACTGTCAGTTTTCAGAGCACCACACAAACCTAGCTAATAAATATAAGAGGTAATAGGAAATGAAGGTATCTATTTGATGATAGCCAAACATAACTTCATTAATGAAATTCAATGTTTTCTCTCCTTAGGCTTAAACCTCTCAA
Organism: Machaerirhynchus nigripectus; assembly: GCA_013397975.1. NCBI lineage: Eukaryota > Metazoa > Chordata > Aves > Passeriformes > Dicruridae > Machaerirhynchus > Machaerirhynchus nigripectus. Next base: position 119,655 of record VZRQ01005689.1, read on the forward strand.
ACTCCAAAACTGTTTAAAAAAAGGTGAGATTTATATTTTGTACATACGAACTGTGTCAGCAAAATCCACATTATTAAAGTGCCTCTAATGTGGCCAACCTTCAAAACAGAAGGGATAAAAAAATTAAGCTAAAATCCTGTTCCTCTTAATTCCAGTGTCAAAACTCCCATTGATTTCATTAGAGCCACAATGGTCTCTTGTGGCCTAAAAAGTCAAATGCACATTCAATATTCTCAGTGCTGTATATCTGAGCTTTAAAACCAGAGAAGATTCAGACATCTTTGGTCTGGGAAAGATTCCTGCTTGAAAGTATAGACCATAGTCGTCCACACATTTTCACAGTTATATCTCTGTTTTAGGGAACTAGTTTAACATTATAAACCTTATAATTGTGCCTATTTAGGTACCCTGGACCAGACTATGATTAACTTTTTATGAAGGTGAAAACTGCTTAGTTATTGCTAGTTTGTGAGTTGCTAGCAACTTACTCCTATAAACCAGTGCTTTATACATCACCTCATGCCTTCTACCATCTGTAATAGTTCATTGCCAAAGGATTATTGAACTCTAAATAATACATTGCCATTAACTACTATTTTCCTTATGTACAAAAGTAATTTTAGCACAAGTCTTGTAATGAGGTTTCATGACAGTTTAAGGCAACCAAATTACTGAGCTAAAAATTCCATGTATCTTGTCCTTTTTTTTATAATCATAAATTGCAGCCATCTTTTTTTTTATCTTTAGAATGGAGCAATGTTTGCTTTGTGTAAGGCTCTAGATTTTTCTTGGGAAGGTTCACCCAGGCAGTAGGTAGATCATGTCCTGGAAGAACTGATTTTCAGTAGTGTCCCTGAATACTTTTCTGAAGTTGCTGTCAATGTAAGGCTGATTTAATTTGTTAATTTTTTTTTTTCCTGTAGTGTCTTGGATGATTGAATTATCTTTTCAAGACCACAAAACTCTTCTGATGATTTTCTGCGTTTCTGCATTTTTATCATGACTCAACCAGGATAGACACAGTCAATCCTACAAATTTTAACTCTGATATATAGAAACAAGATATAAACCCCCATTATTTTTAGCCAGTTCATGAGCTGAAGCCTCTACCTTTCATCATAGTGAACATACATAAAAGCTCTTGTCAAAAAATGTGGCTGCTCCCCAGACTGAAAGACACCAAAGGGACACTAGAAAAGTAATTTTACTGCTCAGGAATTTACACAATTTTTTGCAAATATTGATTCCATTATAAAAATGTGACTAGGTCTGGATGATTACAGAAAGAAGCTCTAACCTGTGCTCATGTTTTAAAGTGAAAAGACTAAATTTTGGGAGATGTATTCTTTCTGAGTGTATTAGAAACTGGTGGAAGAGCTATAATATAGGTAGTCTGAATTAGATTTTTTTGCTTTATAATGTGCCTGTCACTGACTTTTCCCAATACCTTTCCTCTGGGCAACATGTCAAATTAAAAGGATTTCTTTCTGGGTGAGGAAAGCACTTCACTGCCGCTGGCTGATTTTCCACTAGAAAAAGATCACTGTGACCAACAGCTGACTTCACCCCACCATTTTTACCATACTGAGCAACCATGAAAGAGGAAAAAATTTCAGTCAGTCTGAGTCAAGTTTGTTGCTTGGATATTAAATGACTTTAGAGGTTGTTGAATTTTCCTTAAGGTAGCTTTCTCTGTTTTCCATGCAGTTGAATTATAGTACCAGAGCACAAAGAAAAGTCTTTTAGAATTTTATGAGTCCATTTCTTACATTCAGTTTAAAATTAAACTCATGCCACCAAAGTATTGGTGAAGGATTTAATAGCAAAAGCTAATAATTAAAGGCTTTTGCCATCTTTTCAGAGTGAAGTTCAAGTGTTGTAATATATGGTGATGGGCATTTTTATCCAGATTCTACACTCACTCTTGTGCAGGCCCAGCTAAAACTTGAGAATAAGTACTTATTTCTGGGCATGCATTCTACGGATGAATAAAGACTGACATACACAGAAGATAAAAATTTCCCTCATAAAATGGGGGGAAAGAGATATTACTCCAAGGAAAATTTCCAACAACTGGTCTGCCTGGAAGATTCAAAAGAGAAAGCGTGGGTTTCTCTGGTGATACGTTGAGAAATCACCTTGCAGATCAGGTGAGGGTAAGACGGCACAGTACAGTCTTCAAATTTCTAGTAATTTTAATGCTTTCTTTTTCTGATTTGAAATGTATTTCTAATTTTTTTTTAATACCTATAGGTATAGTTTTAGGACACTGAAGTTAAGAATCCATTTTGCTTGCTTGATAGGAAATGATGCAAACACTATAAAAAAGTCTAATAGACTTAATAAACCTTACAGCAAAGCATTCTTATCAATTAAATCAGTTACAACAACTTCAGTTACTCTTCTTGTAGTACAAAACCATTATTGTATGGAAAAAAAGGTATAGGTAATCATATCTATTAAAAGATACGGGGGTATCTGAAAACATTCAGCTATGTTCAAAATATTTTTCAAACAGTCCAAAATTTCTTTGTACAGTTACTTTTAGTCTTACAAACAAGAAGTGTCCTGTTTGTGTGGTGTGGGACAACTAATTAAAAGACAGAAAATCATGGCACTGTCCCTGATCCTTGTCCCCCTGCTGTGGTGTTGCAAAACTGAAGAAAAAGAGGCATAATTGCTTACTGTATTTTACCAAACTAGACAAATTCTCCAGACTTACGGAACTGATGTAGTCAGCTGCTGTGCCATTCTCATTTTCAGTTCTGGCTACAGCTGCAAAACCTGGCCAGCATGTGCTGCTCTTGGGCTTTTGCAAACTGAGAAAGGATTCTCAGGAAGCTGCTGCAAGTTGGCAGAGTTTGAAATACCACCTGTGCTCTTTTAAATGTTGCTAGTGTATGTGCATGATTTGGTCCAGAATCAGAAAGCTGTAACTAGATCCTTGATACACTCCATTTCTCAGAGGAGAGCGGAAACAGCATATAACTCATGTGAGTTCAATGAATAAAAAAAATATTTATTGCAGTGGAAGCCACACATCAATGTACTGTAGATTCAAGTGTGTGCTTGTGTGCCATTTATTGAACAGCTGAAGGCAATGAACAAACTCATGGCTAATCATGATTTGTGTGAACAATGTACCACCAAGGCAGAAAATGGAAAAAAAGGAAAGAACAAGAAAAAACAGCAACAACAACAACAACAAACCCCCTTTATTTCAATGAATAATTCATCTAGCTCAGATGCTAATTTCTTTACATTGTTTGATTCTGTTTCCCTGTCAAGCCAATATTACCATATTATTTTGCCATTGACCTTTTACTTCTAATGGCTTACCTCAATGACTCCTGAGAAATGTCTTCCAGCCAGTAACTTCGTGGGATCCACCAGAATTCATTGTTGCTATGCATTTGGCTAGACAGCAACATTGGCAAATATGTGAAATCACTAACATACAACAAATGATTATTCTCTTCTTACATGGCCTTTCTCCAGCAAACGTGTAGCATGAGCAAATGGAACTGAAACACAAGCACAGTCTCTGTAATGTCTTTGGTTATTGCATGTATGTGAAATAGAGGGGAATAACTCCTAGATCCAACTGAAGTTCCTGATACAGATCTGTACTTCCTGGCCTAAATTATGATTTGTTTTACTCTGTGGACAGACTTGAAACCCAGTGATAATCTCTAGTGTAAATTGTATTAGATAAAAATGAGTGCTAATTATACAGATAATCTAAAGTGGTGCATAGTAAAACCTTCGAAAGTTGCATTTCTAGACTAAAGTAGCATTGCTGTGGTGCTGATTGTGCTTTAACTGTCATCAAAATGAGATGTGCAATACCTCCTCTAAACTACCTAAGTCTAAAACATTACATCTGAAAGGACCTGTCAGAATGTGGCACTTAAGAGCCCCACAGATTGCCACAAATATATTAAATTCATGTAAAAAAGGTAGCTGAGGTAGTCAAGAGTGAAATGACTGCTAATCTTAAAATAAACTGGTCCTCACTTCATAATTAATAAAACTGAAATATGTCAGATATTGGTAAAGGTGAACAGGAAAAACACAGAGTAATACATACTCTTGCCACAGATGCTGTACACTATGAAAATAGTATCATTTAAGCTGATTAGACAAATATTCTCATAGGCAACACCTTGCACTTGCTTTATATACCTTTGTGATTTCTGCTACAGTTCTTTAAACATAAAGGTTGAACAAGACACAATTATTTTGCCTTCAACTTACTTAATGCAAGTGACAAGTTTCAGCAGATAGAGCACATATCAGTGTCAGCTGCTTTATTTGAAGCAGTGGAAATGCTGGTCCTTGGTCCCTAAGAAAATTGCTTCAACAATTCATCTCAATGTGAACTGTACTGGTGATTTTCTCATGTTTTATTTTAACGCAAAGTCACAGCATGCCACTTCTATGTAATATTCATTCTTATTGACTTAAAGCTGGATCCTTTTTCCAGAAGTGGTTGTCAGGATGTGATTTCTGGGGATTATCTTTACATCTATGAAAAAGTCCCTTGACATTTTCAGTTTACCTTGCTTAGTAGTATCCAAAAGTACGGTAAATGCTTTCTAGAAATAAAAATATGAAAGATTCTACTGTCTAGCTTCCAATGAAATAAAATCGTGGGACAAATGAAGAGGAAAAGAAGTTTCCTCATCACACTGGATTATGCATTCACATTGGATTATGCATTATCTTCAGCTCTTTTTCATCAATAAACTAGAATAACAAGCAGTCTGCACATACTCATCAAAGAAGGGTTGTGAAGAGTGAAAAAGAGGATTGAAAGAAGCTCTCAGGTAACTGATTCCACTATGAATTGCCTAGATTTTGTTCATCATCTCAAGAGCTAGAATAGACGCATGGTAGAAGCATTTCAGGAAGTATAATTTCTTGGTGGAATCTTTTGTATTCAGTGTTGCTTTTCACTTTGAACAAATGGAAGCGAATTGAATTCTCAGTTCTGTGTTCTCCTCTTCTATTTCAGGGAACAGTGCTGGTCTGTCTTCCTACTTATATGTATGCAGTGCAGTGCCTTCCTGTAATCTTAAGTAACATAATTTTGGCTCTTGAGGGTCCATTAGATAAGACAAGTTCCATGAAAAGTCTGAGGTGATATACTTTATGACATAAGGTCAAACTGCTACCCGTTCTTTGGTGCTTAGGTACAGTATAGGACAGGGGAAGAAACAGAGTGGGCTGTGAAGGAATATAATAAAGCCTTCAGAATACATAGACTCATAACAAATCTTCCATTTATAAAATTACAGTATTTGGTCCAGAGTTACAATGCCATAGATGCAAAGGAATGAAATAAAAATTATATGTTCAAGTAACAATAATAATACATAGCATTTATGTATCTTTGCTTCATCAACAGCTGTTCACATCTTTTGCAACAGTTCAGCACCACTGTTCCATTTACCAGCTGTATAAACTGAAAGACACAGAAGGTCCCTGAGCAGGTCAGAAGCAGAGCCAGAACTAGGATACCTGTCCTTTAGTCCATTTGCTAGGTCTTGTTAGATTCACTTAAGCTTGTATGACCTACGTTCTTTTTATAATAGTAATTTTCACACTAAAAACCATTAAAAAACCCAAACAAAAAAATGAACCAGCAAAATAAATAAAAAAACCTAATGAACACAAACAAACAAAGGAACAAAAAACCAGAAACAAACAAAAAAAAACCCCCACCACTGCAGTGGTCTTATTTTGCATGGCATAGTTGCACTGTGGAATTCTGTTTACTAACCAATAATTAACAGGTAAAATACCTTAAATCATTGTAATTATATGTCATTGCCAAATAAAAACTAGGTGTCAAATGGTAGTTTCTATGTTAAACTAGAATGCACACGCTACGTTTTTTTTCTATAATAAGAGCAGACAAAAAGTTTACACTCTTCTGTGCTGTTTGGGTTCTGAAGTTGTTTCTCTTGCTAGAGAGCACACTACATACACTGTATCTCTGGTTAATGTCACCATTCTCATTTTTTCTCTTTTAATATTTTTTTTTCTCTGTCAATATGAGAAAATAAACAGTGGAAAATGAGGTATTAAATATTTGAAGCAAGACCCTCGGTTATTCTTAATTGTCTAACTGCTTTTTGTCTATCAAAAAGTAATATTTGTCAACTTTTGCTTGTTACACCTTAGTTTTTGTAGTAATCAATTTCTTTCTTTAGGATTTCTTAGCAGTTGTCAGTAAACTTATAACTGTTAAATTTTTTTCAGAGCATATGTAGACACTGTGAAGTGGCTTTAACATACATGGAAAAACTGCTGTCTTCAAATTATGAGCAGTCACAGAGCTACCAGCACTTGTGGAACTGTTTCTCAGTTCCTGCAGATCTCAGTGCATTTGGCTGCCTAATCTGAGAGTGGAGAATATGGCGTGGCCTGTAATGGCTGTTGGATTCTGGTTATGTTCTCCAGACAGTAGGTGACGCTTAGCTAGTGGTTACTGAAAAATGAATTTCGCATTTTCAACCTCATTGAAAGTTTTCCACCTTGGGGCATGCATTAGTAAAATTAAAAGAAAACAAAAAACTGTAGTCATTAATTTCTGGGAAAAATGTTGACCTGCTGTCAAAGTCTGAGTAAGCTAGGCATGGGAAGATTTTTTCCAAAATGTTTTTAACTCTTGGCTAAAATATTTTGTATTGTCAGCTTTTCACTGATAATACTTTTTCCTTTTTCTTTGAAGAAAAGCAGACACTTTTGGATGGAAATTTAGTTTAGCAAAAATCCTTTGAAAAGTAGATTCAACATCTAATTTTCAGCTAGCCCTGTATGCAGCACTAAAGCAAAATAATAAAACCTTAACAACAGATTCTGCTCAGATTTCTGTACATCTCACAACTTGCTAAGTGACAGATGACTACAATGAATCAAACAACATGTATTTTCACTGAGTTTTATTTTGCCTGAATAAATTTTCTCCCTATAGCTTGTCTGCCTAGAGTCAATTTAAACCTTTCATACATGACAGTTCCTGCTACTCAACACTCCTAGAAAAAAAACCCTGCTCAATGCTTAAAACACCTTAGCTGGTGTGCAGTTCCTCTGAACAGACAGAGGTTGAAGAGAGATTTGCTGGTTACAAACTGTTGACTGCAGTGCTCGGTAACACTTTTTTTCTTTTTAAATTTTGTTGGTCTGATGAGATATCATCAGCCATTTAATGAAATAGTATCAGACAGAAGTAACTAGGAAGCAAGAACTAGGAACTAGAAGTAACTAGTAACTAGAAGTAATCTAACAATCCATCAGATTGTGAAATCATAAATTACATGAATTGATGAAAACAACCCTTACAATTAATGTGGTTTTCAAACAAACTGAGGAAAAACCTTCAAATGAGTGGGGAAAAATGGGAAAAAATTGGAAATCAACTCCTAACCGTAACAAGACTAAGCTATGGAGGTCAGAGTATGCATTTGCACACAGTGTTTACACCTACACTTTCACAATGGGTACTGCCAGAAAACACACCTCTTTAAACAGCTTTAGTTACACCTTGAAAAGGGCCCGGGTGACAAAAAGAAAGATATTTCTATTTCAGTTTGGCTGTGTGAAGAGAGGTAGAAACTTCATAGCTCTTTAAAAAATATAGAAACTACCCTCACTTTTTAGGATCTCAGGAGAAATACAGCTTATGTCTCTTACATTTCCTCCCATGTTCTTCTATGTCACCAGTGAAAACCTAGGTAAAATCCCACTGCAGTTTACCTAGTGAATTAATTTTTTTACTTAAAATGTATGTAAATCACATAGTTTAGTAATGGTGTGAAGGCAAGGGAAGCAAAGCAGTGGTTACCAGCTGCAGTCACAGGTAATGAGTGTATTTCCAGTACATCCTTGATCATATGCAAAGATCATATTTTAAAGGCAAAGGGAGCCCCTGCTGAAAGTAAAGCTGAAGAAATGGAAGACCTGACACTGTACCTGGTACTAGCTGATATTCTACTGGCTATTGCAGCAATGACTAAAAGGGCTGAATTTTTCTAAGTGGTAATACTGGAGTGATTTTTGCCTTGTGAAAGTTGCATTGCAGGGCAGATGACAGCCCTTTGGGTGGTTTAGTATTAGTATCGATATATTTCCTGGCTTCAGTATTAGTATTTATGCATTTTTATCCTTTTTTTTTTTTTTTGCGAAACCCCTGGTTTTGGTCACCCTCAGAATTACGATGAATGATACAGGCAAGTTCTTCATTGCATAGCAGTAGCTCTCAGCCACACATCAACAGAATGTAGAAAACTCATTTGGATGGGCGACCTACAGAACTGAGCCAGCTTTCAGCTGAGGCCAGTGCACGTGCACAGGTCTTTTATGTCTGTGGTAAGCGGGTCACAGACTTTTTTTTTTAATATTTTTTGTCTATGTCAAAACTAGTCTTTTATTTTGCTTAAAAATTATGGTACCTCGCAGAACAATCAAACCTTTCCTAAAATGAGCATTACAAGAAAAAGATTGTTGTTTTTGTTTGACAAAATCTGAGGGTTTTTTTCTTCACAAAATTATGAAGCTCCAAGTAACTCCTCAGAGTTACTGTAAGTACATTCTAGAATTTTCTTAAAATGATTTTTTAAACCATTTTTCTTAATGCCTATTTTCTTTGATGATATTTTCTTTGATGATTGTAAGAAACCATTTGTTTGGGACCCTTGAGTATTAAATGTAGACAATTCCCAGGGATTTATGAATTTATCATTCCATCAGCCCTTTCAAAGAAGACAATATGTCTGCTTATAAGACAAATGAACAGAGGTTAAAGACTTAATCCATGAAACTGTTTTCATATTTCTTTCACGTGTATAAGGCCCTCTAGAGCTGTACGCATTAAGGATGCCAACTTGCTTGAGCTCTCACAATTTATATGCATGTTTAACATTGTTCCCCCTCCTTCTCGCTATGCTTTATGAAAAACTGTCACTGGAGTTTATCTAGCTACTATGGAAACTCAGCCCATCTAATGTGTTTTGAGGTCTATGTAGTTTATTTTTCAACAGAGACATTAATATTAACCCCATTAACATCAAGATCATGAATGAATCTTTTCTTCTTTCAAAACATACCCTTGAAATGTACTTTGTGAAGGCTTTTCCATTTACTACTTTGAGTATCACAGTGATCAAGGGGTTGTTATCTCCTATAAAAGCAGGTAGGAGAAAGAAGGTCTTAATTCAGTGCTGTGATTTCTAACAATTAGACCGAGGGCAAAAGAAAAGAAGGAAACACTAGTAGATCAGATTTTTGCTGTGGTACTCAATATGAATGCTTCTTAACAAAAAAAACCTCTGAAATTTATTAGAACACTAATCTGCTTTGAGGTCACTGAAAATACAAAAAAGTGTACTGGAAATGGCAAAATCTGGACATTTTAAATTCAGCAATACTTTAATACAATTCAAAGGAAAGCGAGGAGCAAATTACTTGAAAAAATAAAGAACATTCACACTCCGCAATTTTCTGTAAATTGAGGTCATACGGGTTTTGCTAGCTCTAAAGTTGAAGTCTGACACCTTGCAGAGGGATAACAAATACAACGGACATGTCCTGTTAATTGGTAACCAGTAGGAGGCTGATCTAGCTTGCTTCTTTTTGGAATTAAATTTCCAGGAGGAGAGAAAGAAACTATATTAAACCAAGCCTTTTCCAATTTACATCACTGGAACAGAGAAGGGTACACTTCATTACCTGTGTTATATGAGTCCACTTTTGACTTGCACTGTCTGAATAGTCTTTCTTAAAAGGCAGTATGGGGGATATAAATATATATTTTTTCAAACTCACTGGCCTTTAGTGCTCGTAGACGCTTTTCCATGTAAGTTTGCCAAGGCAACAGCAGCTGTTATTAAGGTGTTCCATGTGTGCAGAGAGAGAATTGTGCCAATTCATGTGTTATATGGTGATTTTCAGATACGGATAAAAGACAAGTAAAGATAAAGGAAGTCTAAACAACATGCAATATTGCTATGTATAGTTCATGGTCTCCAGAGGTGAAAGGGAATTTTATGGACACATAATATATTTTTGCATTATTACACAGTGTATGAGTCCAATCATATAAGGCTTATTTATATAAACAACTCATGCTTATGTAAGTAATCCTGTTGGCATTGCCTGAGGAAAACCTACTTGTGAAAGTAAATGCTGTTATGAATTATACATCAGCTAGACTATGTTAAAAATTCTATTGTTGCCTGGAACTTCAATGCCAGTCTGTTTCTTCATCTTACCTTTTATTCTGTGATGTCTTCTGGGTGGAGGTTTAACTTTATTCCATTTTTACAGAATCCACCTTAATGAAGCCACCAGACACAGCAAGAAAAGGCAATGTACAATACAAGAGAATATTATTAAGTGGCTGAAAATACAAACCATTATTTTAATATTAATTTAATATTCTGTTTAGAAGAGAAAATATTAAAAAATTGATTGTGATTATATAAGAAAGACAAAAATTCTGTATTTTAACTTTCATATTAAAATGTACTGTGATTTGAGTACAGACATTACCATGTATATGAAGAGCATAATGAGACAAAAAATTTTTGTCCCTCTATCTCTTCCTTCTTCCTGCCCATTCCTACATGATGAAGTAAAACTCTTGAGCTTATAGGTTTTACTCTTGAGCAAGGTGTTTTAGATCTAGCCACCTGCAAGAGAAGCTTAGTTAATATCCCAGAGTTCTATCTTAAGAAAAAAAATAAGAAATATTATAGTCTGATGAGTTGTAATAGTAAGGCTGGAAGCTGCCAATACTCATTAACACAGAACACAGAGGAATCCTGATTATCCATGTAAGGCTTTTTATTTTGCACTTTAAATACAGTGAAATCATAATCTTCATCATTTCCTCATAAAATTGAATGCATTTCACTTATGAGTGCATCCTCCTTAACATAATCTGAAACATCTCAGATTTTATTCAGAGCTCATTGAGAACCAAAAAGGCCAATTATAACAAAGAATCAAGCTAAGTAATAAAATTCCAACGTATACTGAGAGAACAGGGATGTATATTCTATCTTTATCACAAAGACTTAAAACCAATTTAATTTAATCACTTTGAATTACTAAGTGCTGCCAGGGAAATAGTCAGAAGCATATACATTAACTAAGGCAATGAATATTTTGTAGTTTACTCCTGAATTGCACCACTACTGCATAGTGATTATATTTTTATGCACTACTTTAGTTACAGTTATGGAAAAAGCACTTAAAATAAGGCTTCACATGAAGATCTCCATTGCAGTTAGAGTACTACTGCACTAATAAATTCTTCCTGTGACTCTTCAGTTTGCCTCAGATGTAACTCATATGAAAAACCACAAATAACTCTTAATTGTCTATGACTTTTTATCTTGAAATATACACAAAAGGTTCCAAAAGCAAAAAAATACCATGTCACCCTGATTAAAACTGTTGAGGGTATATAAAGCAGTGGATTTCCTGACTGAGTGTCAGAAGCCATTTTTATAGATACCAGCGCCTCACAACCAGAAAATGTCCCTAGCAGCTACTACTGGTCACTGGTTATAGGCTCTTGAATGCCCTGTGAACTGCCACGTACACCTTTCTGATCATGACAAATCTTCCTATGTTTGATTTTCTTGACATATTTTTGCTTCTGATCTGCTACATATTACTAGGTCAACCATCTCAAGAGCATGTGTACCAATGCAGGCAGCTTGGGGAGCAAACAGGAGGAGCTGGAGCTCCATGGCCGGTCAGAAAGTTGGGAGATTATAGGAATAACTGAAATATGGTGTGACAACTCACATGATTGGGGAGTCACAATGGATGACTACAGTCTGCAAGACTCTGAGTCTGTTTGAAACAGAATAGAAGCATACCAGAGATGGCAAAGTGGACAAATACCTGTTGAGAACTACCAGTTCACTGGCAGGAAGTACAAAGATTCAGTTAGAAAAGCAAAATCTCAGGTTGATTTGAAATTGGCCAAAGATGTTAAAATCCATTAGAAAGGGTTCTTTGTGAAGACCAAGCATAAACAGGAGGAAAATACTGGCCCACTGTTAAACAGAAGGGAATTAGTTGCAATAGTGCTGAAAAGGCAGCAGTTCTCTACGCTTCCTTCACCTCCATATTTACCAATGCTGTTTGACCCCAGGTCTTGGGAACAATGGTCCAGGTTGATGATAACACAGGCCAAGAGTCAGCGTGAAGATTTGGTGCGTGAACTTTCACAGGAGCTTGAACGCCTGCACAAATCTATGGGCCCTGACAATATCCACCTGACAGTAAGGCTGACATCGTTGTGAGGCAGCTCTCCATGGTCTTTAAGAAGTTATGGATATCTTCCCAGACACCTGGAACAAGGCCATCACCCCCATCTAACATGAAGGTCTTTAAGGAGGATTCAGGAAATTATAAGCCCAGCAGTCTTTATTTCGGTGACTAGGAAAGTTATGGAACAAATCCTCCTGGAGGCCATCACAAGTCAGATGAAGCACATAACTGGGAAAAGCCAGCACAGATTCACCAAGTGAAAGTTGTGCTTTACAAAATTGGTCACCTTCTCAACAAGATAACCTACTTTGTTGGTGTGGAGCAAGTAGTGGACACTGTCTACCTGGATTTCTTCAAGGCTTTCCACAGGGTCTTCAGAAGCCTTAGAGTTCCACACTTAGAAAAATGTTGTGTTATAGTTTATACCAGTGGTCGGTGTGGTGGGTGTGGAACTGGCTGACTGGTCTCACCCCAAGAGTGGTAAACATCTCTTTTTCAAACCTGACACAAGTGGTATTCCCAGGGACCAATATTGGGCTCAACGCTGTCTTAATGTTTTCGTACATGCCTGGAAAATAGGATCAAATGTAACCTGTGATACCACACTGAGTGGTGAAGTGGGCACTTTGGCAGGGAGAGCCACCCTGCAGGAAGACCTGGATAGGCTGAAAGAGTGAGTTAACAAGAACCTTAGGGAGTCCAGCAAGGACAAGTGTGAGGTATTGCACCTGGAAGAACATAACCCAGGCGTGTCTACCTGGCTGTGGAAAGGTCTTGATGGACAAGTTCAGTATGAATGAACTCTGTGGTGCTGTGGCAAAGAAAGCCAGTGAGATGCTGGGCTGCATCAACAAGGGCATGACCAGCAGAGACAAAGAAGTCGTCATTCTCATTTATCCTGTTCTGGTCAGGCCACAGCTGGAATACTGTGCTCAGTTTTGGTCCCCCCCATACAAAGAGATGTGGACAGGCTGGAGAGGGTCCAGAGAAGTGCCACAGAGATAAGAAAGAGAAGCCTGCCCTCTGAGAAAAGAATGAGAGTGCTGGACTTGTTTTTTGGGTTTGAAAAAAGAAGGTTTGGCTGAGAATTTATCACCATGCTCCATTGACTACAAAGAAGATGGAGCATCCTGTTTACAATAGTAACAAGGAAAAGACAAGGGCTAATGGGTAAGTTACTCCTGGGGAGATTGAAGCTGGACACTTCTAAGATCCAGGTGGACAAGGTGCTGGGCCATCTTGTCTGGATTGTGCTTTTGACAAAAAAAGTTGGGCCAGATAATCCTTGAGATCCCCTTCCAGTATTTCATATTCTATGATTCTTTCATTCTATGATTTCTCTAATGTGGCACCAAATAACAGTTATTAGTTTTCTTTTCACTCAGAAGGTGTAATTGTTGGAGAGTCAATATCTTAAAACCTTGTTCTCTGTGGATTTGTAAGTAATGGTTGTACTGATTGCACCATGTAAGTTGACCTTAAGGAATTAATAGGTTTCACAACATTAAAGACTTGTTGACTGCTTTAATATGTATTGTGAGACTGAGAGAAGGCTTCATTAGCCCTCCAGCACAAATATTCTGAATGAATTGGTTAATGAGATATGAACATAGCAGCCATTCCAAGGAGTCAAAGTTGCTGTGGGTAGCAAGAAGATCCTTTTTCCCCCCCTTCTCCCTATTTTTAAAAAACATTCTGTAAATAAATGTGCCAGTTTTTTTCTGGATGTATAACAGGGCTGGTGATCTTAGGTTCTGTAATGGATATGAAGATGTTCGATGTTATTTGCAAACACTTGATTAAGGAATGTACAGCCACTTAAATTCAACCCAAATTCCTAGCAGTAACCCAATTCCCTTTGTAAGGTCATGCTGACAATATTTGCCCAAAACCTTGCATAATTATGTTGCTTATTGCCTTTCTCTTTCCCATGAGGACTACAGAGAGCTGAAAAGTGGCATTAGATTTTTCTCCTGAGGAAGATACTGCGACTAGATTTAAAACCAATTCTCAAGAAAAAGCCTTCCACTTTTCCCTCTGAACAAGAACCCCTTCTCTCTATATGCAGGCAAACAAGCTTGCCCTCAGCAAGAAAAGTACTTGGGAGAGAAAGAAAAAGAAAAATCAGTGTTCCAACAAGATCAAACCAGCTCCAGATGCTCTCAGGAATTTTTGGGGGCATGCAGAAATGTCATTGTGTTCATTAAACTCCTAGACAGCATTTTCATTTTCTCTATGAGAGCAGTTCTGACCTTGCCAGTCCATTAAACTCTAACAAGAGTCTCTGCAGGTTCATAGTTCCAATTATGACACAGTTTATAGGACCCTAGCAATAAATACTTTGACTTGCTCCACTGTGGGTTGATCTTTGCTCCTGCAGTTTTCAAATAAACAATGGCCTGGAGGTGGAAACTCAAATGCCTGCTTTTTCTTTGAGAAGTAGAATACTGGAAACACCTTGGCTAACACGAGGCTGAGATTCACAAGGAGACTTTTACCCTGGTCTTCTGTTGAAGTTAATTACTTCTTTTTGGCTGACACAACAAATCTATATCAAGTCTGAAAATAATACTAGGAAACAAACTAAACAAGCTAAATAAATATGTACATAACGTAGATGTACATAGTATGTGATAGTATATGATTATTGACTAGTAAAAAGGAGTAAAGAGGTATGTGGGTGGATATGGTATTAATCAAATTATGATTTCAGACACGAGTTCAAATTTTGAGAGTGTATGTGAAGGAACTAAGACTAATGTTTTGCATTATGGTTGGAAATAATGAAAAAAGATTTGACTGTAAGACTGATATCTATTTCTTATACCTATGAAAATTTTAAACCTAGATATTCAGAATTTGTGGGTATGTTTGCAGACATTGGCAGGGAGACTAATTTAAATGAGAGCAAAATAAGTGTACTGCAAAGTTTGTGTACACCACTAGCATCTGCAAAAGACAGACAGTCTTATAAAAATGGGTAATTTTTTTAATTCAATAAGAAATATTTTGTTTACTTATCTAGACATTATGCACTATCATTGTAAGTAAAAACGGAATATTTTTATGATGCTAAACCTATAAGAAATTTTTTAGAAAATCTTACCGTATTATCTCAGAGTGATAAGACAAATATTTTCCAAAAGTGCTCTTAAGACTTATTTCAAGTCCTTAAAAAATGCAACTGTTTAGGAATATTGTCTCTGTCTAGCTTCAACAAAAAAGATAGTTATGTGTGTTGTGTTCTAAAATGATGAGAAACAGTGATAAATCAGAAAAAGAAGAAGTTATAAATGTGGCAGAAATACTATGAAATGATCAGCTTTTGTATATTCAAAAATGCTGAAGAAAAACTATACGAAATCGATTTCATAACTTTTTACATTCAGAAAAACTGCCACAAGTCCTAACATTTCTTCTCTAGTAGATGAGCTTACATTAAAAGTTACTGAAAATCACATAAAGCAAAAATGACCCATAGCATACGGTGTGTTTGAATTTTTAATTAGAATAAGAAATCTTCGGAGAATGTCATTAGTGGGAACTATGAATAAAAAGAAGATGCAATCTCTTCTCTATCATTCTGAGTTGTCAGAAAATATGTGTTAGTGCACTAACTCCCCTGCAGAAAGTTTGGATAAAGCTTTATGAAGCCCTGGAATGATTTCAACTACTAAACAAATAGAAATGTGTATTTATGAGAATACTGAAAGAAGAGGTGATAACAACACTCCAGGGTTTCTTGTGTATTTTAGTTTTGTAGCTAGAGTTAATATATATTTTGCTATGACCTTGGTACTGCAAAGAAGTGAATAAGATGAACCCAATGCCAGTAAAGTTCTCTGTTTTGTCCAAGAATCTGAATAATCTTACTTTTTACTTTTTTTTTCACAGTAAGGCGGGAAGCATTTCCAGAGTATGTTTGCTTTACATGCCTTACACACGCATTCAAATAGCGATTTTATACAGAATTTTGCATATAAAATTTCTGAATGTTTATGGCTTTCCAAATCTGAAAGGTCTAGAGAATGTAGTATGGTCATGCAGACAAATGATGTGTCTTCTTGACAGGTATGTAGATTGCTTGCTTATAAAGCTCCTAAGATTAATAGTCAGCCTTGCAAGTTATACATGATCTGACATCTTAATCTTAAATACAATCAATAAAGAAATCTTATAAAACTAAAAAAAAAAAAAAGAAAAAAATGTTTTGTGCTATAACAACATCAGCATCTTAAGATCTTATACCAGGTTCTTTTACAGTTAAGGAAAAATATTGGCATAGGAAGTAAAATTACTTGAATACCTAATTTTTCTATTTGTTACAAAAAAGAAGAATAAAATATATAATGGATAAATTGCGATGAGATGAGCATGATGCAAGCAAAAGACAAAAAGAATAGGATTGATAAAGATATTGTAATGCTAGGGTTCTTTTCTTTTTGTCATAAAATATGAATTACTTCCTCAACTATTTTTAGTAAATATGTTTTAATACAAAAAGGAATCCTGTTATAGTCACTAGTTTTTTGCTCTTGTTTTTCTAAGCATTACTGTAATTCAATGTAATGTTTGTATGTTTTCAAGTTTGTAAATTGTAATGTGTCTCCTTTTGGTTGATTCCAGCAGAAATATGAAAATCTGTGTCTTACAATCTAAATATCAACACTATTCAAGTGAGCAAACAAATTTCAAATGTGTTTTCCAGGTTTATAGGCTTTTTCCGCTGCTGTTACTGTCAAAACCAGACAGTAAATAAAATGAGACCAAAATCTTATAACACTCAAAAGAATTCATGCAAATCCAATATTACATAGAAATACACTGTGATATGTTTTGGAAGCAGTAAGTACTTGCTTCAGTATAATGAATTCAGAAGTTCAAACCCTTACTTACTGAACTATTTGTATATCAAATGTCATGACTGACTTTTTCAATGCCATCAGTGGCATTTTATGCCGATTTTTGTCCTGAGTCTAGGCTAGTAGACATTCTAGGCATAGATGTGAACTAAGGAGATTCAGGCAAGAATGTTGAAGCAGGGGGAAAAAAGGGGGAGGCAGTAGAAAAGTTTTGAAAGTAGGAAAGTTATGAAAGTCTGTGAATATTACCTTCATTCTCCTCATAACATCCTTTTCTTTCACTGGTGCATTGGTTTGAATACAAGATTCTAAACCTGTGTTTTTCTTATGCTGATAGATCATTCAACTAAAAAGGAAAGTTCTCTTCAGCACTAAATATTGGCAGGTGGAATGGCAAAAGAAGGATATACTGAAGATCAATAATCACTATAATACACAGAACATAAACTAGTCACTTTGTATTTTTTGTATTGTTAGTTATGTATCTGCTTGCTGTATATTTTCTGCATGTGTATGTCTGGTCTTGTAGGACAGAAATATTTACAGCATTCAAATGAGTTGATGAAAAACAATTACCAAGTCTCATTCAAATACACAGCCTCACATCAAAGCAATTCGGTTGAACAGGAAATGAAAGTTGACAATCAGGCTGAAGCAAGTCACTACTCCATTACAAAACCCCAAAATATTATCACTGATTGTGTTAAAAACACCATATGTAGACAATTGAGGTAACTTCAGAAAATAGCAGCAACCCTTAGGAGCAGGAACCTTTAGTCCAAAATCAGTCTGTGGAAGGAATAATGAAGTGAGAGCCCCTCTCTGAGTTCTACATGCTGAAGGCTAAGCCAAATCCTATAGAAACAACAGGGTACATTAACCTTCCTGCTAGAACTTCAACAATCTGTTATTGATTGTGAGTTTTGGCCTGGTTCAGCTATGTACTTTGGCTCAGGCTGCTGAGGAAATTGCCAGGCTGTGAGGAAGTTCATCGTGTAGAGACATATAGTAAGACAGGTAACACTGCAGGCAGAACTAAGATTGTTCAGATAATACTAGTTACAGCCCAACAATTCAAGAGCAAAAGCACTCCTGTCAGATAAGATAAAATCCTAGGATAAAAAAAGGAACACGGAACTGGAAGATGGCAACTCAACATCACTTCTGCAAGGAGCAAAGATCACAGAAACACAGAATCATAGAATATGCTGAGCTGGAAGGCACTCACCCAGATCATCAAGTCCTGGCCCTGCACAGTACCATCCCCAAGAGCCACACCATGTAGCCAAAACTGCCCCCAGCACTCGAGGTGAGGCTGCCCCAGCTCAGAGCAGAGTGGGACAATCCCCT
>VZRQ01005689.1:138398-162355 GCA_013397975.1 Machaerirhynchus nigripectus
TCATATGATTGGTGATTGCTCTGATTTTTTGCCATCTCTCTGCGGGGCCTCCCTGCCTTCGAGGGAGTCAACAGCTCCTCCCACTTTTTTATCATCTGTGATCTTTCTTAGTATCCCGTCCAGTTCTGCATCCAGGTTGTTTTTGAAGTTGTTGAAATGCACAGGGCCAAGAATGGAGCCCTGCAAAACCNTGGTTCAGAATCCAGCACTCTCACTTGATGAACTTCATATGATTGGTGATTGCTCTGATTTTTTGCCATCTCTCTGCGGGGCCTCCCTGCCTTCGAGGGAGTCAACAGCTCCTCCCACTTTTTTATCATCTGTGATCTTTCTTAGTATCCCGTCCAGTTCTGCATCCAGGTTGTTTTTGAAGTTGTTGAAATGCACAGGGCCAAGAATGGAGCCCTGCAAAACCCCAGTGGTGACAGCTCACCAGTCTGATGTTACCCCATTCACTGCAACCCTTCCTGCCCGACCCATGGGCCAGTGGCTCACCCGTTGCATGATGTGTTTATCCAGCTGTGGGCTCTTGCTGTCCTCTCCCCACCTGCCCTCACGGCTGCCTGGCCAGAAGTTACTTATTACAGGGTAGGGGCTCTTAGTAGGTCCATTAGTGGTTAAAACATTAATTATAGTGTTTAAAATACGGTGTTTAAATTATAGTGATTAAAAGATGATTGATAAGCTGTAAACATTAATTATTGTGATTAAAATATGTCATTACAATTATAAATATGTTCTTTTATATAATACAAAACTGCTTGAATTTCTGAACTCAATGCTTCTGTTCCTTCCTTGGATAGACACATTTGAAACATGAATCAAAAAACTTAAGAAAATGTGATGCCCTATTTTTAATAATTAGCTAACTTGTAAGCTTTATAGATCCTAAGTCTTGCATCCATGTCTCAGGTTTTTGTTGAAACTTTCAGAACAGAAAACTACACTTGGCATGTCTCTATTCATATTCAAAGAAAGAATTATTTTACACACATTTCCAATTGCTCTGCATGAACATGTACTCAACAGAGCTAAACCTGAGTAAATTAGCTCAATAGGAATGAGGTGGACTGATAATGTTGTGTTAAAATTTTTTTCACTAAGTTAAAATATAGGAAACCATTGGCAAAGCACAAAATACAAAGCTGAAAAGAAAGGTTGATTATGTTTTCAGTGTCATTTAAAAACATGTTGACATAACATTTTTGTTGTTTCATACGTGTCCTGACATACATACAAGAAAACTGGAATGAATTCCTATTTCAGAGGCACTAAGAGCTTAGATAGAGCTACCTTAGTTTATAATGTTTGTGCACAACTCATCTAATTTATGGGGAGGTAGTATGTCAAGGCTTTTCCTATCCAGCTCAAACTAACTAGTTGAGTTAGGGCAATGGAATTTATTTTTGGGAGCCCCTACATGCACACTTCAACAGGCAATGTCACAGCAGCAGGTTGATCCTGGACAATAGCTAAGTCACCTTCAAGTCACTTGCCCACTCTCCCACAGAGATGGAGGAGAGAATCAGAAGGACAAATGTGAAAGAACCACACGGATTGAGAGATAAAGAAAACTGTTTGTGCAAGCAAAAGCAAGTAAGGAATTCCTTCGCTATTCCTCATGGACAAGTGTTTAGCCATTTCAAGGAAACCAAGGCCTCAGCAAGCGTATCAGTTTCATGGGGAGACGTGATAATCATTAATGTCCCACGTTTCTTCTCCTTGCCTTGAGCTTTTATTACTGAGTGTGATGCTGTATGTTATAGGATATCCCCTTGGACACTTTGGGTCAACTGTCCCAGCTGTGGCCCCTCCCAACCCATTGGAGGGTCAGCTGAAGAAACAGAAAAGATTGTGCAAGCTGTGCAAGCACTACTCAGCATTGGCTAGAACATTGGCTTTTTACCAACACCTCTCTAGTCATCAGTCTAAAACAATGCATTCATCTGAGCTGCTATGAAGAAAAAGTAACTCCAACCCAGGAAAACTGAGTACAATTAAACAAAATATAAAAAATCAAAATCAGTTTTTCAAAGATTAGTAAACATCAAACTCAAACTATTAAAAATCCTTAATGTTTCCTCTCACATTTATACTGTTAATACAGGATATATATGGCAAACAGTGGCTGAACATGAGCCAGCAATGTGCCCATAGATGACCAAGAAGGTGTCTAAAAGGCATCCAAGAAGGCCGATAGCACCTGGCCTGTATCAGAAATAGAGTGACCAGCAATATCAGGGAAGTGGTTCTTCCCCATGCTGGGCACTGGGGAGGCCACACCTCAAGAGCTGTGTTCGGTTCTGGGCCCCTAACTGCAAGATGGACACTGAGGGGCTGGAGCGTGTCTGGAGAAAGGCAATGAAGCTTTCGTTAGTGGCTGGGCAAAAGACTGATGAGGAGCAGTTGAGGGGGCTGGGAGCAAAGGATGCTCAGAGGAGACCTTGTTGCTCTCTACAACTGCCTGAGAGGAGGTTGTAGCCAGGTGGGCTCAGTCTCTTCTCCCAGGCAGCAGAGGACATAATCTTAAGCTGCATCACGGGAAGTTTAGTTCGGACATTAGGAAGAATTTCTTCACAGAAAATGTGATTAGACATTGGAATGGGCTGACCAGAGAGGTGTTGGAATCACCATCCCTGGAGGTGTTTAAAGAAAGAAATGTGCTGTGGTCTGGTGGACATATTGGTGTTTGGTAAAAGGTTATACTTGATGATCTCAGAGGCCGTTTCCAATCTATCTTATTGTGTGACCTTGTGGTATATCAACCATTGGATTTATTATTATACGTATGGATAATATAGATGCAGTCATGAATTCTTGTGTTACATAGGAATCCTGCTACTTCAGTACAACTAAATCTCTAAGATTGATAGGATATGAGAAACTGACCCTATTTTTATGTGATGACATATCTTACTATACTTCCTGTCTCAGAATATTTTCCATACTGTGCACCTTCAGCTGGTTTCTATGGTACTTTATTAAATATAGATATTGACTTCAGTCTCAGATCATGCTGGGCATGTTGTCGAGGAAGATGACAAAGTAAACTGCTTTTTTGCTTGACACTTATGAACTAACTAATGTCTATAGAACATTTTACTTTCTCACAGAATTTAATTCAGCTGCAGTGTGTTCCCATTTGCGTCACATTGTGCAGCTAATAGAGCTTCTCTTCTTCCGAATGTTTCCGGATTAATGCTGTGAAAAGTTCTTTTTAAATGGTTATTTTAATAATCTGGAAATTATGGCTACCCAAATAATACACTATAGCTAGCACCAATCTTAGTATTTATTGCAATTAAGTGGAAACGTGTATGTGTGTACATGTGGTTCCCAGGTTCCCAGGTCATAGCTCTAAGACACCCTGATTGTAGCCACAACTTTGATTTATCTCCTTTTTATTTTACCTGTGGAGATTTAGCCAATACTGAACATGTTCTTGATTGCAGCAACAGCTGTAGATATTTCCAGGGGTCATATCACTAGCAAGGTGCCTGGCATAAATCTTGGATTAATTAAAATTTGGTTTTATAGCTGAGTGGGCAACTCCCATTAATGCAAATTTCCCATTCACCTGATTGTCTGGCTTTTCTTAAAAGTGTGTTATTAAAAAAAAAGAAAAGCATGGAGATCATTATTCTGAAAGGCTCTATCTTCCATATTTTATCTTATTTGCTTATATTGCAGTCAATTTTCCTCTTGAGAAGTTTTGCTTTGTTGAGAAGGTGGTGTGTAACTCATTCATGGGACTTGATTTTCTATACTGGATATGCCTAAAATTAACTACATGCCTACATGCAAAATTGTCCCATTATCTCTCATTTTGAACACTCCTATTAATTTCCCTTTAGCATTTAAATTGAAAATCACGTGGAAAGTACAGCCACCTCTCCTAGATAAGTATAAGTAGAAAGAGATGTTGAAAGCATGGACATAGTCAAGGTTTAAAAGAATGTGGAAATTTTTCAAATTGAGGATTTACAGGTGAGAATGCAGAACCTGTAGACATCATATAAATCTCTTTCCTTGTGCTCCAGTTCTTCATATGGATACATAATCCATCACTGTGATCCCAGTCACATATCTGACTTTTTTACACACCTGTCTTTCAGTAAACATAAAAATACCTTCTCCACATTAAATTCTCTACAGCAGTCAAACAAACAAACAAACAAACAAACAAACAAAAAAAAACCAAACAAACACCCCCCAAACCCCAAACCCCCCAAAATCCAGTTTTTTAATAACTATCATGAATTTAAAGGTATGCAAGATCCCTCTGTTTTATACAGAGTCCTCATAACCTCCTTAACCTCATGAAGCCTTTGGGGTGGTTTGAAAAGTATTTCACCTTACCAAGTAACAGTTTAAGGACTAAATTTTTTGTCTGGACGTGACTTTTACATTAAAGATGGGAAGCCCAGATTAAATATGGGCTTGATTCTACTGACTCCACTGGGGATACACCAAGATTAAATTCAACTCAATGTCTCTGTGGATTTCTGTGGTTATAATTTCAATTTTTCATTGCAAATATTTTGGAAGAATTTCTTTAGGTAGTCACATTTAGAGGATTGATAATAGCCAATTTGATGACAAAATTTTGGAAGGGGCAGATAGAGCAGCTATCTAGCTAGTGAGTATTCAGAGGGACACACTCAGTTTGAACTGAAACTTAGCTCATACAGAGGGGATTTACTTTTGAGCGTCCCCAGTACCTTCTCTTATCCTGGTTGCCAATTCAAGTTGGTCACCAATTCAGCTATATTCACCCTGGTGAAACAGTAGAAGATGGAGCCCCCCATGACACAGTATTTTAACTCTTGCCTGTCTGTCAGATCAAGAGTGGCCATAAGGGTAGCATGACTACTCTGGCCACAATTAAGCATGACTTTATGTGTGTTGCTGGACTGGCACCAGATTGAAATTCTTCTAAATTTTGTAGACTGTTCCAAATCTCTGCAGGTTTTGGGATGCCATCAGGATATGCAGTAGAAGCTCTTCCTGGCCTTGTGCTAGGGAATGTGAATGTGTGGTGTGGATTATATATATGTACCTAATACCATGAGAATCTGGAGACTGCAATTTAAGATTCCTGTTTTGCAAGATTTTACAGGAGTTCTATAGAAGAGTAGTAATGTTTAGACTTCGTTTTTCTTTCCATTTCAACATGTTTAAAATTCAGAGAGAGAAATCCTGTAACTGAAATAATGAGTGACTTTATTGGCTAAGTGGATATTAATTAATATGACACTGGTGTGTTAGCCATGAGACATAATTCCCTTCCAGACTGACCCAATATAATAACAGATCCCTGTATTACTTTCAGATATCTCATCTTGGGAGAATGTGTGTGTGATTATGAGATGTAGTGATGGTATCATAGAATTTCAGAGACTATTCATATTCCTGAATTCAAGCACTTGTCTACATCCTAGGAGATCCTAAACACAATGTTGTGTGGAACATCTGCTGTTCAAGGACATAAGTCTTGGGCATCTTTAAAGAAATTTATATTATTTATTTATTCATTGAGAATGATAATTGATTTGAAAAAATTGAGACCTCATAAATCCAAACATTTTAAGGAAAGCTGGAACAAAATTACAGCCAAAGTTACACAGCTCAAATATGCTTGTCTGGCAAGGTCAGATACTAACTATAAAGCCATGTGTTAATCTTGGGGCATCTACACAATGCTTAAATTGTTTGGTTTTTTGTTTGCTTGTTTGTTTTATATCCAGCCTCAGGTAATTACTTTTTACTAGTCAACACAGCTTACATCAATTATGAAAAAGCTTATGATGAAGGATATTAGTAAATTATCCCTTGAGATCTGACCTCACCAAATGTGAATCAGATGGACAGCAGAGGTGGCTCTGCAAAACAAAGCCAACAACAGTAATCATAATCATATCGGATAGCATCAAGCCAAAATAAACAGCCAAATAGTCATAGTCAGCTAAACAAAATATCTCAGTCCCCAAATGCTGTGATAGAGAACCAATCTACTAATTAAACAACATACCTCTAATTATATGACTTGGTTCCAGAAACATAAAAAATTAAAAGAATACAAAAATTTGTAGATGTGTTGAATTATTCCCTTTTTTTTTTTTTCCATTAAGCCTTTCTAAAATTATTACACATTAATCTCACATTTAGAGAAGTAATATTAACAGATGCTGGGGGGTTTTGGCTTTTTTTTTTGCAAAAGAGTCAGATGATTTAACATAATTTATTCTTCTGTGTTAAAAAGAAAACAAATTAACCTGACATGTGCAGGATTAAACCTAATTCTTCCCAAACTTTTCACATGCTATTCTCTTCTTCATGTCTCCTGCATAAAAATAAAAAAAGTCTTTCATGTTTTTATTTTCTCATTGGTTTCTTTGATACAGCCAAATGTTTCTCATTTTGAATCCCATTGAATGAAGGAAATGCAATATATTTCAATTACAGTTGGGCTAATCTCTCTGCCAAATTGCCTGGTCTATGTAAAACTATAATGTGAGCACTGAATGAAATTGATAAAATTAGCCAACTTTGGCTGAGTTGCTCAAGTCAGAATTATGAGTTTAAATGACAAAACTAATTTAAAGAATGGACTTTGCTGATCCCTACTTTATAGCAATATAAATGCCACCAAGAGTCAGATGGATGACAACATTATGAAAACACAGCAAATGGGAAACCAACAGGATCCATTTCTAAATTAGACTTATAAATTCAACCATATGAAAGTAAGCTATGTAGCTGGCAAGACATCAGGAAATAGTCCACATTAGGGAAAAAAAAAAAGAGGGAAAAAAAGAAGTGATTGTGACATTTTTTTCCCTACATTAAATTGCTGAATGCATTTCACTCCTCATCTTTCACCTTTGTTTCCATGACCAGTGCCTCATGGCTGAAGTATTGTAAAAGTAATTGCCTCTCTGGAGGGGACTAGTGTTCAGGCTCATTATATGAAACAAGCCTCACTTAATGCAATAAATATATTCATATTTGAATAAAACCAGAGATGCTTTCCAACTCGAAACAAGTGGCATAACATATTTTATTAGTGTGATATTGAAAAGTGAAACAGTAAAAAGAGGTGCAAAGACAGGCTGAATTAATATGAATTTAAAAAGAATATTTCCATTCTTCCTTGCCAGCCACATACATTATTATAACAGAAGGGTGTAGCATTTACCACAGATATTAACTGTGAGGCCTATTCACTGGGCTCATCTGTCTAAGTAGCTCTATGATTCCTTACCTTGTGTTTAAATGACTCTGAACCACTTTCTGCAGTGAAAGCTCATGTCAGGCGTGTTACAATTAATTTAAGACCCAGTGAAACCTCTGTTAACATTCATTGGATTCACTTGGGAAAATGAGTTTAAAAGCCTGTGAAAATTAACTGCCACCTTCTTCATGTGGAAGAAGGTGTACAGCCACATCAGCTCACTGCTCCATCCAGGCTGGAGAGCCCTTCTTCCACCAGTCAGCTTGTGCCCACAACTGCGGGTGTCCTCTCACTACTGAATTTAGAGTTCATCTGTGTCTGCATGCAGAAGGGCTGCATTCCTTTATATATGTGTACCCCAGATGTGTCTGTCAGCCAAGCAGCAGTCTCTGATCTGACTCTGGGAAGAGAGATAGGGAGTCAGTGGATCCTGCACCTTCAGAAATGTCGGTAATTTGAAGTCTTGTTGTGTTGGTGGACAAACTGCCCCATCATATTGTCTTTTTGTGTGCCTGTCTTCAAAAATGGTGGTATCATTTTGTGTCTGAAAATGTGACTTTTCTGTCTCCTCACCAGGAAGCTTGTCTCTCCAAAGGTCTGGACTGTTGTATCAGTCTAGGAGTGTGAAATACAAATAATTTGTAGTCTTTACTGACCTTTACAGGGACAATGCTATGCAATACTGCCGTGAGATAGCAAATGTGTGATTAGTGAAAAGGGAACAAAACTAGAAGAGACCGCTGTTGAAAAAAATAAAGAACACAGAATAAAAACCTGAAAAATGGTTTTTATATATTTATATAAAAAAATGGTCCTATGTTAGCTGAGGAAGGTGAGGAAAGACTTGAGAGTTTCTTAGTGTTATTAATACAGACATTTCCTGAGCCTCAGGAATTTATTTTCCAGCATTAATGTTTCTGGGTGTAGTTTTTCATAAATGGAAGAAGTCAGAAATTCTAGTTTGTATACTGTGTTGATACAATTAATGCTTTTTATATGAAAGTTTCATGGACACTTGTGACAGATTTAAGTTATGAGATATTCATCTTTCCTGTTTTTATTTTTACTTCTGGGAGAAGTGTTGCTTTCTAGACCCCTTCTGTCTTTGGTGTACTGATTTATTTCTCTCTGCACCATCCCTATATCCATTCCCTCATCAGATTTTTGCTTTTGTACTTTTCTTATTTGCTGAGAGATGTTCAGTTTTGAGAAGTGGAACAATTAGGTTCAGCCTCAGGCGCTGTGGAAACTTCAGCTTGGCAAAGAAAAGTGAATCCTACATTTGGCAAGCAATGAAGGA
Organism: Machaerirhynchus nigripectus; assembly: GCA_013397975.1. Taxonomy (NCBI): domain Eukaryota; kingdom Metazoa; phylum Chordata; class Aves; order Passeriformes; family Dicruridae; genus Machaerirhynchus; species Machaerirhynchus nigripectus. The sequence goes on from VZRQ01005689.1 coordinate 146,933, forward strand.
ACGTATTTTCAAATATTTTATTTAAAAATGAAAGCATTACACATATGGAATCTTAAATGTTCCTCTAACAAAAGCTCTGAATTTCACTTTCAGATTTTATGTAGAGTTTGTCAGTTCTTTGGATCTAGATGTTCCTCACACAGCTTTCAATAGCTCTGTTAAAAGGAAATACGAAATAAATACATGCAAATTTTAAGAGAATAAAGAAAGGAGAAGAAAATCCTAATACATCCTTTTAATGCATTTCTATTACTCAGACATGTACAGTTTTAATTTTATTCTTTTTGTCAGTTATAGTCTTTTTCAACCTTTGGAAAATAAATTTTTATACTCTTCATGTACAGTATTTTTCAGGGTTGGGGGTGAGGATTTGGGGTGGGGAATGCAAAGAAGAAAATGAAACGTAAAATGTAGAAAGAGCAGTTGTGTCAGTGGAATGCAAATCAGCGCTTTGGATGAGGATCTGAACGTCATAACTTTTCTGAGTACAAGTGCAAACCCCAGGGTAATAATACTTCAGTATTTCAAAGGTTGAGTGGATACACAACAACAAAACCAAGCTTTTGAAATTGAAACACTTGCCTGGTTTTCATTTGTTATTTCCATATAAACACAGAACATAAACTACATCCCACTGGTACCATTTTTACCACAAGGCATGAACTGTATAATTTGGGAGCATGAAATGTGAAACAGGCTATTTTTATAAATGAAACAATTAACTAAAACCACATTTAATTCAGAGTAAGTTTCCTTTCCCTTTTCTGTACTCATATGCCCAAAATGAACTATTTCTTTTCTTAGAAACCAAGACTTATCTCCAACTCATTTTGCAGGTTAGATTTTTGTTTGAAGGAATAAAGTTAAAATCCAGTATGATATGTTATTGTTCTGAGTGGATGATGTGGGTTTAAATCAGTCCCTGCCTTTTGCCCAGGCCTCTGGCAGCAGGCAGTAGCAGTATTGAGGTGGCCAGCACCCCAAGACCCACTCTCATTCACAAGTTCTTTAATCATGGCTGATTCTATTATAGAATGAGTTATTTATTAACAGACTCAAAACTAATAGACACAAGACTTAAAACAGACTACTACTACACAGAAATAAGACAAAAGGGAATACTAGTATTATACACGTGGGATTAAAGGTACCATTAAATCTACTGCTAGAGAAGAAATAGTATAACTTAGGATCCAGTGTTTCTTACCAAATTGTTGAAGGGGCACACATTGAAATCCTTTCTCTCAATTTCCAGGAAAGTAACCATGGAACCTGCATCCAGACTTCTGGAGGAAATCTTCTCACACGTTCCCCAGGAGTGTGTAAGAGACTTTTGCCTCTGTGATAATTTGTGAGGACTTTTATAGACATAAGAACCATGTCTTTTGTTCACCAATGTTTATTTTCTTTTATCTCTTTCCACATCTGCTCTCGTACCAAGATGTGTGCTCAGGGCTGGGGCTCAGACTCTCGGATACCTGGGGGTGACCCCTTGCTGGGCTGTCCGACCCCTTGCTGGGCTGTTAATCTGGCCTGGGTTCTCTTTTCCAAACGCCCCAGCCAGGAGAGGCAGGGGGACGTCCTGCCACAGTTATGAGGTATTTGGTCTTCTTAACATCATCCTGTGTTGTACTATCATATATTTGCCCTATCCCAGACCCATAACATATTACTCAAGCTTGTTTTCAAGATCATAAACAAGATCGAAAGGGAGCATATCCTTGGGCTCATCTCTACTCTGCCTTATTCTCCTGACCAAGGATGCTCTTTAAAAGCCTCTTTATTACTGTAAGTATATTTCTTTCCAGTGCCTGCTCTAAAATTAGAACTCAAACTGCTCTTTGTCCAGCTCTTAATGTTTCCCAGGAACCTATTAAATCTTTTTGACCTACATAGCACCTAACTAGGAAGCATCAAGCAATGCAGAGTTTAACTTGAAAGAACTACATGTAATTGTTAATGAGAAACAAAACTGTGGAAATAAGAAGAAGACCCCTGAAATGGAGCACACCCTGCAGTTATGGTTTCTATTGCCTGGATAATAATGGAGACATGTTATATCTAATAGACCGTATATGCTCCAGGATGAAAAACTAGTGTTAAGAGTACAGTAAAGTTTCCTCAGAAGACATATTTTGACAATAGGAAGAAAAGAAGAGAGACAGAGGTATGTCATTTCAGCCTTGGATCTGATATTTAAGAACTCTGTCCAAGGAATGGCCGTGGGTCTTCTGCTGCAGTGAGACATCTGATTCAAAAATATAAGCCTTGACTACCTCTGGTATATTTTCAAAAGAGGAGGCTGATGATGGAGCAGAGGGTATGCTCATCAACTTTTCTGATGACAGATAATTGCAAGGTGGGGCTGATACACCTGAGGGTTGTGCTGCCATCCAGTGGGACTTGAAGAGGCTGAAGAAATGAGCTGACATGAACCTCATGCAACAATGGGAAGTGCAGAGTTCTGCACCCGAGAAGTAACAATTCCAGGCACCAGCACTGGCTGGGAGACACCCAGGTGCAGAGCAGCTTGTCAGTAAAGGACCTGGGAGTCATCCCAGTGGACACCAGATTGACCTTAAGCCAGCAGTGCCATTTTCTTGATTCCATCATTGTTCTTTCTGATTGCTTAACTAAATATCCATCAAGGTATGGAGATATGGAGGAAGGGAGAATGATTGAATACATACTTTTGTTATTAGTCAGCTCAGCTGATAGATGGGAATTGTCAGTTGCTTTTAGCTGCCCCAATAAATATTTTTTTATTTAAAATGGAAATCCTCCAGTAGGAGACGTAAAGACCCAGCCTGTTCCCATTTGTCTGAGAGCAGATATTCTATTAATATGCACACAGCTGGGTTTTTTCCCGTAGTTTATTCGCTTTAGGCTTCTTAGCAATCATGCCTAAATGGATTGTCTTGCTGGAGAGGTCTAATCTTTGGCAAAGCAACGTCCGAGCAGCCAATCTTGACAGAATTTTTAGAAATGTTGCCTGGCCATTAGACACCCAGGAATTCTGGAATGGTAAATGTGAATGTATTTTCATATTTACAACCTGGTGGAAATATAAGTCTTCCTGAGAATTCTGAGCAGTCAGTAGGACTTATGAGGTGAACTTGCATAAATGCTAATGTGACTAATAGATAACATAAGTATTGAGTTGGGGATCAAGTTTTTGCTGTTTAAAATAGTGTTATACTGTGAGGTCAGATGGGCAGCAGAGCACAGGTCACCACAGGACAGTAATGAAATTTGGAAAGGGGTAAATTTCCCTTTCAGCCACAACTAAGGTAACTGGCTCGGCAATACCACAGTACAGTGGTACTGTGCTTAAATATGACTGGTTCAGTCCTTTCTCCAAGGAGCTCTGAGCACGTATCAGGAACCAGAGGAAGTCTACCGAATATTCATAACGAAAATGTGCAGTTAAGTAGTGCTGAGGATGCTGTACTCAAGTGATAGGATGATGTGCATCATCTATGCCACTAAATTACACAAAAAATATCTGGAGAATTCTAGTTTATCAACAGCTTTTAATGCCTGATATCCTATGCACCACATAGCAATGTTATCATTGTTATACTGTGCATTGCAGGTTTTTTGTTAAAAATTATTGAATACAAGCATCATCTGCTTTTATAACTATTCCTCCTTACAGAGAAATGAATAACATTGTTCAAAGATACACCATATAATTTTCTTTCTCTTTCTGCAAATTTTATTATCTCAATTAACTAATTGTACTGTTACCAGAGCTAAAGATCCTAATGCAGAAAGAGAGATGCCTCGGCATGAAAAGACATTGCAAATTGGCTTATTTACTGCTACTAAAGAAATAAAAGCAGGAGTTGAAAACAAGATGATTGTGTTGTCACTCCCTTGGCTCAGTAGTCTTGGTTGTAAGCATATCCACTAGTTCTCTGAACAAGCATCCACAATCAAAAGTCAGATCTTCTGTTCATTCATTTCTACTCACACACTCACTACCCACTTTGAACTGAACAGGAAACAGTATCACCTGTGTGCACCTCAAAAAGTCTTTACGTTCAAAAGCCACAAGTTACTTCCTATTTTTCCACTAGTAGTTACAACTCAGGTCCATGAACTGACTTTGTGTGAATTTATGAGAAGCAAAAAATTAAGGGACAAGAATGGGCAGAGAAAGCCTAAATTATCTGACTCCTAGGCTTTCTTTCCCTCTGCTGATACTGTATGTGTGTACCTCAGCTGGTTTGGAGGAAGCACTGTCAAAATCTGTTGAAAGCTGTTTGTCTGAACTGAGAGTTAAAAATCATTATAAAGCAAATTAGCTCTCTATGTTTTGATCAAGGGAAAATCTTATCTTTTTACCAGGTTGCTTGAGGTCTGTACACACAAGTCTCCGCTTTAGTCCCCATCCCTTCCTCTTCGTCCCTCCTCCTGTACTTGCCCGTCCTCTTTCTGGAAAAACTCCTATTGGAGGAACAATAATAAGTCACACAAAGCTCACTTCTTTGGGCTCGCTTCTTTCCTTTTCACTGATACCTGACTTGGAGCTGCACGGTGTGTGATGGTGAGCAAATACTATACTGAAGTAAATTTTACAGGTAATAAACAACTGCATGGTGAATGTTCTTGAAGAAAACAGGAGTAAGTCTTCAAGGCTGTCAGTCTAACAACTTCCTGGAAAAGCAACAACTGTTGCCAAGTCTTTATTCACAAACTGAGAAATGCATGAGGTTGTCAATGGACTCTACCACCTGAAGTCTCTAGCACTGAATTCTTGTTTGTAGTTACAGCTCATGGCAGACTGATGATTTTGCTGGAAATCAAAATCACCTATATATCTATGAAACATAGAGATGGAGAGGGAAATTTTTCCCTAACAAATATGTTACAATTCCAGGGGGAAATGCCATCTGAAGAAAGTAGATCAGTTGGCCTGTTCATCTAATTACATGCCTTTTCACTGAACAGTGAGAAGATGCCCTATTAGTGCTAAATGTACTGATAAATTTGTAAAGTAGACACGTCTTTGTCCTTTGAATGAGGCAAATATCCTCAACCTATCCACTTACTGTTAATCAGTACTCGCATTAGATCAGTGACCTACATTGCTTTTTTCTTGAAAAGAAGCTTTCTTAGTCTGAAAAGGACCCTCTTTCAAATCCTGCACACCATATAAACACATCCTTTAAGTGTACACTTTTAAAAACATGAAAGAAACAAACATTAGGTGGAGAATGAAATCAATATTAGCCACTTGTTTGGCATTGTTCTTGTTTTTCAACTTTCATATATATTTTTTAATTTTAATAAGCTCTGGTTTCTAAAATTGCTTGTGTATTACTCTGAAAACTTATAGCTTTTGAAACACAGAAAGTCACCTAGACTTGGACTGTAATAATACATTCACCAAGTAATTCAAATGAGGGGAAAAGTATTTTTTTTTTTTATGTTTCTCCTGTCAAACAAAAGTGCTGACTTTTGAAGGACGCAGAAACTCTTGGCCATAATGGAGGCAGCTGACATCTTAACAACTCCCCTCAATATTCTGCACAAGAATCACAGTATCACAGAAACATTTTGGTTGGTAAACACCTCCAAGATCATTAAATCCAGCCTTTGACTCAATGATCACCGTCTTGTCAACTAGATCATGGCACTAGGAGCCACATTCAGTTGTCTCTTTAATGCCTTCAGGGATGGTGATTCCACAACCTCCCTGGGCAGTCCATTCCAATGGTTAGCAACCCTTTTAGTGAGGAAGTTGTTCCTGATGTCTAACCTGAACCTCCCCTGGCATAGAATAAATCTATATCTTCTCATTCTGTTACTCGTCACCTGGGAGAAGATCCTGACCCCACCTGGCTACAACTGCCTTTCAGAAAGGTGTAAAGAGAGATGAGGTTCCCCCTGAGCCTCCTTTTCTCCAGGATAAACACCCACAGCTCCCTTAGCCTCTCCTCATCAGGCTTGTGCTCCAGATCCTTCACCAGCTCTATTGCCCTTCTCTGGACATACTGCAGCATCTCAATGTCTTTGTTGTAGTGAGGGGCCCAGAACTGGACACAGGATTTGAGGTGCGGCCTCACCAGTGCTGAGTACAGAGGGACAGTAGCTGCCCTGGTCCTGCTGACGACACTATTGCTGATCCAGACCAGGATGCCCTTGGCCTTCTTGGCCACCCAGGCACAGCTGGCTCATGTTCAGCTGCTGTTGACCAGCACCCTCAGGTCCTTTTGTACCAGGCAGCTTTCCAACCACTCTGCCCCCCAGCCTATAACACTGCAGGGGTTGTTGTAACCCAAGAGCAGGACTCAACACTTGGCCTTGCCAAACCTCAGACCACTGGCCTTGAACCATCAATCCAGCCTATCCAGATCCCTCTGCAGGGCCTTCCTGTCCTCCAGCAGATCAACACTCCCACCCAATTTAGTGTTATCTGCAAACTGACTACAGGGCCACTTGATCCCCTTGTCCAGAACATGAAAAGATACAAAACAGGACTAACCTCAATAGTGAGCCCTGGGGAACCTCACTGGTGACCAGCTAACAGCTGGATGTGGCACCATTCACCACCACTCTCTGGGCCCAGACATCCAGAGGGTTTTTAACCCAACGGCCAAGAGTGCACCTGTCCAAGCTGTGAGCTCCAAGTCCAGTAGAGTGCTGTGGGAGACAGTGCCAAAGGCTTTCCTGAAGTCCTTCAATACTGAACCATACCAGTATGTTTCTAAGAAGTTCTACTCAGTGACTTTTCCTACCTTGAATATGGGCTCCTTGGGATTGTCTACCAGATGGTGTTGAAGGGATCACAACATAGATAAAAACTGTATCTGAAGTAAAGCCTAGTTCAGCTGCCTTGCTCTGTGATTGATTTCACAGGGGAAGTTTAATCCAAATTTGCACTTGAATGTCTGAACTCAATGGTCAGTCATGTGTGAAAATCTCTAGATTGCTTACAATTTTGTTTACAAAACTTCCATCAGGTCCTCTAAATTTCCCAGTACTTCCAGATATCTGCAGATACCCTACAGTTGTCCAGCTAACAGATCTGGATATAAGACTGTGAAAGTTAGTTCCTGTAGGGACAGCTGGCATCTGTAAGTCACCTGAATATAACATGTGTGGTAAAGCAGACTGCTGGTCTGTCTTACGGTTACCAGCCAGATGCTCGCTGCTGTGTTCAGTTGCTTGTTCTCAGATTGCAACCTCAATCCAGAAAAGTTTTAAATACCCATGTGAAGGACCTTATCAAATGCTGTTTCTCTCAGACTTCCAGTTGTCATATCTTTGGCAAATAATTGGAAAGTGTGTTGCTGAGAAGTTAAGTAACATGTGGCATCATCCAAAAATTGGGGATAAAATGCAGGTCCTGAACTCAATGATATATTTAGGCACTAGAGCGAGATCTGATAAATAAGAACTTTCCTAGTTATCAAATCAATGCATCTTTCATTGGTACTGACTTAGCTCTTTTAAGTTAGACAGGTTTTTTTGGTCTTCTATTCTGGGCCATTTGGAATGTAATCTTTACTGTCTCCAAAGTGCCAGCGACAGCTTTTCAAAAAAGACCTTGTTTTAATTTCAACAGATAGGTTGACTGAATTATTCTGTCAGGTTCAGCTTTGAGGTCTGGCCAAATCCTGAAGTGTCTAAGAAAATCTCCACTCTCACTTTTACCTGGGAAGAGGCTAATTAGTTGGCACTGGTTACATACTATAGAAAGTGGAACTCTGAGAAGTCTTTAATAAGGAAGCCCCACCTTGCAACACCCAGTATTAAACCAAGCAAAGCATCTTAATAGGCTGTTCAGCAGTATTTCCTCTCACTAGAGCATAAGTGATGAGTGTTTTCATACTTGCTATTATTTTTCCTGTATCCATTATTAAGCCAAATAACAAAGATTATTGGGCTACCTAAAATTTAATATGACTTCACCTGACTCTTTGAACTGTCTGTTTCACAGTGGTTTCATGTAAATTCTATATGCAACCTCGAGAGATTTTTCTCAATAAAATTACTTTTTATTAAACTACCAATAAAAAAAAAAAAAAACAATTAAAAAAGACAAACACAAAGCAAACAGTGACGCTCAACTACTCCCCAAGAGTAGCATAACCCAAGTCCCCAGTCGTTGTACAGATGTGGCCCTCTGCAATGCAGGACTAGTTTTTGGCAGAGGCCATAGAAGCAGATGAAAGTTAGGCCTATGTCTGATGGCATACACAAGTGTTTCAATCATAGAGGAGCATCTCCATCATCAGGGTCATGTAATGTGTCTTTCTTTAGCTGATATCTTCCATTCTTCTCTTTTATTCTACAGCATGATTCTATGAAATAACTACTACAGTGTTGATTCTAAGTAAAACCTAAGCTTCTGTTCTTGGCCCTCTATGCTTTTTCCTATATAACTAGCCAGAAAATAGCCACAAAAATTATCTCTAGAGGATGACTGAAGAGTGTCCCACTCTAAATGAGTTCCCAAGTTGGCATAGAGTCGGGGAGGCATGAATGGAAAGGGTCAGTTAAGGGTAGATTTGAGATGTCCTACCTGATTGCTGCAGTCAGTGTACTTTAGATCAGCTATAATGGCCTTTTCAGCTAAAACTGAAAAAGGTAGCTTTGAATCCCTTCCCTTTCACGCCCCCTTTCACACCTGCACTAATCACCATTCTTGGAAGCATCTAAAAGGCTGGTGGGTGTGGCACTTGATGACATGGTTTAGGGGTGAACATAATAGTGCTGGGTTAAGGGTTGGATTTAATAACCTCAGAGGTCTTTTCCAGTGAATGATACTAGGAATCTATAAACATGATCTCAGCATAAACTGAGACTCTGCATATGATAACTCTACATTGTTCCAGGTTTTCTACATAGACTCTGAAAATCTTACAGCAGTAAACTCATTGAATCAGGAAGGAAAATAGTTAATTACTGGAATAATTGACTCAGTCACCAACTCTAAACCTTTTGTAAAGGTTTGTCTTTCAGGGAAAAAAGTGTATTCAAATGAACGTTTTCTGGTCCAGCATGTTTTGGTTTGCTAAGGGAAAAAAAAAAGAAAAGAAAAAACTTCAGAACTCAACTGCTGCTGTCCTTTGGACAGTTGTCCTTAGAGAGAGATGCCAACAATCATTCTGATGCTATTTTTTCCCTCTAAAGAAAAGTACGGCAGTAGTACATTCACAGAAATGTCACCATTTTGTTGTTGCTCTTTAAACAGACCTTCTGGTCATGCTTTCCTGCTTTCTCCTCTGTTCTGCAGAGCCTTCAAAGCAGCATTGTGCTTAAACTTTAAATGATATTTCAACTTACTGCAAAACCCCGAGGCGTTGGCACACTTCCAAGGCATTTAGGACTTCTCCCACTTTAAAAAGAGAGAGGAAAGAGAGTGTGCAAGAGAAGTGAGGGGGAGGGGCAAAACTTTTAATGAATTCCACACCTGCACAGCTGAAAGGTGTTTTATTATTAGAGGTCTCCGGAGTTGTTCAAGTCTGGAGATTATAATGTAGCAATTAAAGCAGGCATTGTAGTAGGACTCATTATCTTAGCAGATTTCTATCATCTGTAATTGACAGAGAATGCTTAATCTGAGACATTTAGTAAAATAATGACTGGACCAGTTACACTAAGGAAAAGGGAAAGAAACCATGGTTCAGGTCATATTACATTTTGAAAGATGAAATAAGCAGTAATTCTGTGGAAACTTCAATTTCCAAGGAAAAAACAACACCACAGATGTGTTTTTTTCAGTGAGACTAAATTTGTGGGGCTGATGCATAAATAATTGCCAGGTTTCTTGGTTTTGGCCTCTAAAAAGTAATTTGTGATTTTACTTCATCCACTAATCACAGCTGCTTTCACTTCATGGTTTGAGTAAATGCTTTAGAAAAGGAAAAACAGTCCTGGAAGCACTGAAGGAAGGAGGTAAGGAGAAAGATTTTCTGAAGCTGTATTTAAAAAGTGAATATTAGTATTATCAAAGCATCAGCAAACACTCTAAAGCACTCCAGCTGGGGTCACTCTCTTAACAACAGTGTAGATGTTTGGATCAGTTCCACCAAGACAAGGGGAAACACATTCCTTTATGTAAAACTATCCTTTCTTTTTCCAAGCGGTGGATCCAAACGACAATAAATGAAGTTATCCTACATGTTGCTACATCATACCCCACTACAATTCCCATGTTTCATATGTTTCTCTATGATCTAGAAAGAAACAAGTGCTATTATAACATTGTTGTTGGCGTAAATAGACCACAGAGTTGCAACACTGCCTTTAGAGTTGTGTGTATAAATTAAACCACAGCCTTGGCTAAGTCAGGCTTTTTGCAGCTGATATTACTTACTCTTGTCCAATGTGTGAGGGAAACTAGGGACATCAACACAGCTACTGCTGAACACCAGCTCACAGGGACTGAAAGAGTTCATAGATTTTGGTCGCTCCTAAGTGGAGGAACAGGAAAGAGTTGTGGAATGTAAAATGGAGTAGAGTTTGTTGCTGAAAAGTTAGTGTTTATACATCAGAAATTCAAACAGTGTTATTTAAAAATTTTAAAGAAATAATCAAAGAAATATCAAAGACATAGCAGAAGCTATCAAAGAAATAGCAGAAGCTCTGATACTCTCTCTACCCCACACTTATTCTAACAATTCTACTGTATGAAGTTTGGTAAGCTGCCACATTAAATTAAATGAGCAAATATTATTATCTATGTGTGATTTTTTTCTAACTGTTCTTACAGTTTATCTCACAATCCCATTTTCCCAGATTGTATTGGATACAAGAAGACCTGTGTCATATGTATAAGAAAAAAAGCCTTCTTACAACAACACTTCTTAGCTGCTACATAGTATTAGGAGATTGAGGATAATGTGAAATTCATCATCTAAAATTTGGAAGTGTTTGGAGTAGTTTGCTATTTATGTACTTTCACAAATATCATTCTCAATGGGAGAATAATGAAACTAATTCACAGTTCATACATTATACTTGTGCTCCTCAGAAAAGTACACATGGTGTATGCTCCAGTGGAGACTGAATCCTTCATTGAGACCTAATTATTTTGAAGGTGCTCAGGAAAAAAATCTGTACCCTATCTTCCACAGATGCACTGGAATGGCGTGCTGCTTTCCTTTGTATGTTCCAACCAAAGCAAATGACTGCAGTAACCTGAAAATTTTCCTGTGTATGAAACAGCCAGTGTTTTAGCCTTCTCCTTTCCTTACTGTAATCAATGGACATTGACAATTTATTAAGGAAAAAACACATATTTTTTAACTTTTTTAACTCAAGACACAAAATGGCCATCAAACTTATTGATGTCATACTGAAAAAACCCTGTCTTCTGTTTCTCTCTTGAGAAAAATTATGGCAGAAAATAATAGGAAGCAATCTGAAAGAGGACCACAGGACCAGTAACATGTAGACTGATTCACAAAACACAGAGGGGAAAAAGGATGACTTTTTCACTATTTGAAATAGTGAGATAAGTGTACTTGCAGAACTTTAAAGGCATGTGGAATATGGTTTTTCATAAAGTACTTGTTGTCCATTTTTTAGACTGATTCCTTTGTGCTCTTGAATAACTCTGAAAACATCATTTGGTAGGAGAGGCGAGAACACATTCATGGGGCAAGGGAAAGCTCATTCATGCAAGTTCCCTGCTGACCTTGGGAACTGGTGCCGGAGCTCCTGGCTGCTGGAAGCAGGCCTGCCCCATGCAGGCAGCCTTTACCAGAGTGGGTTATCCCAGACACAGTTGCTTGATTCAAACCAGCTGTTTGAGGTCCTGATGATCTCCTCAGCCATTCGAGCTTTGCTAGGATTTGCCTCATTTAGTACTCAGTAATCAGTTATGATGACTCTGTCCAGGGTTTCATGTGGTGAGGGAGTGTGAATTCAGAAGAGAGAAGAGAGTCTTATGAATACTGAAACTTCCACTGTTATCAACATTTTTCCTTCAGAAGAAAATAACTCTTGCAGCCTATAAATTTCCTTTTATGACTTTTTAGTCCATAAGTGCTACTTGCATTGGTAGAAATCTGCAGACACAAGAGTCACCATTATAATATAAAGAACAAACCCAAACTAAAAAAAAAATGGCAATTTGGCTCTAGAGTAGATAAAAGAGTTGAGATGTGGCAGAGGAAAGTCTAAAACACCTTTCTTAATATTTAACAGAAGCACACGCTTAGATTTTTAAAAAATAATTTTCTGGGGCAAAAGAAACTAAGCCTGCATCTGCTCTGATCCTTTCATATTCTCCTTATCATGACAAAAAGTCACATTTCTGTTTTTCTTTGCAAAATGGAAGGAAATGACCTTTACCCTAAAATAACAGTTGCGTATGATTTAGGTGAAACCAGCTGTATAAGTTCAGGCCCAAATGAATACATATAGCTGTTTCAGCAGTATTTTCAATTACATGAGTCAGAGTCGGGTAGCAGGCTGCATCTTTATGGGTAATAGCATTAAGATGCTTAGATTTCTGAACAATTAACAATTCATTGGATAGCATTAACAGTTTGTAGCTCCACTTTAGGCTGTTAACTTTGCAAATGACCCTTAAAGCTCATGGTGATAGATTTCAACAGCATCATTACATTAATACTGGTGATACCACATTCTGTAAGTTTCTATAGTAACACATCTGTGGCCTGTGAAGCAAGTTCTAATGGAAGACTGAGAAATTAATGTACATAATAGTGCAATCTTTTAATATATTAGTAACAACTTGATTATAAAGAGAGTTCATGAGCAGAAAATAATAAGGATCTCCATCTCTTATGTAGTATTGAATGACACAATATAGAAACAGGAACTCCTCCTTAAAAAAAGTAATCCAGATCTTGATGTTCATGTTTCTATTTTAAGTAAATTCATTAACTGAGGAGTGTCAATGCCTGGGCCTGATAAGTAACCACTATAACTTCCAACATTAAATATAATCAGTTTTACCTACTGAAACAATGCATTCTAAATTACAAATCCTTTCTCAGCATTGTAGCCTGATAATTTTTCTTTTCCTGTTGTATGAGACATTGCTATTTAGCCAATGAGAAATGCTAAAAGGTAGTATTTTTCCCACCCAAATAGTTTTGAGATGTAACAGGAGAAGGCAACGCAGCACTTAACAGACTTGTTACTGGCAACTCCTTGAGCATGGGAATATCAAGCTACGCTGATGTTCACAGTGCCAGACTTCTGTTCTGAGTTATTTTTCTTCCTAACTTATTTGTAAATGGAAATATTTTTGCATGGTTTATGCCAAATCATTCATTATCAGAAAATATATTGCTTCAGCAGTGGCTAAATCCTGTAATTTTAGGGTTGTGCCATTTAGTTTAATTAGGTCTTATACTAAGTTCCTGTTATTTGAACAGTAAAAGGTTGGTTTGAGATATCTTTGGGTGAATTGCTTCTAGACAGTATTGTTTTTAAGAACTTATGCAAAGAATAGAAAAACACTGTAGTTCACAAAACTTTCTCATACTGCTCCCCTCTGCAAGGAAAGGGGAAGGTGATGACACACCTCAGTACAAATAAACACAGTCAACAGCGACAGAAGAGTGCTTTCAGAAAAGTTTCCAAAAGATTCAATTGCAAGAGAAATTTCACATATTTTGGTTTCTGAAAAAAACCCCAGCAGCCTTATTCTACAGCAAATCACAAAATAAAAGTGATTATTTCAAAAGTTTTCACACATACCCCTAAATTTGCAAGGAGAGAGATGGAATGTTTCTTCCAATATTAGTGAAATCTGAAGTTTTTCAAAGAGAAGGGGAAGGGAGAAGGGAAAGATCTGCAGTAGAGATGGTCTGCTCGTACAGTAGTGCCTGCAAGTACAGCACCAATATATTAGTTTATTTAGTCCAGAATCTTCGTCCTTATTTGTACAGTACTTGAGTGGAGCAGGATTCTGATTCTGGGAACAGCATCCAGTTACAAAGCTCATAACGGCAGCAGCAGACTGGATAAGTACCTAATCTTCATGTATCTCATTATATAGGGTCGTGGAGGTTTAAAATGTACTTATGCTTTGGAGAACTTAGACATCTAAAGTGGGTTTTCTGGTGCTGATTACTCTCTGTCAGCTGCCTTCTCACCCTGGAAATACTTGTACTTAAATGTCCCAGCCAACCAGACTTGAGGTTTTAAATTTTGTAGGAGCACAGTTCAGTGCAGAGTAAGTTGACAACCACCAGGCCTCACCTGGATCCCAAAACTGGATATTCCCCAGGTAGATTCTACTAAGCAACCTAATGAAAGCTAATGCAAAAGAATAGGAAAGAGACCTACACAAAATGGATTTGTGGCTACCCTTTCTTGGAAACTTATCCACAAAGAAGGGAAGTTTAGATTTCCTTTTTCTTCAGGGTTTAACATATTTCTGTATGAAATCAGAGACCCCCATTTACTCTGCAGTCTGCATGGATTTATATTCTTGTATTCCATAAATCTCGCATATTCTTTATGGCCTGTGTTTTAGTTACTTTGCATCGTTTGTGATGAGTTAATGTAGAGAGAAACAGAGATATTCCCCGAATGCCCCAGTTCAGCAGTGCTGCAGTTGAAGAGGAAAAGGTTTATGGTTTTTAATCACCTAGGAGGCTATTTGCTAAGTGTGTGGCTATTTTTAAGTGTTTGGATTTTAGCAATGACCCTCCCCAAAAACATGGATTTTCTTATCTAGGAGTAGGTACAAAGCAATGAGGCATTAACGTTCCTGTGTTTTAGAAATAAGAGGTGTAGAGCTGTGTAGATAGACATACTCTGATGATGTCTCAATAAAATCAACATAACTTTGTACTTTTGAATTTTGTCCCAGTCTGTTGTCCTTTGTTTTCATCTATCTGATGGTGCTTAAGATATCAGTAGGTCTACTTTATTCATTGTCTGTTAACCATAATAGCCAGGTATTTTAACAAGTCATAATTTCTCAGAAAATGCCTTTTGTTTGCATTAAGAACTCATTAATGCTTCATGAGATCAGTCCAACACCGCCAATTGTTCTGGCAGATACATTTGGAAATCAGACTGGTTATGAGAAATAGGTCTCAAATTATTAGTTTAAAATTCAACATAGACAAGGTTTCAATACCCGAAAACAAATAAAAAAATCGGCTAAAGAAAATGAAGAAAATCTGTGTATTCAGTTGTCCATAAGAAAATATCCTGTGGTTTTCACTCTACATATGAGTCACAAAAAGATAATTTTGTGGACAAGTCATCCCTTAGCTGATTCTAACAGAGGTATTCTATGCAGAATATCCAGAAAAATCACTTCTCTTCAATCTAGTTCTCTGTCTTGGTTTGAAAGACAGGTGTCTGCCAAGGAAGGCAGGAACCTCCATTGGAACGGAGAATATGGCCCCCTTCCCTCCAAACTGTTATACCTTTGAAATTAAGGGGCTTTCAGGCAAAGAAACTAGTATG
>VZRQ01005689.1:162911-180634 GCA_013397975.1 Machaerirhynchus nigripectus
CCCCCCCACCCCCCTTTTTTTTTTTCCCAAGGCCCAATTCTCACTTTATCTCTGCCCTTTGGAGAGAAACCTTCAGATAAGAGAGTAGCCAGCTGCACCCTTGCGGGGCAACTTCTTTTGTCTCTCTTAAGTACCTAGTCATTATTTTCTCTTAGCAACAAAATCGGAGAAAAATCCCTAAGAGAAAGAAAACAAAAGNGTGGGCTGGGCTCCAGCGGTGGCAGCAGCAAATTCCCGCCCTGTAAGCAGCAACTCTGCTGACTTCTTCCAAAGCAGGAAGAGCAAGAGAGATAGAAGCTGCCCCAGCCCCACCCCCCCACCCCCCTTTTTTTTTTTCCCAAGGCCCAATTCTCACTTTATCTCTGCCCTTTGGAGAGAAACCTTCAGATAAGAGAGTAGCCAGCTGCACCCTTGCGGGGCAACTTCTTTTGTCTCTCTTAAGTACCTAGTCATTATTTTCTCTTAGCAACAAAATCGGAGAAAAATCCCTAAGAGAAAGAAAACAAAAGGAAAAACCCTAACCTCCTACATTATTCTTGTAGCAGTCAAGCAAGTAACATCAGTTATTGAAATTAATTAGGATATTGTTAGTGTATTTCACTAACAAAAATGATGCACCCATCATTTGTTTCCATTACAAGCTTTCATTTTTTTCCCCACTATAAAACTCCAAAACATTATGACCAATTACCGAATAAATTAAGGGATCATGTCGTGGGTAGGACTTGATGACTTCTCAAGGTCCTTTCTAACCCTCTGTTTCACTGATGATAGATGTCTTAATTTTAGTTCTGAGTGAGACTCCATAGGGCCTTATGCCTGATAAGCCTTTTTTTCTGGAAAGGAAGTTAATATGTTCTCAAGATATTAGCCATATAAATAATTAGAAACCCAGATGTTAGTCACGTAAGGTATTTCCAGAAAAGAAATTTCAGGGGAGATGAAGGCAGCATTCAATGTTTGGCAAGGAAGCAGTATGTTCCAGTTATCTCAGCAAGTCTATCACGCTTCATACATCAGAAGGTGTAAGTCCCTTAAGGGTCCTGCCAATCGAAATGAGTGGAAAATTCCTTGCTCAAGCACAGAATAAAGGTATGTCTGACATGTACCTGGAGTTGGTAGAGTCTATCATCTCAGAGCACAGACATGGTCAGGGCTTATATGTGACTTAGAGGAAAGCAAGGAAAAAAGTTCACTCCTAGAGATCAAACTGTCCATCAAAGACAACTCTTTCCTGACCCCAGTTAAAGGAAATTCTGAAGTACAAAATGTGATTACATTCATTAGCATAATATAAAATTGCATCATTTAGAGTGCTGTCTCTCTAATTTTTTTTAATAAAATATATGTAAGTAATTATATCTTACTAGTTAGCACTATTTAATCCACTTGTGATTCCTGGTGTTAGTTTGGATATAAATGCTGATATCAAAGTGAGTCCACCTGGAAACTGTATCTGGATGTAGCTTCCATCAGTCCGTTTTTAATAAAAGAATAATTTGTCTTGGTATGAGAAGGGCTAAAAAAATTTATTGGTGATAATTGATCCTCTTCCCTACCCACATCTAAGCAGTAATAATTTTGAGGATATTTATTCTGCACATTACATTAATCCCAGTTTATCTAAGGAATACAGAGTATATTTAGCTAAAATTAATACTTGTGTAAATTAATCTGGTTCTAGGTCAGCATGATTTTCTGAGTTTCTTTACCAGTCTGATTAAAAAATCTTCCTTCTGCAATCCTTCAGAGTAGCAATAGAGAAGGTACAGGGTCTTGTGGAAAAAAAATGCCCACTGTTGATTCACAACAGAATTCCACAAATCTTTAGAAATCCTTTAGGGGTTTCTTTGAGATATCTCATGCCTTTTGAGCTCTAGTAGCCTTTTGAGTATCTGTCATGCATGGCTTTATATCTGAGGAGTATTATTCAAGCAGTCTAGAAGTTACTGAATTCCTGTGGAAAAGAAGATCTCTTAGCATTTCCTTCATTTGCAGGGCCATTAAGACTCCTTTGTAAACTGGCCTGAGGTCCCTTTAGTCACTCAGGAGATACACTGCTGGATGAAAATGAGCAACACTTCTATTAACAGGGTAAGTGCTTAGCTCCAGGTCCTCATAGTGTTTTAATGCATCCTATCAGGCAACTGCTCTGAATAACTTATTCATCCTGCTGGAAATATCTGCTCGTTGCACATACCAAATGGTGTATGGTCCATTAATAATGGTCCATTATTAGCTCAGCCACATCTTCACTTACCCTTACATCTGTCTGTAAGCATAGGTACATCTATACATGCTATTTATCCTTGTGGGATTCTCCTTTTCACAGATAAGAGCCAGCAATTTTTTTTTTTTAATGCTGAATATATAGTTTGATGCGAAGTATAAAGTAAGAATGATAATATTAAATAAAATATAAACAAGCAAAACCATACTGAAATAAATTTATGGCAAATGACTATATTATGTTAATGAAATGAAACAGTGAAATTGATTTCGTATGGATTTTCTGGTTTTGAGGTTTTAAGCTGTTTTTCGGAAAAGCAAAGAAGGGACTTTTCTCCTATTCATTAATGCCTCCTGCATTCCCAAAATGTTTAGGTGTATTGTTGAAGCCTTTAGCCTTTCTCTGCATATCAAGTACGGATTTCTTCCAGAGGTGTGAAACTGGTTGACTAAGAATCAGATCTGTTATAGATATCTTAGCTCGAAGAGATTTGGAGTATCTTGACTTTTTTGGTAAAGGGAACACTATTTTAACAAAACTCTAGCCTGAGTTACACCCTGCAATCCCATTACTGTCATTTTATCTTTACCAAGGACTGCATTTAGCCCAAGTGGAGTTTAAAAATATGGAATTAAATTCTCACTATTTATTTTACACACTAATGTAAATTTGTTGATTAGAAGTTAATGTTAATGAAGAGTTCATTCTTGTTAGTTTTTAATTGCTGTTAAAGATTTTGATTCAGAGTATTTTAACACTTTAGCATGACCTTTAAAAAGTTTTCAGAGTAATTTTCTGGTTGTGAACGAGATTTCCCTCTACTGAGTGGTCCTGTATGCCCACAATCCACACAGATACTTGATAGATGCTTGCTTCCTCCTGCATCATTTCCCACATTAGTAGATGGCACACTTCCCTACCAAGTCTGTGTAGACCATCTTTACAAAATCTAGGGATTTTACTTTTATCAGGATCATGTGTCTGTGTGACTTGAGGTAGGGATGTTTAAACTACAGAACTAATGTATTTTTAGAAAACATTTTGGTTTGACACTCTTCCACAAAATCAGTCTCTGCATTTTTGTTTTTATCTGCTCTTAGCACAAAAAATCATTGATGCAGAAATCACTACTATAATTAATTTTCTCTGCATTAAGGTTACTGAAAGAAAATACAGTGATTGTATAGCTGTGAGGAGAAAAATCATAACAACAAGGTAGGAAAAAAAATATGTGGCTTTCAAAATACCAGAATCACTGAAATCCTTGTTTAGTAAACAGTGCTTTTACGTCACACCAAAAACTGATCTCTCAAATCAGATGAACACTTGTGTTCCTCAGATACACCTGCAGTATTTTGTTTAGATATAAGCACAATTCAACATTCATAGGTCTTTATCTTGAATAATTTATTTCCATGAGAAGCAAATTAAAACGTGTATGTACTGTATAGATAGCAAAAAACTTTTATTGTGGTGTTTGAGGGTTTGTTTCTGTCTGCTGTATAGGCAGATCCTGCAGCTCCCTGGTGATTAGTGAAAAAGACATTCAGATAGACAATAAATCGAATGAGCTGTTTATAGTCATGCCCTTCATGAAAGGTCCTGTGGCTAAGAATACTTTCTTATTACTACGCAGCCGACATGGCAATGACCACAAGTTATCTTTCTTTTCTCCATAGGTTCTGGCAAGAACTCTTCTGATACAGTCACGGTAACTCAGAAGGCTTTTACATTCTAAAGAGGTTGAAAAAAAAATTGTAGCATTGAAATAATCTTCCTAATGGTTTTAAATGTTTTGCTTTTCCTTTAGGGACTGGTAGCTGTCTCCTCCTCATTATAAGAAACAGCATTTTCATGTTTGTGTTATGAATTAGATCTGGAGAACTTCCCATTAACTCAACTAAGAAACAGCTAAATCCTGAATTTATAATACTACAGTCTCAAAGTTCCTTATTCACTGTGGAAATTTATGGCATCACTGCTGTGGTCTCTTAGACCTTTCTGAAAGTTTCTGAGATAAGGAAATAGCCTCTGTGTGTTGTCATTGGGCGATATAGGCCAGATGGCTATTTTTGCTTGTTTTAGTCAACATGCTGAGTTCAAATCTTCCCAGTGCTCTATTTTCTCTATCCCAAGGGCAGGAGCAAAATTTTGAATTGAGTGATTGCAGCACCAGCATTCACTCATCTTTAAGGATCAGGTAATTTATAACAGTTATATTATTCTATACATAAGAATTCTTCCTGTAATGTTTAGAAGAGTACCTTTTTGCAGACACAGTGATTTTTTATTTTGGCTATGTAATGTTTGTTGTTTGGTTTGGTGATTCTGTGTTTCTTTTTTTTCTTGTTGTTAGCCAAGTTCAGAGTTCATTTGCAATATTAAGCCCTCTGGCCTGGCCCAAAGGCACAAGGGTTGGAGACTGTTAACGGAAACACCTTTACTTTATTGTAACCCATGATTTGAGTTTTACATTATGGGAACTCCTATAACAAGAACTACCTGGACCAGTGGTGAACGGGCCTTACTCGAGGTAGTGCAAGTGCAGCTATGACCTGGTCTGAGCTGGCTTTGGTGCCCAGTAACTCCACAAAACACACACCTCTCCTGTCTTGAGTGGCCACTAAGACAGGTGGAGCCTTCAAGTCGTGGACTGAATGAACATGGTGGACAACTGTGGGCATTTTACAGACATTTCGTAGGGATGGTCTGGGGAGTACGGGAATCATATCAGCATATCCGTATTGTGGCAGAAAGGAGGAAGAGGGGTGACATTTGGAGTGATGCTTATCTTCCCAGGTCACAGTTGCACGTGGTGGAGCCCTGCTATCCTGGGGATGGCTAAACACCTCCATGCCCATAGGAAGCAGTGAATGCATTCTTTGGTTTGGTTTGCTTGCATGCGTGGCTTTTGCTTTATTTATTAAATTGTGTTTATCTCAATCCATGATTTCTCATGGACTGTTAGACAGAGAAGGAATTGTCTGGATGGCTGCATTCAGTCATGCTTAGTAACCAAGTGAAAATTTGTAACTAACTGTGTCCCTTTAAGCACTAATATTATTTAATATTTTCCTTAATGACAATGACATGAGAATTAATGCACCCTCAGCAAGTTTGCAGATGATGCCAAGCTGACCAGTGTGGTTGATCTGCTAGAATGAAGGGATGCCATCCAGAGGGTCCTTGGCAGGCTTGAGGAGTGACCCACAAAACTTCATTAATTTTAACAAAATGAAGTCCTATGTCCAAGGTACTGCATCTGGATTAGGGCAACCCCCAATATCTGTACAGACTGGTTGATTAGTTGATTGAAAGAAGCCTTGAGGGGAAGAACTTGGGAATACTGCTTGATGTATAATTGTACATTGGCTGGCAATGTGTGCTTGCCGCCCAGAAAGTCAATCTGGTTCCTCCAATGCAGTGTTCATGGAGGTGATTGTCCCCCTCCACTCCAGTCTTGTGAGACCTCACCTGGAGTACTGAAACCAGCTCTGTGACCCCAGCACAAAGATTTGGATCTGTCCGAGCAGTCCAGAGGAGGCCAAAAATTATCAGGGCTGGAGCACCTCTTTTATGAAGACAGGCTGAGAGAGCTGGGGTTGCTCACCCTGGAGAGGAGAAGGCTCTGAGGACAACTTGTTAAAGACAATATGTATAAAACAGGCTTACGAGAAAGGTGGACAAGATTTCTACCAAGGCCTGCAGTGAAAGGACAAGGGTTATTTGTTTTAAGCTAAACCCATATCAGTTTCTACTGTATGTTATGAAGAAATTTTTTTACAATGAGGATGCCAAAACACTAAAACAGATTGCCCAGAAAAGTTGCAGTTGTCCAGTTGCTGGCAGTGTTCAAAGTCAGACTGGATGGGAGTTTGAGTGACCTGAGCTAGTGAAATATGTCCTTGCCCATTGCAGGAGACTTGGACTAGATAATCTTTGAACATCCCTCCCAACCAAAAACAAAAACATTCTGTAATTCCATAGTTCTGTGATTCTCTGATAAGCATGAAGTGGTTTAGCTATTAAACACTATTTTTGTTAACCCAGATTTTTCATTCATTTCTATCTGTATCACTAGGGACCTATTCTACTTTTTAATGAACATTTTTTGACCTTGTTAATTTCTTTATCCTTGTCTTGTTGTTATGCTGTCTTTTTAATTATTCCCCTATACCTGATGCAGAAATCATTAGTGTAAGCGTTCATTAGGTGTAAGTACTCTTTAAGATAAATAATGTAAACATTATTCAAAATTTGCTTGTGCATATCACATATATATGTAAATGAAAATAATTTAGACATACCAGATACTCTGCTAAGCTTCTAAACCCAGTGAAGGAAAATATATCACAGCAAACTTAAACTGATTTTAAATGACTGGGAGAGTTTTCAACAGATCAGTCAAATATTTTTAATTATTTTTGCAGGTAGATGTTGAAGTGGAAAATGACTTGTTCCTGGTTTTGATATAAATTGAACCAAAAATTTTTATGGTACTGAGATCTTGCCACAGGACACATGCCTAAACATTGTTTTGTCTTTTACACGAAGTCACATAGAAACCAAAAGTAAACACCCAGGTATCAAAGATTGTTTATTCACATTATGTTTAAGGTTTTTAAAGATTCTTTAAAGTCTGTTGTCTGCTTTTATAATGTTTCCAAATAAAATACTCTTCCTGACTGTTTTATTCTGAAGGTGGTTTAGCATAACATTTCCTACTCATACAAGTATACAAGATTTTAGTTAACAGAATTTAAGGCATTTTTCTGTGTGAATAAAACATTGTTGAGCTAAATAAGAAACCAAAAAACCACCCCCCAAACCCCAAATAAAACAAAAAATAAAATTAGAAAAAATAAATCAAGTAACGCTTGTGCTGCTCAAGCATTAATAATATCTTTCTTGTTAAAGGGAGATCATGTGCCATCCATGCTCCCAGAATGAGAACTGACAGTGACAGATTACCATACCAAGGAACAACTTGCCCTTCCACTGAGTACCTCAGTTTATGGGAAAAAAGGTTTGGAAAAAGAGTTACGCTGATGACATGTTTATACCAGATTTACTTGTATTTTCTGTAAGTTTCTTCTGTCCATTTCACTTCAGAGAACTGCACCGTTTACATGAAAGATGAATTTGATCTCATAGGCTGAAATTTAACAGACAGTCAGAGAAAAGTCAACACCATCAAAATGGGATGAAAAAAGAAGGTCCTGCCCCTGCTACATAATATTACCATTTCCACACACTGAAGAGAATAAGACAGTATCTTGCATCATTTTTGTGTTTCACTGAGCTCAAAATAAAAAAGCTCTTTTTCCCTTCAGCAGCTGTAATTCAAGAAAGTGGAGATTAGAAGTGAATTATTTTCTTCCTCTGGTGAAGGAATCACAGACTCTGAAAGTACTCTTTATCTTACCTCTTCTACCAATACATTTTCTCTCTCCCTACTTAAGCCAACAACAGCTCCTTTTCACATTAGTATCATTCAGAAGTGGAAAATAGAGAACAGCTTGAGGGTGAAATTGAATTACCCAACTTATTCCTCCCCCCCTTGATGTAGTACTTCATGCAGGCTTTTTTCCCCCACAGCATATATGTGATAATTATCAGTATAAGAGCTAAGTAAATGCTGGACATGAAGAATTTCAAAAGAATCAGGACATTATAATGTTTGACATTCTCCCAGCACTTACTCTGTGGTCATTTTATGCTTTCAGATCTGTTGTAGCACATTTAAAATGCAGACTTCTAGCTATAATTTTTCACCACTTACACATGTTAAACATTCATACTGAAGGCACTTTATTCTTCACTTTGTTCTCTTAAGCTATCATTATTCTTACGGTGTTTAAATACGCATTTCTTTGTCCTCAGTTCAAATTCCTTTCAGGTTGGCAGTCTTCCTTCCAAGGCTAATAGTAAAATGATATAGTGAACAGTAGCAGCACACAATCCTTCAGAAGGTCCTTGAAAAGCTCAAATTAGAGATGCTTTATAAATTTCTTTTTTAAAATGTTCAATTTGCTCTGCAGTTACGATCCCACTGAAACATTATTCCTTATTTCTCACCAGTCTGGCAGTCTGTGTCCTATAATGTGTCTAAACTATTTTATGCCTCCCCTTCTGTGTTGTCAACCTGTGCTAATTGAAATGTTTATAAAATGCTGATACCGAAATATTGCAGCTTAACAGTTCAATAGTTCTTCACTGAGCCCTCTTTTTTATTAATAAAATGATTTATAGAAATATTTAATCTCACTGATTTACCATTAGTATTAATGAGTCTAGTTATTAAGCACTTTATTTCAGAATGTCACAAAGATACAAACCCTGTAAAACATGTGGTATCTTGTACTAAGTTATTTTGTATTTAGAGTCAATGGTTTTGAAATCTCACAGCTTTTCCTCAGTGAAATATAGTTATTCATTAGCATAAAACCAATTGAATCTTTTATATGCAGTATCTTTGTACTAAGTTATTTTATATTT
Source organism: Machaerirhynchus nigripectus (assembly GCA_013397975.1). Classification (NCBI taxonomy): domain Eukaryota; kingdom Metazoa; phylum Chordata; class Aves; order Passeriformes; family Dicruridae; genus Machaerirhynchus; species Machaerirhynchus nigripectus. Next base: position 171,640 of record VZRQ01005689.1, read on the forward strand.
AGAGGGAATCAATGGTGTGAAATCTCACAGTTTTTCCTCCATGAAACAGAGTTATTCATTAGCATGGAACAAGAAGACTCTTTTATATAATCTGCCTGCCATTATTATCAGATTTTATACAAATAATTTAGCACAGGGCAAATCACAAAAGTAATCCCAAAGACTGAAAATAGAAGTGCATAACAAGTCAGTAGAAATAAAAGTGTTTCCATTGTCCTTGACTATTAAACAAGGACTTCTTGATTATCAGCTCTTAGTGAGAATCTGATTCTTTATTACTCTTAATCTAATTTCTTGAAAGAAATAATTTTCTAATATGTTGTAGGCTACTACAAGGTACTTTAAAGTTATACAACCATCACTCATCTTTTTATGTACCTTCCCATTGTTGTTCAAATGAAATGCTATTAGTTGGACAGATTTCAACCAGCCTTATATATTGGGAAGTTAATATTTTGGGAGTAAATTCCTAGTATGATGAGTTCAGTGAAGAGGCTGCAAAAGTGACTTCCAGAGTCCTGGAAAGTGCTACAGCCATTTTGTTTTTCTCATTGACCTCTCCTGGCTACAGCCTCAGACATCTAGGAAAGAAAAACAGGGTGGAAAAATTATCTTCTTTGTTCCAATAATGCATTTTACCTATTTTTTTAATGTCCAGTAATGGTCTTAATTGGGAAGAAGTGAGACTTTTGCCTTGTTAGTCAAAGAACTGTGACTACATTCCCTCCCAATGTATAGACTCTGCTATGTAGAATTTGTACTTACGCATTTCAATCTGTATTTTCTTTATTTGTAAAATTTGTTTAATGGAAAATTTTGGTATAATCAAGGCAATCAATTTTCAGTGAAAATACTTATTTGCAACTTTTTTTCTTTTAAATAAATCAATAAAATTAAGCCTTTCCACAAGACCAATTGGATTTGCCATAATTTGACTTTATGTCTATTTGCTGGAAGGTTAACCAGTGGTTGCAGATGGAGTTGGAGCTTCCAATAAAGATTATTAGAAAAGCCCTGCTCTCGAGTCATGAGGTGCAGAAAGGACACCCTTGTATTCCAAACTCCTCAGAGGGGAATCAAGGTGTGGTTGGATGCAGTCTTAGCCCCAGATTTGTCAAAGGTTTAATCCCTCAGGATTAAATATTGCAAATCTGATCTATTTATAAAGTTGAACTACTTATTATGACAAATTATTAGACAAAAGATCTTAAGCAGAATTTTTTGCTACACAGTATAAAAGCTAAAACTACTAATGGTGTATAGTATAATATAGTGCACTACATTCAAGAAATTATGTTAATTGTATTAAAGCTAGCAAAAAGAAAGAATTATTAAGTGGACATTGATATAACTCACCATGCCAACACTCATGGGCAGGTCTTTTTCCCTCATCCTTGAGGAGTATCCTTGGGGGGCATCCCCAAGATCCAAATGAGAAAACTCTACACACTCCAAGGAGGAATTGTTAGATTGTTAGAACAACCTAACTGTATGAGGGTGGACTGGACTTTCACAGTGTAAAGTGATTCACTGCTACACACCTCTGGCTGCCTCACTACCAAGATGTTAATTTGGGGTTGGTGAGCAGACTGGTTTTAGCATAGTTCAACACCAAAACCAGCATGACACCTCTCTCCATCCACTACTCATACACTTGCAAACAGGGCGTTGTCTGAGTTGCGTGACCACATACCAGGGCAGATCATCCTGCTATGCCAAGGCCTCCCTAAATGTCTCTGAATGTCATTAAACCTTCTGAGAGATGTCATAGACTGCAGTGCATGTGACAAATCTTCGGTAGGGTATGTATAACCAGGCTACTCAGTGGTTTTGTGGGAAATTTCTGAAGTCCTAAATTCATTTTTCAGACTCTCAGTTTGCTCAATTTTTCTGTTTTTAGAGGCTCACTTCTGGTAAGAGAGATGTATTGCTGTCACATTTGTGATTAGCAGAGGGCATTCATGTAGGAGCACACATAGGCAGGGACTTGTATCACCTAGAGAAAGATTTAGTTACACAGAAAATGCCACATTCACTACTTAAAAAAATTGTGATTCTTAATGTCGGATCAGATAAACATTTTTATAGGAAAGTGGACGTATGATAAAGTCTTTCTCTTGCTGGAGCAGCTTTTCTCTGTCCAGTCATATGTGCACATGTGGTGACTTCATCAGATTGTAAGCTACATTTGTCCAGTACCAAAGGATGGAGACAGTAGGGGGCAAAAAAGCTCCCTTTTCTCAAGGGTAAATAATTGTCTGCTCTGAACTGAGTCTTTGTATAGAGAATTCACTTTTTACATCATTCTGAGGTTAATCCAGGCAGTCAGGCTATATTCTGTATTTCTTCTCTCCTGCTACATTCTAAATTGCTGCATCTATTTTTCCTGTACTTCAAGGCATTTCTGACTAGCCTGAGGATGACACAGGATGCTGCCTGCACTGCAATTATTATCATCATTATTTCTATTATTATTGCTCTTTCCTCTACTATTAGAATGTTATAGTATCAGAGCAAAAGAAATGCAATAACTTTATTTGTTTGGTTTATTGTATTTAAATACAAAACAAGAAAAAAAGAGAAAAATATGTTGAAGCCTAGAAACATGCAGAGTGAACAAATCCCTCAGAAATAAATATTTTCCAGACAGTATTAGCGTATTAAATCAGAGCATAGCTTTGGTTTTTGCTCTAGCTTCTTCCTGCTCCTGTTTAATGTGAGGAGAAGCACTCATTATCCTGTTCAACAAAAGACGGAACTGAAGGGAAAGCTGGCAAGTTTAATTCATTCTGATACACTCTGTATGAGTGTGTGTCTGTGGATGTGTGTGGATGTTGATGATGAGGTACTTTCATTTTAACAGTATGCTGTGTACCATTCATCTGTGTATTTTAAAAAGTTGTTGGGAATGTATGATACGTCAGCCTTAAGCTGTGAAAAATGAGACTCCCAAGTATTCAGCAGCACAAAATAGCATAAAAAGAGCTTTGCCACTATTTATCTCTGCTTGCCAGCTTGTAATGTTGTTTTATGATATGTCATAATAAAGCACTGAAATGAATACAGCTGCATGGAAAAGTGAAGTTACATGGCCACAGACAGTGAAATACTTCTGATTCCTCCCTGTCTCCCTCCTCCGTCCATATACTCACTCTTGAAGAAAACACACTCTCGCAGGGATCCTCTTGTAATTCTGCTGTTTGACAGCATACCAATACGATGCACAGAGCCTTCCAAATAATTGCAAATAAAGTGATAAAAGCTGTTTTATGTATATTTCAAATTTATGGTTTCTGCTGGCCTCACAGTGACGACACTCAACGCTTTCTGAAATCCAGGGCTACATTTAATTTTCCTCCTCTGTACAATTTCCATAAATTTTAAATTTCCTTTAAATTATTTATATGTGTGTTTCTGTATATATATATATATATATATTAAAAAATGTGTGTTTTTTAACTTAGAACAACNATACATAATAAAAAATCAAGAAACTCCATATGGTAAATTTAATTAATTTTAATTTTTATGTAGGAAAGTCTATTCACAATAAATCACTAAATCAGAAGATTTCTCAGTACTGGTGAGAAAAGATGCTATGCCAGAATTTTTCACGCTTATTTAAGAAGATGCTCTGCAAGAAATGAAATTAAGTAAAAATAATCACCCCAAACAGACTTGGTGGTAGGAATTTCAATAAACAATATGGCTGTGTTAAATAACAATTTCCCCTTTAGCTGCTGACCTGGAAGCAAATCTGTGTCACAATCCCCACTGTAGAAACTACAACAAAGTACAGAATTATTATCCTGAATAAAATATGTGACACTTTCATGAATTTATGAAAATGTTAACTCTTTAAAATCTATTTCTTTTAGCACTCAAGCTGGTCTCCAACCATTTTCAATGTTATGGTCCCTCCCCTCAGTCAGATATTCTGCTAACTGTGGTGAAACACAGTCCGTATGAAAATTGGTCCCATAATCTGTACTTTGTCTAACCTTAACAATTTTACAGAGAATTGACTTTCAGAACACATTTAGTTGCCTGAGTGCAATAGGAATCAATACAAGACCTAATCATTTTTATTATCACATAAGGTAATTTTTTTCAACTTAAATACATTTTTCTTCATTTCCTCTCTTCTTTGTCTTTATTTTTTATTCTGTTCCTGTTTCATATTTTGAGTCTACAACTTTGTTGGCAAGGTTATTCTATGGCAAGCATCTGTCTACATTGAAATTGGCAATATTATTTCTGTGTGCCTAATAAATAAGATTGTAACAAAAAGAATATTTACAATTGTCACGTCCCCATCATGTAAAAGGTAACTGGCTATTGTACTTATATGCAAATATTATATCGTACAAATTTCACACATATATGCACACACATGCACAGAAATCACATTAACTTAGTTGTAAAACTGATCATAAGAAAAAACTGATTATAATGAAAAAGGAATATACAACTGGTAGAACAACAAGTTTCTGAAAATGTAGTCTACCTTTTGAAAGTAAAAAGAAAACAACACATTTAAGCGAGTTACCTCTCTCTATTGGAGAATGTTAGAAAAAAATGCCCTGATGGCAGTTGCTATTTGTTTCATTAGGTTGTGTATTTATTAAAGCTTATAGAGACCTTAGACATTCGATGAAACACTGCCGAGGTATTTTAGCCATGGTGTCTCTGTGAGATACAGATTCAGCTCATTTCCAGATAAACAATACTACGTTGGAATCATTACGCCTCCTGTCATCCCAAAATATTATCAAAGGAAAGCAACTGACTGTCTCAGGAGAGTTGCATTACATTAATCATTCTCCATCTTGAACTGAACCTCTTCTCAGTGTGTCTCTCTACAGTGACCAGTTGATCTCGAGTGCTGATTATATTAGCCATTTTAGGCTGTTGCTATGGCCACATGTACTGTGTTGCAAAACATCACATTTTGCTTTTATGTGCATTTTCTAGGTGTTCTGTATTTTGATTTCAAAAGAAAAAAACTCTCTCATCATCGATTTAGTTTGAAGAAATACAAGGAATAATTGCAGATAAAAAGTAGGGTTTTTTAATTTCTCCTTGATATATGTACAAACAGAATTGTCATATGGTAATATTATTATGATCTTTTCCAAATTAGGACTTTAACATGGGTTTAAAATGTCCTGAAAAGCATGATCAATAAACCAAAATTCCTTGTTTAGCAGAGCAAGAGAGGTAAATGTCACCCTTTCTCTGTAAACCTGACCAAACCCATGTTTTGTTATCCTTTGTGTGAGTTGGATAAAGGGAGGGGGCGCTGGAAGAGAGAGGAGTTTAGCTTTAATTTTTTATTATTTCTTTTTGCCCCTAATTCTATTAGTAATAAAACTTTCTTTATGCTGTAATTGCTCAAGCATGTGCCTGTTTTGCCTCACAAATTTCCAGTTTTCCTCAATATAATCCTATTTCCCCTTATAAAAATAACAGATTGCCTGGGAGCCTGGCGCTTAACCAGTTCAAACCATGACACAATAAACCAAAATTCCTGGTTTAGCAGAGCAAGGTAGGTAAATGTCACAAGAAGACGAGACCTTAAGGTTCGGTATGTTCTATTCCTTGCCATTAATCAAGGAAGTAGAAATATGTTTTACAATATTTCTTAAGCTCCATCTTAAAATTAGCTAAATTTCTGTTAGATACTAGCTCAATTATTTATGGAGGCAAGTTTCTTTGAAATTTAAATCCTTTGGTAATTAGATTTTTTCTAAATATTCATTCCATGCATCCATCCTTACACCAGCTCACACATTCATTTTGCAGAATATTTATATAATTGTGGAGATTCATTTCTAGGCAGAACTCAGATCATGCCTTTATGTGGTTAGACTGTGAAAATAAAATTCTTCTTGTTTCCTCTTATGTAAAGAATTTTTCTCTCCCTCAGAAATCATAGTGGCCCTTCTCTGCATCTGCTCTAAAACAGGTTTAATTAATCTTTTTTCTTTGTGAGTCAGCAGAGATCAACTTTGTATATCACGAAACTTTTTATATAAGGAAATGAGTACTTTCCAACTCTCTGAGCAACATCTCATTTCCAAAGGTAAAATGTTTGGTTTTTTTCATCCATGTCTGGCTGAATGGACCTGGGAGGTGTCTCATTCAACAAAAATTAAACCTATGATGATAGAAATTAAAAATTTATTGGGAGTCATACAAGAAGAGACTGACAGTGTTGTTTTATAGAAACCAGGCTATCAGATGAGAATTTCTAGGACAACACAATTTAAAACTGGAGACATCATAATAAAATGCTCAATATGTCACAAATTTCATAGAACACTTTTCCAGGGTCTACCAGGTAGCCAAGGAATGTGGAATTTACTGTGCAAATGTACCGTGGAATTTAAGTAGAAGTAGAGGGGAAAAAGCACCAATCCCCTCCCCCNTTGAATCAGGTGTGTGAAATGTAGAAGTTTAAATCCATTGTAGACCAACTTTTAAAAATATAAACAAAAGTATGTTTCTTCTTATTGTAGCAGCTACCTTTCTCCTTGAAAAACCTGCTGTTGCCCTAGTGAAATCTTCTTTGTCTCTGTTAAAGACTTGATAGTATCATTGCAGAGTGCTGTAAAAGTGAGAGCCCCAGTTTACAACCAGTGATGGAGATGCATGGAAATTTTGAATCCCATCCATGAATGGATACTTTGAAAATGCCTCTTACATGTAACATGCTAAACCTTAATGCTTTCCATTTTTAAAACTTTGTGTTAAAATGGTTACAGGTCTTAATTTAGATTAGAATTGAGAAAGCACCACCATAAAAAGGCTAATGGAGTAGCAAAGAAATTTTTTCAGAATTTCCATCATAAAATTTTCTGACTTAGCAACAGTTAGAAAATACAGGGGACTATATATTTTTAAATGAGCCAACTACTCATTCTTTTCAGTTTCATAAAACCCCATGCCTACTTCTGGTAATGATAAGGAAAATAGATTCACTGTCCCTAACTACAGCATGATAAGGACAAGTAATACTTACGAACTCCAAGCAGACACATGTGGCAATTGTAAACACTCAGAACTATATCTGACTTTAAATATCAGGTGAAGGAAAGTGCCTAATAAAGTTGTTCATAATAGAGATTGCAGAGCAACTGATTAAGAGATTACTTTATTTTTTCTGAGAGAACAACAAATGCTGCTCTAAGTAAGGCTTAGTAAAAATGTTTGAAGAAATTTTTTGGAAATTCTCACTAGAAAAAAATCAAACAGGCAGTTCCATAAGTCATTATTTTTCCTTTACGAGAAATTTCCCAATACAAATGTGTCATTTTTCAAAAATTGGAATAGTAACAATAAAGTTATTAGTAAAAAGAAATGTTATTAGTATATAAAAAAATTATATTTGGTTTACACAAAACATTTCTGGGTATCAAGCAGAAGAAAAAGACTATGTGGCTTCCACCTAGCTCCATGTTCCTCCCCATTGCCATGGCAACACAAACCACAAACACAAACCACTCAGTTTCCATGTTTACATCATGACTTTGCATTTTCTTCACTGCTTCATGCTTCAACATAAAGCAATAGTATTGAAGGAAACAATAGTTTCTTCAGTAAACAACATACAGGGCTTATAGTGAATTATGTAATTGATAGAAGGTCTCTAGAAGAGAACTCCTATAATAGTTATTAAGTCTTTGAAACTGTACCTTTCAAAGGCTGTAAATCAGTAAATCAAGTTTCCAAATATGCAGATGTCGAATTCATACTATGGGTGAAGGTAGCTAGAAAATGTGGTTTGGAAAAGAGAGTTAAGTATGTAAACATCAGGAAATCATAATACTTGAAAGGAAATATGAGAGAAGACAAGAGATATGAACACCATTGACTGAAGGTTTCTGTCATATTTATATAAAAAATCAATATAAAAATCCCTTATATGTACATGAATATTTATATATAAGTTTTCTTCCTTTACTGTGATGTGGAAGATCTGTGCAGGGGGTAGGGAGAGAGACAGAGAGATGGGGATACAGAAGCTTCATTCCTTCCCTGTGATCTAATCGGAAAATATTCAAACTAATTCTACCAAGGAAAATCTCATCTAGGGGTGTAAGCAAACTTTTTCACACATTTTTTTCCATTCTATATATTGATATTCTTTAACAAGCTTGATTTTTGAAAAATGCGTTGTTGAAGGTTGGAAATAGTCAAGTCTTTTCCTTGAGGATAAGAGGTATATTCCCAGACTAATGTGAAAAAAAACATAAGGAGCACATGAACCAACCTGAAACTATCTCTTGGTAATCCAAATATCCTAAATAAACAGCAATGTTCTGTTTTATGTGGCTGTTCAACTGTTGGTACAATCTCAAAATTATCTGTGGAGATGTGAGAACTGGAGGTTGTAGTCAAAATCGTGTGGCAAATGAATGTTATTTCTACTAATTTTTTCCCTTGTGCTCAGGAAGGTAGTTTTTATGGTACACTGAAAAATGCAGCTGTGGAACTGAGGTGTTATGAATGAGATTTGCTTTTGCTTTTCACAAGTGTAAGACGTAAGGCTGTTTTCAGAGGCTGTCCTCTAACACTCTGTGCTATGATTCTTGCTGCAACCTACCTATTCACTCACAAAGCCAGGCCAAAGAGCATCCAAAGGTGAAAAAATCTGTATTAAAGATGCTTCAAGTAGTTTAAATACTGTGGATTATGTACTGTGTTCTTGGACTGTTGTAATAGGCCAACTATGTGTGAGCATATATAAGTACTTTCTTGAGTTCTTGCCCTCAGATAAATAATCCTCTTGACTATAATGAGTTTATTAGTATAGGATCCTATATGATTGAGACACAGATATTTTGCTTTCTTCGCATATCAGATTTCTATAAATCATGTTTTTCTTTCATCCAGAAGTTTACCTGGTTCCTGGATTTTGCTTTACTCCCTGTAGTGGGTTCAGTTCGTTCCCGGGTGGAAACACCAACTTAGTGTAGTGGGTTGGTTCGCA
>VZRQ01005690.1:14564-75293 GCA_013397975.1 Machaerirhynchus nigripectus
CGGGAACCGAGGCCGGGGCCGGAGCGGAGGAGCCGGCGGAGGCGGAGCGGGCCGGGCGGCGGCGGCGGAGGTGGATGGCGGGGGCCGGGGCCGAGGCCGGGACGGGGACGGGGACGGTGATGGGAATGGGGACCGGGACCAGGACCGGGATGGGGATCGCGGCCGGGCCCGTAATGGGGACCGGGACCGTGATGGGGACCGGTGCTGGGGCTGGCAGGGCCCGGTCGGCGCTGGCCGCGGTGCTGGCCCAGCCCGGCCCTCACCCACCTCCCGGGGCAGCCTCCAGCCGGTGGCGGACGTCCAGGGAACCACTGTCCTGCACGACACCATCAGCGACCGCCCGCAGCCCCTGCCAGGTGAGGCACCGCGAGGAGGGCCCACCGGGATGGGCACAGTGTCGGTGCGGTACCGAGCTGCACAGGCAGCGCTCACGGCTCACCCTGTCCTGTCTCCCCATCGTTCCCAGCAAGGTACTTTGACACAAAGACGACGGAGCCCATCAGCTTCTTCTTGTCCGGCCTGGAGGAACTGCTGGCCTGGCAGCCCAACAGCAATGATGAGTTCAACGTGTCGGCCGTGCCTCTGGCCAAGCGCCAGCCCCCCCTCCACAGCAGGAGGCCCCGGACACTGGTGTGCCATGACATGCGTGGCGGCTACTTGGAGGACAGGTACGTGCTAGGTGGGAGGTGTGACAGTGGAGCTCAACGTCTCAAACCCCAGGGCACTTGTGTTTCTGCCTGACGTGTCTCCTGCCGGCTCAGCCGCAGGTGAGCAGGGATGGGGTGTTTGGCTCTTGGCACCAGTGATTGGGGAACCTTGCTTGGGCTGGGATGTTCAGAGGTGGCTCAGTGCCACAGCTCTGCCCATCTTCTGGCTGTGAGTCAGGCTCCTACCCAGCCCCACAGCATCTGTCGGCGTCCTTCCTGCACTGCCCAACCCAACCCTCTTCCCTCTCTGCAGGTTCATCCAGGGCTCGGCCACACGCAACCCCTATGTCTTCTACCACTGGCGCTACATCGACATCTTTGTCTACTTCAGCCACCACACTGTCACCATCCCGCCCGTGGTCTGGACCAATGCAGCACACCGGAACAGCGTCCCTGTGCTGGGTGAGGGCAGGGCTGAGCCTGGGGCAGCCCCAGGAGTGAGGTGGATTCACCAGGATGTGTGGGTGACGCTGCCCTCGCTGCCTCCCCAGGCACATTCATCACGGAGTGGACAGACGGGGGGAAGCTGTGTGAGGCATTCCTGGCCGGCGGGGAGGAGGCGTACAGCGCCGTGGCCGAGCAGCTGGCCCGCATTGCCCAGCACTACCGCTTCGACGGCTGGCTGGTCAACATAGAGAACACGCTGAGCGTGAGTCATGGGGGCCTTGCTCGCCTCCTTGCCTCTCCCTGCCCACCTCCCTGCCTTTGTGCTGTTCCCATGGGGAGCCCCCCAGCCTGTGCCCTCACCCACCTGTGCCTGCTCTCTCCTGACAGGCGGCAGCGGTGGGGAACCTGCCGCTCTTCCTGCAGTACCTGACGGCACAGGTGCACAGCGCCGTGCCGGGAGGACTGGTGATCTGGTACGACAGCGTCCTGAAGGATGGCACTCTGAAGTGGCAGAATGAGCTGAATGATGAGAATAGGTGAGGCCGGCAGAACTGTTCCAGGTGGGGGGCATGAGCCCGCCCCAAACCCAGCATGGTGGCAGTCGGGCACAACCTGCACGGCCCTAGGTGAGGCCGTGTGCAGCCGCAGTGTCTGCCCTGCCACTCTGACCCTTGTCCCCAGGGTGTTCTTTGATGCCTGTGATGGGCTGTTCACCAACTACAACTGGAAGGAGGAGCAGCTGGAGCGCACGCAGCGGCTGGCCGGGCCACGCCAGAACGACGTCTATGTCGGCATTGATGTCTTTGCCCGTGGGGATGTGATTGGTGGTGGCTTCGACACTGTCAAGGTGGGTGTGACAGGGCTGGGCTGGAGTGTGACCCTGGACCTCGCCCGGCACAGGGCTCTGAGCTCCCACTGATGGCCCTGCTGGGCTGGGCTGTGCTGTGTTGGGCTGCTAACCTGGCAATGAACTGGTGAGGAGTGAGGGGTTCCAGAGCTGCTGGCCGTGCATGAAGAGGGAGCTGGAGGATCCCAGTGCTGCCATCCCTGGAGAGGGAGATGCTGCAGCACACCCCTGTGGTGTCCTGCCCCACCATAGGGCCAGTGGAACCTGGGGGGAGCAGGGACAGGACAGGTGACAAGGTGACTACCTGGCCTGGCCCATGCTGCTCACCACTCATTTCTGCAGTCCCTGCGCCTGGTCCGCCAGTATGGCCTCTCCGCAGCCATCTTCGCTCCTGGCTGGGTCTATGAGCACCTGGGGAAGGAAAACTTCCTGCAGAACGAGAACAGGTGAGGCCAGCTCAGCAGGGCGGGTGTTGGGGGAGGAACGGGGCTAGGAGTGCCCTGGGTCAGGAAGGCTGTGGGGTGGCAGTACACAGCTCCTGGGACACGGTGGCTCTCAGGATGACAGGCTGCTGGCCGGGAGCCCGCTGGCCCCGTTCTGCCCCAGCCAAGGCGATACCTGAGGCCGTGCAGGGCAGTGACGATACCAGGGGTCTCTGCCCTGATGCCCACCTTTGCCTCCAGGTTCTGGGGCTCGCTGGCTGAGTACCTGCCCATGCACAGCATTTGCACACTTCCCCTCACCACCTCCTTCAGCCTGGGCATGGGCACCAGCACGTTCCTGGATGGGAAGGTGGGTGCAGGGTGACAGCTCTGCTCTGGTCAGACTGGTCTGGGCTGAGCAGGGGTGTCCCTGCTCTCGGATCCCCCAGCTCAGCTCTCCCTGTGCTGTAGGATGAAGAGTCTGGGCCCTGGTACGACCTGAGCGCGCAGGACATCCAGCCACTGTACCCAGAGCTCCAGGGCAGGCTGAGCACCAACTGCTGCCTGCAGGACGCCTGGTGCGGGGGCAGCTCCCTGCAGCTGCAGGGGACCATTCCCCCCGGCGAGGAGCGCGTGGCTATCCGGTGAGTTGGGGCCCTTTGCCCCCTCCTCAGCGCTGGGCTGGCACCATGTCAGCATGACATGGCCTGCGTGGCCCGAGCTGTGTGGCCCTGGGGCCTTGTGGCGAGCGTGCCCAGGCTCTGCCCACACTGCCCAGCACACCTAACCCAATGCACCTTCTCTTTGTCTCTCTCTCTGTCTCTGTCTCTCTCTGGGTGGATTTGGGGTCATCAGCCTCTTCTCTTTGCAGATGCCGGCCCCCCCCAAGCTGTTCCTGACCCTGCTCTACAAGCTGGAGGGGCCACAGCCTGATGATTTCACAGTGGCCTTGGAAGTCACCACCTGGGACTCAGGGACCTGCCTCGAGGGCAACCCCACCTCCCTGCCTGGTGAGGACCCTGTCTCCCCATGCTCTCTGCAGTGAGCACCTGTTGTGGAGCGTGGGACCAGCTCAGTCCCTTGTCCCCTGACCTGGCTCCCTCCGGCAGAGCCCAACGGCCGGCACCATCCCCGGTTCCTGCCGGCACCACCGCCCGGCCTCGCCAAGCTGCTCGCCGCCTGCCACCGTGGCTCCCATGGCTGGACCAGCCGGTGAGTGCCCTGTCTGCATCCTGTGTCCACAGGCAGGCGTGGGATGCCAGGGTTGCCTGGTACCATTCCTGCTCTGCCTCTTCCCTGTCAGGTGCTATGAGCTGGAGCTGCAGGACTGCAGCCTACGGGACCTCTCTGTGATCGTGTCTCGCCAGCAGCCCAGCCTGGAGGAGACATCCTTCACCTGCCTCCTCGGGGAGGTCCGGGTGAGTGCCTGCCACTGCTGGTGGAGACACCTGCCCCGGTGCCACCCTTGTTCTGGGAAGGCGGGTGGGTGCTTGCCCTGACCCTGACAGTGCCGTGGTTGCCTCGCAGGTGCTGGACAGGGCCAGCGTGGCGGCCTCCCCGCCGCAGGTGCACAGCGTGATGGCCTCACAGCTCTGGTGGCAGGAGGACCCTGAGCCCGAGCAGCTCTCGCTCAGCCTCACCCTGCGCTGGTCCTTCCCGCCTGGCCGTGCCAGATGGTTCCGTGTCCTGAGCCAGGGTGCCCGGTGCCGCCTGGGCCAGACAGCGCCGCAGCTGCTGGGGCTGGCACAGGGCTGCCTGTTCCGTGCTGTGGGGCTGTCAGTGCCGCGGCCAGCGCCCGGACAGTCCTGCCGGCTGGAGCTGCTGGTGGAGCCGGTACTGCAGGATGAGCTGCCTGTGGACCCCGACCGCTGGGGCCGCCTCGTGCTGGTCTATTCCGCACCAGGCAGCGGCACCAGCTCAGATGGGCATTAAAGCAACTGTGGTGCAGCTCGTGGCATGTCTCCTCCGTGTGGTGGGTGGGCTGTGGGTGGGGGACACAGAGGATGGAAGCTGCATTTCATCACCCTGGGCTGGTGAGCCCCTCTTCTCCCTTCCCTGCAGTTGTGCTCAGCCCTCACTGTGGGGGCCCACTGGGTGCTGACCAGGACCCTGCAAATGGCTGGCAGGAACCCCCAACATGTGTCACCCCAGACTGGGGCACTTGCCCTGAGAACCCCACCAGCTCCTGCAGCCCTCACTGCCTCAAGTTGTCTGCCCACCGGCTGGGGATACTTGCCCTAAGACCCCAAGATGCCCAGCCACACCCCCTCCTCTCAGGGCTCAGCCTGGTGGCGAGCTGCCGGCACGGGCTCTGCAACAGCCCCGAGGAGCAGCCCAGCACGGATGGCCGCTGTGCTCATTAATGTGGACCCAGCCCAGTGCCACCAGCCTGCGCTGCCTCCCCTGAGCATCTTGTGAGGAGGAGAGAAAATTTATAGCAGCAATTATTTTCTCACAGTCTGGTGAGCAAGCAATTAGCAGGCAGGAGCAGGCGAGGGCTCCTGCAGTGGGGTCCCAAGCCCTGTCCCAAAACAATGCAGGCTCTGCCAGGGACACCAGTGTCAGCGGTGGAGCTGCTGCCCCTGAGGCGGGGAATGCACTCAGGAACGTATTACCTGATGGCTTGAAGAATGAAGGGCTTGGCCCAGCCAGGAGAGGGCTCCTCATGCAGCACCCTGCTCCCTCACCATGGCGAGGCTGGGGGCCCCAAGGGTCCCCCACTTGCCCACAGGCTGTGGCCCCCTGCCCAGCATGGCTGGATCCACTGTAGCAGCCATGGCCCCGCGCCCCTGCAGCGCAACCAGTCAAAACCTGAGTCGCCCTGGTTGAAGAAAGAAATCTTTATTAATAATTTCAATAATAATAATAATAATAATAATCCTTGTAATAATAATAATAATAATAATAGTACTGTTTATTAGAATGGTCACACTTTTAAGCATACAGGACGGGCCGGTGCCAGCCCGCACGCCGGGGCGGCGCAGGGGTGCTGTAAGGGAGAAGCCAGTACAGCGATGGACGGAGCTTTGTACAGGGGAGCGGGGGCCGGGGCTATGTACACTGGGAATAGAAAAGGGGGAGCTCATCGCTGGGGCATCGGGGGCGTCTGCAGACTATAAAGTGAGGTTTGAGGAGTGGCAGAGCCATAGGGGCGCGGGACGCCGCTGCACCCCGGGATGGGCTTCGCAGTGCCCCGTGCCACTGGGCACCACACCCAGTGTGCCTGCGGCTGCAGCCCAACCTTGTGGCTTGGGGGGGGGCCTTGTGGGGGGTGCNGCCCACACTGCCCAGCACACCTAACCCAATGCACCTTCTCTTTGGTTCTCTCTCTGTCTCTGTCTCTCTCTGGGTGGATTTGGGGTCATCAGCCTCTTCTCTTTGCAGATGCCGGCCCCCCCCAAGCTGTTCCTGACCCTGCTCTACAAGCTGGAGGGGCCACAGCCTGATGATTTCACAGTGGCCTTGGAAGTCACCACCTGGGACTCAGGGACCTGCCTCGAGGGCAACCCCACCTCCCTGCCTGGTGAGGACCCTGTCTCCCCATGCTCTCTGCAGTGAGCACCTGTTGTGGAGCGTGGGACCAGCTCAGTCCCTTGTCCCCTGACCTGGCTCCCTCCGGCAGAGCCCAACGGCCGGCACCATCCCCGGTTCCTGCCGGCACCACCGCCCGGCCTCGCCAAGCTGCTCGCCGCCTGCCACCGTGGCTCCCATGGCTGGACCAGCCGGTGAGTGCCCTGTCTGCATCCTGTGTCCACAGGCAGGCGTGGGATGCCAGGGTTGCCTGGTACCATTCCTGCTCTGCCTCTTCCCTGTCAGGTGCTATGAGCTGGAGCTGCAGGACTGCAGCCTACGGGACCTCTCTGTGATCGTGTCTCGCCAGCAGCCCAGCCTGGAGGAGACATCCTTCACCTGCCTCCTCGGGGAGGTCCGGGTGAGTGCCTGCCACTGCTGGTGGAGACACCTGCCCCGGTGCCACCCTTGTTCTGGGAAGGCGGGTGGGTGCTTGCCCTGACCCTGACAGTGCCGTGGTTGCCTCGCAGGTGCTGGACAGGGCCAGCGTGGCGGCCTCCCCGCCGCAGGTGCACAGCGTGATGGCCTCACAGCTCTGGTGGCAGGAGGACCCTGAGCCCGAGCAGCTCTCGCTCAGCCTCACCCTGCGCTGGTCCTTCCCGCCTGGCCGTGCCAGATGGTTCCGTGTCCTGAGCCAGGGTGCCCGGTGCCGCCTGGGCCAGACAGCGCCGCAGCTGCTGGGGCTGGCACAGGGCTGCCTGTTCCGTGCTGTGGGGCTGTCAGTGCCGCGGCCAGCGCCCGGACAGTCCTGCCGGCTGGAGCTGCTGGTGGAGCCGGTACTGCAGGATGAGCTGCCTGTGGACCCCGACCGCTGGGGCCGCCTCGTGCTGGTCTATTCCGCACCAGGCAGCGGCACCAGCTCAGATGGGCATTAAAGCAACTGTGGTGCAGCTCGTGCCATGTCTCCTCCGTGTGGTGGGTGGGCTGTGGGTGGGGGACACAGAGGATGGAAGCTGCATTTCATCACCCTGGGCTGGTGAGCCCCTCTTCTCCCTTCCCTGCAGTTGTGCTCAGCCCTCACTGTGGGGGCCCACTGGGTGCTGACCAGGACCCTGCAAATGGCTGGCAGGAACCCCCAACATGTGTCACCCCAGACTGGGGCACTTGCCCTGAGAACCCCACCAGCTCCTGCAGCCCTCACTGCCTCAAGTTGTCTGCCCACCGGCTGGGGATACTTGCCCTAAGACCCCAAGATGCCCAGCCACACCCCCTCCTCTCAGGGCTCAGCCTGGTGGCGAGCTGCCGGCACGGGCTCTGCAACAGCCCCGAGGAGCAGCCCAGCACGGATGGCCGCTGTGCTCATTAATGTGGACCCAGCCCAGTGCCACCAGCCTGCGCTGCCTCCCCTGAGCATCTTGTGAGGAGGAGAGAAAATTTATAGCAGCAATTATTTTCTCACAGTCTGGTGAGCAAGCAATTAGCAGGCAGGAGCAGGCGAGGGCTCCTGCAGTGGGGTCCCAAGCCCTGTCCCAAAACAATGCAGGCTCTGCCAGGGACACCAGTGTCAGCGGTGGAGCTGCTGCCCCTGAGGCGGGGAATGCACTCAGGAACGTATTACCTGATGGCTTGAAGAATGAAGGGCTTGGCCCAGCCAGGAGAGGGCTCCTCATGCAGCACCCTGCTCCCTCACCATGGCGAGGCTGGGGGCCCCAAGGGTCCCCCACTTGCCCACAGGCTGTGGCCCCCTGCCCAGCATGGCTGGATCCACTGTAGCAGCCATGGCCCCGCGCCCCTGCAGCGCAACCAGTCAAAACCTGAGTCGCCCTGGTTGAAGAAAGAAATCTTTATTAATAATTTCAATAATAATAATAATAATAATAATCCTTGTAATAATAATAATAATAATAATAGTACTGTTTATTAGAATGGTCACACTTTTAAGCATACAGGACGGGCCGGTGCCAGCCCGCACGCCGGGGCGGCGCAGGGGTGCTGTAAGGGAGAAGCCAGTACAGCGATGGACGGAGCTTTGTACAGGGGAGCGGGGGCCGGGGCTATGTACACTGGGAATAGAAAAGGGGGAGCTCATCGCTGGGGCATCGGGNTGATGCAGTGGCCGAGACCCCGCACCCCGGGCCGGGGGCATCCCGCTGCCTCAGGCAGGGACGGGTGGCTGTGAGCGTGTCCCGTGCCGCAGAGCTAGAGGGAGGGGGATTGGGGCAGTGCCTGGCCCAGCTTTGGTCAGGGCTGCTCCGGGCAGGGTGGGACCGCAGGTGGCAGGGAAGGAGGGAGGAAGAAGGGAAAGGGGTCACAAGCGAGTTGCAAGCTCCTCTTAACAAAAATTCCCTTTAAAAGGCAGAGGCTCGTCCCCTGCAATACCTCAGCACCGCAGCCGCGCCGCCGCCCCAGTTCCGCGCTGGAGCTGAGGCCTCGCACACTTGACACGCCGGTGGCCGTCAGCGCCGGGGCTCGGGTGGCACGAAGCCAGGTCCCCACCCCGTCACCCGGTCCCACGAGCCGGGCAGGGCGCAGCGCTCTGCCGGCACCCCCAGCGCTGCTGCACCAGGGAAAGGAAGACGTGGTGCCCAGGCCCTGCACCTGGGCGGGTGAGGGCCCCATGGACCCCTGCAGACCGTCACGCCTGCCTGCACCGGCTCCCTCCCTGCTGGGCTGTGGGGCCGGGGCGCTGGGGGTCCCTCCGGCGCATCCGACCGCCGGTGCTCGCCGCGGCTCCTCTGGGACTCGCGCACTCGGTGTGTGTGGACAGTTGGGACTCACTTGGCTGCTGCCGCTTGGCTTTGTTTCTTTTTTTGTTTTGTTTTGTTTTTTTTGTTTTTTTCTTTTTGTTGCTTTGCTTTTAGTTTTTATATTTTGGGGTTCTTTTTTTGTGTGTGTGTGGATATTTTTGCCCTTCCTGGTCCCAGAAGGAAACAGCCACGGGTTCACTACAACAGAAACAAGAGAGGCAGGTCTTTCACTGGAGCCCTCAGGCCGAGCTGCTGGCCGGGGGGCACGCAGGCACCATCCTGGCCCCCTGGCCCACGCCCAGCCCAGCCCACCACACTCAGCTCCACGGAGCAGCGCAGTCAGGCCAGAGCAGCGCTACTGCCCGGGGTCTGCCCCGGGGTCCTGAACCCACCCCAGCCTCGTCAGTCCCCAGAGCTGGCAGCAACCCCAGCTGGCTCCTCTCTCTCCTACGGGGGCAGAGGGGCTGCTTGAGGGCCTGCTGTCATCCCGAGCCCCAGCGCCTGCGGAGCGAGCATCCCTGCAGGCTGAGCACCCCCACCTGCCTCGCGGGGGGATGAGCCCTCTGCACCCTAGCCAGGGCAGTGGGGGGACCCCACACCCCGGCTGTGGGAACAGGGTGCTGTTGGGGCTGAGGGCTGGCCCCACTCCCCGCGGTCCCCGGGGCAGGCGGATGGTGCAGGAGAGGCGGGCAGGCGGCAGGACGGAGCGGCTGAGGTAACCCTATGGGTGTGGGGTGCTGTGGCCCCACAGAGCCTGGTGCCAGCCCCGGCCACCCGGGCAGCACCCGCGGGTCCTCCGCAGGCTCGGCCTCGGCTCTGTCTGCCTGGTTTGGTTTGGTGCTAGTGAGCATCGGGGGCAGTGGTGGGGGGGCTGGGTCTGTCTTGCTAGTAGGGAGTGAAGCGGCTGTACCCTCCTCGGTATAGACTAGCCTGCAACATCAAAGATGAAAAAAAAGCCAATCAGTATTCAGAGATTGCCAAAGCCTAGATCTTCCCTTTTTTCTCTTCTTTTTTTTCCTTTCAAATGACACCAAATCGCTGCTGTCCTTGGGATGTGAGGGGCAGGCAGGGCCAGGGTGCCCAGTGCTGCCCGGGCTCTGTGGCAGCCATGGGTACTGCCCTGGGGGCAGGGGCTACCATATGCCTCCAGTGTGACACTGCTGTGCCATGCCTGCCAAGGAGACTGCCCCCATCCCTGCTGTGGCACTGAGCTGAAAACCCCCGGATGTAGTGCCCATGGCCCCTCACTAGCAGCTGCTCAGGGCTGGGGGTGCCAAGGGAGTAAAAAAAGGCAGAAGAAGGCAGGTTGGCTTTGAGATCCCAGCCATGAGTGCAATTTTTCATCTTTGATGCTGTCAGTGCTGGCCAAGAGCTGTGGCGTGAGGGGCTGCAGTGCTCCCCGTGTGTGGCTGCACGTGGGGCCCTGGGGACACTGTCCTGCACTGGGATGAGAGAGGGGGTCCTGGAACCTGACCAGGCAGCTGGGAGGTGGCGTGCATGGACAGGACTGTGCAGGGTGTGAGGGGAAGGTGGGGCAGAGGTGCAGGGTGGGGGTTTCCTCTCCTGCAGACAGAGCCAGGCAGGGGCTGCGCCATTCCCATTCCCACTCCCCTCCCACAGCCCCCGCACCTGCCCTGCGCCCCACGGGCTCTGTGGCCGCTGTGCCAGACCCCTCCCTGGGCTGTCTGCAGCCCCCCGGGAAGCAGAAGAAGGCCGAGGGGCTGCTCTTACCATGGTGCCAATGCTGTACGTGGCGGCGGGGCCGATGGTGTGGTGGTAGGGGTCTGCTGCTGCATACACTCTGCCATAACTAGAAGCAAACACAGCGGTGGGTGTTAGTGACAACAGCTGGGGTCCTGTCTCCCCTCAGAGCCCTCCCTCCCAGCTGCACCTGGGAGCCCCCCGGGATCTCCCTGCTCCCCCTGCAGTGGTGCCAACCCTTTCCAGCCCAGGCCTGAGGGGAGCAAGCAGTCCCCACTTGTAGGACACCCTCCCCATGCCTGATTCTGTCCTGTCCCACAGCACACAAAAGCTGGGGGTGTCAGAGTGGGCAGTGCAGGGGGTGACATGGAGCTCCCCCGGGTGCAATGCCCGGTGCTTACCTGTCGCTGTATGCGGCCGCTGCTGCTGCGGGCTGGGCGTACCTGTAGGCAGCATAGCCCCCCTGCAGGGAGGAGAGACTGGTCAATGGGCTGCACCCACTGCGGGGGTGGGGTTGGGGGCAGCTGGGTGCCCCGTAGCACTGCACAGAGTGGTGGGGCCCACGGGGAGCTGGTGCCAGTGCCACTGGGCACGCACCAGCCTCATTACCATTCCCCAGGAGCTTTCACAAACATTAACCTTAAAAAATTAAATTTCCAGAGAAGAGAATATCACCTCCCCGCTTGCTTTAATGAGGTGTCACGTTAGATAAATCCTTCAGTGCCCGCCTGAAATATCACCGCTGGCTCCTCAGACATGGAGGTTAAACGCGGGTGTAAGGCACTGAGGCTGTAAATCCTGTGCGGTACCAGCCCTGCAAGGGGGCTGGCAGGGGCACAGCACTGGGCACAGGCTCCTGTGTGGTGTGTGCCACCCAAATCGTTCTGGAGGAGCTGTACTCTGTTCATGCTCTTGGTGCCTCCCAGGGGAAGGGGCTGGGGGGGCAGAGCCCACCACGGAGACGCGTGATGCTGCTTTCCCCCTGAGCTGGCACAGGGTCCCCATCATGGCCCAGCCTTGGGCACAGTGTCACTTACGTAGATCTCAGCTCCGTAGAAACCATCCTGGTAGACGACCCTGGAAATGAGGAGGAGGCATCAGAGCCCGACAAGCGCCCCTGGACAAGCTGAGTGAGATGAGGGCAGTGACTGGGGGAAGCTGCCTCAGCACCCCAGCTGACTGGCAAGGAGTGGCTGCCCAGGCCCCAAAGACACGTCTGGATTCTGGGCAGGGACTTGGGGACAAGCAGAGGGCACAACTAAGGGCAGAGTGTGCCAGAGGAGGATCCCAGGGCAGGAGCTCTGCTGGGAGCAGCCAAGTGGCTGAAGATGGCCATGGCTGTGTCTGTGACCAACATCATCGCAGCTGCGTCCTCAAGAGAGCTTCCTTTAAACCAACTATCCCGGCTGGACTAACGTCCTGTGCCTTGGTGCACAGGAGGCTGGTGAGTGTGTGGGTCACCCCGAGGGCAGCAGCCCTGGGCTGGGACAGAGCCTGTGGCCAGGCAGGTGCTGCAGGAGCTGCAGCCTGCTCCCAGCGTGCGAGAGCCCGGAGATGCCACCGCAGACCTGGAGCAGCCCCCCACGGGTACTCACGCGCCGTAGGTGGGGATGGGTGGTGGCGGCGGCGCAGCCCGGAACGTGTTGTAGACAGCGCGTCCTCGTCCCCGTAGGTGTGCCCCTCGGTAGGCCACGGCCGTTCCCGTGGTGGGGTATGGGAACCCCGTTACTGCAGGAGGGAAGGGACACCTGTGGGCTTTCCACAGCAGGTCCACACAGACCCCACGGGGCATCTGTGGCAGAGCCCACCCCTGTACCCTCAGCCTGGCAGGGACATGGCCCCATGGGGATGCTGGGTAAAAGGGGATAGGACAGGGGGAACTCTCCAGGCAGGCATGAAGGACAGGGAGAGGAGTCAGGGGCTGCTCACTGCACAGAGCAGTGGTGGACACAGTGCAGAGCTGACATTTGGGGGAAACCCGCAGCAGGTACTGCTGCAGCCCGACGTTACCTGCGTAGAATTCGGGGCCGTAGACTGCTCCCACCACTGGGTTCAGCTTCCAGCCTGTGGGCAGGGAGAGCCAGTGAGGACAGGGCACTGTCTCCATGGTGCTCTGAGGGGCAACAGCCCCATCCCCAGGCAGGAGGAGGGCACGGGGGGGCTGCACTCCTGCACTGGGCAGGAGCGGCTGCTCTCCCATTTGCCTGCAGGTGTGGAGGGCATTCACTGCCAGAGCTTCATGGCAGCCAGACAGTGCCGGTGCCCGGAGGTGCCCTGCCTGCTGCTGCCCCTGCTCTCCGGATGCTGACCCTTACCGTTAGTGTAGGGGTTGGCCACCTTCTTATTGGTCATGACACGGGCCGTGGCGTTGTTCACCTGGAGAGAGAGGGACGGAGGCTCAGCGCCTGAGGGACGCAGAGCTGGTGAGGCCGTGGTCCAGGGCCCGCTCGGCTGCGCTCAGCGCATGTTGCTGCTGCTTCGGATGCCGGAGCAAAGGATGCCGGCTGCACCAGAGATATGAGACAAGGCTCTGCCTGCAGCTGCCCCACCGTCCGCAGACCTGCCTGTGCCTCCAGCCAGCCCAGGCCTCCATGCTCCAGCTATGAGCGTGGGTCACGCTGGTGGCTGGTGCCCCAAGAGCTGCGGTGCCATGCTCAGGCTGAGCCCCGACATGCTGCCTGTGAGCTCCTGCCCGGTTTTGTTGGATGATGTTTTCCTTGTCCATGGGGCATTGCTGTGCCCTGCCAGGCTCCCTCTCTGCTGTCAGCACTGCCGGGGACATTTTGTCCCACTCCCTCTGCTATGTGCCACCCTGCTTCCCAACACTTGCCAGCCACTAGTGAGGAGCTGCTGGCAAATGGGCAGAGCCTGATCCCTGTGCCTTTGGAGAAATCAAAGCCTCCATGGCTGGGCAGCTACTGGCACTGCAGGTGCAGAGCCCCGGGTGGATCCTCCCGCCCAGCACAGAGCAGGTGGGGACAGCATGCGGGGCAGAGCTCCAAAGCTCCCTGCAGAGCGTGGGGCGGCTGTGTGGCGCTGTGGGCACGGGGGTCTGCCAGACTCGTCTGTACCAGGCAGAATGCAGCCCCAGCTGACACCCCGGCTCTCTGGGCACCCAGGAGGTTCCTCCTTGTGCCAAGCGACGACTTTCCGGGCAGCCGACACACATGCTCCCGTGCCACATTCAGGGACACATGCACGCGCCGGGCACAGCTACCTAGGGCACCCGGGACCCGGAGCTGCCCCCAAGCATCCCATAGCCCGGGCGGGGGACACGCACACGCAGGCATGGCACGGCACTAGCACACTTATCTGAGCACCTCAATCTTCCGGCCCTCTACGATGGTGCCATTCAGCTTCTCCCGTGCCCGGTCGGCATCTGTGCTAGTTTCAAAAGTTACAAACCCAAAACCCTGTGAGCAGAGGAGAAAAGGAGAAAGAAAGAGACAGAGAGAGACAGAGAGAGGGTGTGGGGACAGAGAGAGAGAGGGGGTGAATCAGGAGAGCTGGCGCAGGAGGTGAGGCTGCCACAGTGCAGAGATGAAGAGCCCAGACTGGGGTCTCCGCAGGGGCCGGGGGTCCCGGCTGAGGCCCCAGAATCACCCACAGGCTGGGAGAAGAGTCTGGGAGAGGGGCACAGAAAGCGGGGAAGATACAACAGAGACATCCAGACACAGAGGGACACGAGCTGCCCGTGGCGGGACAGAGCAAGCCCTCTCCTCCCTCCGGTGCCAGGTGCAGGGACCCACACGACCTCCCCAGTTGGTGCCGGGGCTGCCCTGACGGGGCACTGCATGCCGGGGTCCCATGGGACAGGAGAGGAGGGGAGAGCAGGTTACAGCACTGCTGGGCAACCTGGCTCCACTGACACCCTCCCCGGGACTTGTTGTATGGTGCTGGCCACGGGCATCACCCACCTTGGAGCCCCGCTCATTGAAAATGATCTCCACGTCCAGGATTTTCCCGAATTGCTGCAAGTGGAGAGAACAGAGGGGTGAGTGCCTGCAAAACCCCCATAACTGCACCCAGAGCTGCTGGCATGGGGCTCTGTGCCAGGGATGGGTAGAGGGCTGCCTTGGGGGCCAGACCTGGGGACCCCCAGGGTCATGCAGGGGAAAGCCCTCGTCCCTCCCATGGCTCCCACTCTGACAGGACTTGGGGAGCATCATCCAAAATTTCATTAGCTGGCACTGCCCTGAGTCCTAATGAGGGCTGGGAAGGGGACAGTGGAGGGTGACAAGGGCTCTGTGTCACTCCCCGCTCCACACACAGGGGCTGGGCAGGATAGGCCCTTGGGAGGTGACAGTGCCAAGGTCCCCATGGTGCCACGGGGCAGCACTGAGCAGGGAGCAGGGATGCGATGGCTGGATGGAGCCGTACTCACCCCAAACATTTGCCGCAGGTCGGGGTCCCGGAATCGAAAGGGAATGTTGGAGACATGTAACCTCTTGGGCTGCTGTTTGTCTGTGTTGTCTGAGGAGTGTAGCTGCTGGCTGTCTGTCTGTGCCGCCTCTTCTGTCTGCTGTGGGAGGCAGCGCTGCCATCAGCCCCTGGTCATGCCAGCCCCGTGTTCCCGGCAGGAATGTCCCCCTGCCCTGTGCTTGGCCCTGCCTGCCCCCAGGGACACCCTGGACCCCGTGGTCCCCAGGTTCTGAGCAGTACCCCATGGGTGTCTCTCCACCCTGGTGAGCCAGGGGGATGGTGGTGGGGCTATGGGGATGCTTGGGGTGGGGGTGCAGACGCTGCACCGGGACCATGTGGAAAGACTGGTAATGGCTGAGCTCAGCACCTTCCTGGTGCTGCATTCCAGCCCTGTAATTGCCACGATCTTGTAGGGCAGAGCCAAGCAAGTAGACCATAAGTGATTAGAAATGATGGGGGGGCTGTGAGGGGGAGTGATGGCAGGAACACCCAGCCTGGTACCCTGTGGGACTTTGGTAGTACCAGGACCCTCCTGGCAGCTCCACCACTGCCCCGGACCCCCGCAGCACGACTGCCCCAGCACCCCTCAGTGCCCCTGGCACTGCCCTCAGCCCACCCACGCCCCCCGAGCCTTACCGGTACCGTCTGTGTCCCTGCTATGGGCTGTGTGCTGGCGTCGGTGCCTGGCTGCTCGGTGTGGCTCTGTGCTGGTGTGTAGAGGGTCATGGCGTGCTCCGGTACTGTGCTCTGCCCCGAGTAGTCCTGCGTGGGGTGGGGGTGTGGTGGCGCGTACTCTGCGGGGATCCCGTTCTGGGGGGGTGGGGGGTACTGGGCCGGGGGGTAGGGTTGAGCCATCGCGTCTGGCGGAGCCGTGGCGTCCTGGTTACCCTGCCAAGACAGCGGCACCATCCCCCTCAGCTGCTGGCTTACCTGGGCTGCCTCTTGCCCCGGGATGGGGTTCTCATCTCCAAAGCCAGACCCAGGCCCACCCACCCTACTACACCCCAGCCTTTGGTGTCTCCCTCAAGCCCTGGGTGTTCTCTGTGCTGTGGTGGCTTTGGGGTCAGATTGCCAGCAGCTGAGCCCCATCCTCTCCCGCTCCTACGCCCTGCCTGCCCAGTGCGCTGGGGCTTGGGAAGGAGGATGGAGGCCTCCATGTAGGGTTAACCCCTGAAGCCGGCATATCCCTCTCCTTGGGAAGGGAGACCTGGGCAGGCCCCATTTTGGAGCCCAGCACAGGGCAAAGCACAGCCTGGCATCATGCTGGGAGCTGCACAGCACCGGCATCGGCACTGGCTGGTGTCAGGGAGGGCTGCTGATGGCCCCTTGGCAAACACCAGACAGGGATCAATTGACTGCTGAATATTTGATTAGTCCCTTTTCTCTAACACAGCTGGCTTGGCCACCTTGGTCAAACGGGGTGAGCTACACCCAGGCCAAGGGCCAAGGGCTGCTGAGGCTGGGAGTGCAGTGTGGGGCTCCCAGGTTGCTCCTTGTCTGCACACCCACCCAACCACCAACTGTCCATCTTCACAGCCCAGCACACACATCCACGGCCTCTCCCCACTCGCACACATGTGCTGCACCTGCGGGTGGCACAGCTGCCCACCATGGCGTACAGCTGCAGCCCCCAGCAGAAGTCCCAGGGACGCGTGGGGCAGTGCCCGCAGCCCCCTGGATGCTTTACAACGTGCTGCAGCAGCCTCTGGCCTGTGAAATCCATCTGTGGCTCAGCCCGCAGAGACAAGCTCTTTAACTGTGTGTGTCGCCGATTTATGCTGGGGAGGGATGGTGGGGGCAGCAGGGGGGATGCGCTGGCAGCTGCCATCCCCAGCCCGCAGGGCTGTCGCGCCTGTGAGGGTGGCAGTAGAGCCGCACCGGGACACACGGAAACCCAGCGGGAATAGCCCCGCTGCAGATCTGCAAGTCATTGGCAGCACCGGCAGCGCCTGCCTGCGCTGACTCAGCTGCTCGGGGACGCGCCAGCCCGATGCACCTGCCTGCGTGGGCCGGGGCTGTCACGCTGCAGGGGCCGAACCCATCGACGGCACTGCCCCAGGACGGGCAGCCGGGAATTGCCCACACCACTCCTGCCCACACCGCAGGTGCTGGTCCCACCTGGCAGGCTGCACAGCTCCATCCTGAGCTCACCTGGGTCTCGGCACCCACCTCCTCTCCAGGGAGCAGGTAGACACCAGCAGTCACTGTGGCCACACTCCCAGTGCCCGCCTGCATCCCCAGTGCCCTGTGCCCATCGCTCCCTGCCTGAACCCCTGACGCCCTGTGCCCGTCCCTCCCTGCCTGCATGCGCAGAACCAGGAGCAGCCCGCATCCCTCCTGCCTGCTCTGCACTGGATACATCCTTGCCGTCACTACAGCCAGGATCAGCCACCAACACGCAGGGACCAGGATGTCAGCAGGCAGACAGAACGCAGGGACTGTCCTCACCTGCCCAGGTCTCGGGCCCTCCCGGCCTTTTGTCAGCCTGTCCCAACAGCCACGTTTGTATCAGTTATTAATTAGGACTGTCGCAGTGCCTGTCAGCCCGGGTATTATTTCTTTCAGGGACCATTAGGTTCCCCTGGTTGCTGCTCATGGCGCTGGGGCTGCGGGTGCTGCAGAGACACAGATCCACAGCTTCCAGTGCCTCCTGTCCACTCCCAGTGCCTGGCCACCCCCAATGGGGACAGAGCTGCTCCATCGGGGCTGCTGCGGATGAGGGTCCCATGGGGAAGGGAAGCTGACAGGTTTGGCTGTGTGGTGCCTGTTGACATCACACTGCTCAGTGCCACAGCCCATGCTGCCCACACCACTGAACGGCCCCATCCCTGGGCAGCCCCAAGCAGTGAGGGTCCCTCTGTTCCTCCCAGGAGGTGGCTGGAGCCCCTTCCAGGGTGTCCCCCTGCACTGAGCACCCACTCTGCAGCCCAGGAGGAACACCCTGGGTGCTCCCAGCTTGGGGTGCCTGGCCATACGGGGAGCCCGTGGCACAGTGCTGGCCTGTGGGTGCCTGGGCCAGCGGCTCTCATAGACATCCCTTGCTCCGCCAGCACCATCCCTCCTGGGGTGCGGGGACACTCCCACACGGTGCTTTTGACACTTGCAATAAAAGAAATTCTGATCCTTAATAGCCCTTGGCCTCGTTTAAAATGAGACAGATCAGTTCAGTGCCTGAGCCTGGAGCAAAGCTGGCAGCATTTAACACAGCACAGGGGGCACGAGCAGTACCCTGGCACCTCTGATGCCCACCTGCTCAGGTAGGTACCAGCAGGACTGTGGCACGACCCTGTGCTGAAACACCCCTGCAGCGGAGATGGCAGTGGAGAGGCTGGGACAGGGAGCCCAAGTTCCCCTGCCTGGTTTCCCCTGTGCAGCGTCCCCCATATGGTGTCCTCTGCCCAGTGTCCCCTGCTGAACGTCCCCTGTGCAGTGTCCCCCACTCTGTCCATGCTCAGTCTCGCACCACCAGCCCTGTGAAGTGGCTGCCGCAGCAGGCGAGGGGTAGATATCATCTTTAGCTGATTAAATGTCCCTCATTAACGAGTTTCTTTAATTAATGAAGTTTTTTTGTTTGCTCCACTTGCTTTCTCCCCCCACACTCTGCCTCCTCAGCACAATCCAGGCCATTTCCTTTCAAGTCATTTAGCGCGTGGGGGCCAGTTCCTGCCGACACCGCATTTTGGTGATTGTGCCTGTCAGCTTGGGGCTGACGATGCCGTTTCCCACATTTGCTCCTTTTTAAGAAAATAATGTGCCAGGAGCCCCTGGATGTAGAGGACGGGTCAGAGCAACCAGCCGAGTGCAGAGGCCTGCACTAACAATGAGGCAGCTGCCAGCCTCGAGCACTTGCGATGGGCCACCAAACTTCGGCCATGACCGGTGTCTTGCCAGCACAGTGTGACGGTGCCACACATGAATGCCTGGGGTTATCGGCTGCCCATCAGCACCTGTCCCCTGCTGCCCCCGCAGCCACCATGGGCATGCCCAGTTTCCTCCAAGCCTCACTGACATCCTGCTGCCTTGGCCTGACCCCAGTCCCACCTCCAGCCCAGGGCAACTCCCACCAGCCGGCTGCCCGTGGCTGTTGCCCTTCCTGCACTGTGCAGTGCTAATGGTGCAGGGGCAGCACAGCTCAACACTGCCTGCTCATGGCACGGCACTGCCCGGTCACGGCATGGCACTGCCTAGTTGCAGTTGACCCTGCTTGGTCACAGCACCATTAGGTCACAGAACATGTACAGCTGGGCTTGAAGCCACATGTGGAGTGCCGGAGCAACTGGAGACGGAACACAGTCCTGTGACTACACACCTCCTCACCCTGACAGCAGTCCCCACTGCTTGTGGCTGTCCTGCTCCTCCCACTGGGAACCAGATACCTGCTGCAGGGGGGAAAGAGGGGCCCACAGCACCACAGCATCCGCAGAGCCCCCCGAGGTGCTCCAGGAAGCTGCAGAGCCTCAGTAAGCATATCCTGCAGGCAGGGCAGGAAAGGAGTGCAGGCAGGTCAGGCAGAAAGCACTTTGCTGTGACCTGGAATGGCTCCTGCCTGCTTGCTAATGCCAGGGCACACCCTTACCACATCATGAGGGAGCCTGAGGTCACTGCTGAGCACAGGGAAGGGTGCTCAGCAATTCCCAATGTCTCCTGTGGGGGACCCGCTGCGCCCACCAGGAAAGTGGAGCAAGCAGCAGCCAGGGAGACCGACGGGACCATCTGCCCTTAAGGCCACTGCCCCGGTGCAGGGCAGTGTGGCACTGTGTTGAGCAGCAGAGACAGATTCAAGAAATGCCCCAGGAGGCAGAAGGGTCCTGGCATGGCTCAAGGTAGCCCCCAGGCATCCTGGGCCCACGCAGGCATCACCGTGCCCAGCACGACTCATCTGCGTGACAGACGCAACGCTCCCCCTTCGATCCGGCCGCTCGCTCATGCTAATGACTGTCAACATGGAACAGAGGCCATGAGGGGGAAGAAAATTACTCCCTGAAAAGGAATTGACTGATCCCTGTCATTTCTCACAAAACCACTGACCTGTAAATATTTCATTACCCCAAAAGCTGTGCCATCCATACAAAGCAGTGCCCAGCCCTGTGCAGGCACCGGCCGCAGAGCTCCTGGCTGTGGGGCAGTGGGGTCAGGATGCCCCAGGAGGGACAAGCCCTGCCCACCGTGGGGATGTCAGGAGGTCGTGGCAGGTTGCTTATCCCCAAAGTGGGGTCATGGTGATCCCACAGAGAGATGGAGGGCATGAAGGGGATGGACCCTCTGGAGGAAGCAGTGAAGGGGTGAGGAGCTGCAGGGACCAGAGGCAGCAGCTGCTGCACTGAATGTCTTCATCACCGAAGTGCAGGGAGGGGTGAGAGGTTGGTAATGGCATCTGCCAGGGATGCTGTGGTGGGAAAGGAGTGCTCCAGTGAGCAGGCAGGACCTGAGGGGGAGGAGAAGGAGGAGCAGCGGGGGGAAGCAGAGCAGTCTGTTGGTGTGGGAAACACCATTTTTCTGGGCTGCCACACACTGTCCCAGAACTCTGCATCCCCCTTCCCTGCTCCTGCCCTTGGCCCCCCTGAGCCCCAGCTCACAGAGCCGGGGACGCTACTGCCCCTCTGCCCACGGGAGCCTAGGGAGGACAGGTGGAGCAGTGGCAGCCGTGTGACATCCAGGAGTGGGGATGAGACAAGACGCTGGCCCGGGTGCACACCAGCACATGTGTCCCTGTCACCTCCGGCACAGGGCAGAAGGGGCCACGGTCCGGCCCCAGCTCCTGGCTCTGCCAGCTGGAAACTTCGGAGCTGAGGCTTCATGAAATATTCATGAAGTAAATGGTGCAATTTCATCTGCATTCAGCCAACTTCATGTATATTTCAGAGTATTATGAAATGATAATGTTGTGTAACCAAGGCGAGACGGGGGTGCTTGGGGGGGCTCCCGGCCACCCCCGCCTGCACGGCCGGCAGCTCCCAGCTCGCCATGTACCAGTGCCACTGCACCGGGAGGGACTGACGGCTGCGTCACCGCCGGGGACATGGCAGGATCAGGCACGGCAGTGGGAGGAACAGAGCTCCGGGATGCACAGCCCTCTGGCTCCCTCCTGAGCAGGGCTCAACATGGCCAGTGGGGCCTGGGCTCACCCACAGCAGCTCCTGGAACTGCCAGCAGTGCCAGGGCACACCTGTAGGAGCCCTTGGTGGCGTCCCTGGCGCAGCTCTGCCTCCAGGCACACCGGAGCGAGTCAGACCTGGTATATACAGTGTTGGCTGGGATTCCCAGCACTGTTTGGTCCCCAGTGGCCACCAAAAGATTGTGACAGGTGGCATACGAGGTACAAGCTGGGCTGCAGAGCCCAGGGATGGGCTGGAGGCAACCTGAGTCCTCTTCAGCATCCTCCTGAGCTCTGCAGGCACCAGAGTGTCAGATGTGGGTGCCTGCACATCGCATGGCTTGGTGGTGACCAGTCTGCTGCTCCAGTGGACCTGGGGGCAGCTGCTGGGTTCCCCCCCTGGAAAGGGCTGGGGCTCTAGAACCCGCACGTGCAGCTGCCAGAGCCCAGCTGCATGGAGACAGCTCCAGACACAGAGCAGTGGGATGAATGGCCACGTCCACTGGCCTCATACTTCCCACAAGCCCCACACCAGCTCCACTGCCATCCCCACATCTGGCCCCACAGCTCACAGGGCTCCAGAAACCCAGCTGAACCCTGGTCCTGCACCTGCAGAGCCCCTCACACCCCAGGGCCCACCCACAGACCCTGTCACTGTCACACCATTGTCGCTGTGCTGGGGCTCTGGCACAGCTGCATGTGGCACTTGCTCACCCAGACGGTGTGGGCACTCGTGGCACCACGGACCTGTGTGTGTGCCCGGACAGTACTTGCACGCAGCCCTCTCTAATAGGCAGCCAGGAGCATAATTTTTCCTCTAATTACATATTCAGCACTTCTGAGAAAATGAGATTTTGGTAATTCAATTGGACTGAGAAGCAGCGCTATAATAAAATGAAATTTGTAACAATCGTGCAGTTAAATTAGTTAAATGGAGAGGAAGGAGCTGTGGAAAATTGACCCCTCGATCTCCTAAAGACTAATCAGACATTTGAACTGGGTTGTGCTAACAAAGCCCCTGGGGTGTGTGGCACTGAGTGAGGGGAAACCAGAGATGCTGCAAGGGAAAAGCTGGAAAACAGCCGGGCACCTCGTGGTGCCACAGAGGGGATGTCCCTGCTCCGGTCCTGGGGTGGAATGGGATGGCTTTGGCAGGGAGTGTGCCAGGTATGATGCTGGAGCCATGCCCTCTGTGGCACTGGCCATTGCCAGGGCCTGGCCACTGGGCCCTGGCAATGGCCGATGCCATGGAGGCCACTAGTCCCCGCCGGCTCCTGTCCCCACGCCGCATCCTTGCTGGGTGCACAGAGGGTGGCAGATGGTCCCTTTCTGCCAGCGGGGACTGTAGGGACATGGGTACACATGCCTGGCAGTGTGACCAGCCCTGAGTGGGGACAGCCATCGCAGGACACCCAGACAGGGACAGCACACGGAGCCAGGCTGGTGGGGAGAGAGGCATCCCATGGGCTAGAGGGGCTCTGCGGCAAGTACAATGTAATTAGCCTCAATATTTATCTTGTTGTTCATCTTTTCTATTTTTTCTTGTAAAAGAAAAGGAGAAAAAGATGAGTTTCTCATTTGCAAGTTAATTAGTCTAATTACCTCTAATTAAGGGCTCCCCACACAATGCAGATCACAAATAAGCTGCCACTGTCGCCTGCTCCCACTCTTCTCTCCCCAGTTTTGATTTTCCACAGGAGCTGTTTGAAGGCTGTGGCCGGCGCCGCAGTGGGAAGATGCCAAGTGGATGCAGCCAGGGATGGGGGAGACAGGTGTAGGATCCCACAGTCTGGGACAGCTCAGCTCCACGCCAGTGACTCCAGGCATGCACAGGGATGGTCCCTCTGCTGCTCCCTTCAGGGACCCCAGCACAGAGTCAGGGCTCAGCTCATTCCAGGGAACTCCAGCCTGGAACCTGGGTGTAGGCACAGTGGGGCTTGTATGGAATTTGGGAACTGCACCCGACCCCTGGCAGGCAATGCCCACAGCACTGTGGTGGCCAGCACAAACTCTTCACCTGCTGGGATGCTCCAGGGAGTGAGGGGGCACACCTGCTCCCTCCTGGCCACTGGAATG
This sequence comes from Machaerirhynchus nigripectus, assembly GCA_013397975.1. Classification (NCBI taxonomy): domain Eukaryota; kingdom Metazoa; phylum Chordata; class Aves; order Passeriformes; family Dicruridae; genus Machaerirhynchus; species Machaerirhynchus nigripectus. Next base: position 37,478 of record VZRQ01005690.1, read on the forward strand.
CCAAGGGAGGTGGTGCAGGTTAAAGCCCTGCTGCAGTTGCCCATGGGCAGTGGAGGGGTGAACCGTGCCGCAGCCCGCAGCTCCCAGCCTGCAGCTCCCAGCCTGCAGCTCCCGGCCTGCTCAATGGCACTGGCATGTCACTGGGTCAGTAGCCACGGCATGGCCAGGACTGCAGAGCCCTTGACCACACGCTGCTCGACTCACACCAGCACTGGGAAGATCCAGCTCCTTTCTTGGACATTTAGTTCTCTCCTGTGCCCAGGCACCCTTCCCAGCCTTCCCAACACTGGCACTTCCCCACGACTCCCCACACCCTCCCAGCACCCAGTCCCACACCTGCCTACAAAAACCAGCTGCACCAAAGTGACTAACATCCTTCCTGGAGGGGCTACAGTGCCCTTGGTGCCCCTGGCTCCTCCATGGAAGCCCATTATTCCACAGACACAGTGCCCCATACACAGGAGCCCCCAGCCCTGTGGAGAAAGCAGCCAGGCAGCCAAGTGACCCTGAAGCTCCTGGAGGTGCCCAGGGTGCCCGGCTGCAGCACCCAGCACCCTACCCAGCCCTGGCTGCAGACCATGGAGCTGGCCTGGCCTGGGGGCTGCACAGGAAAGTCATGTTTCAAAAGCATTTTCCTATTTCGATGCTGGCTCCTGAGCGGGGGCAGCCCCAGGGCCGGGGGTGGTGGAGCTGGTGGGGGTGGCCTGCACCCGCTCTCCTAATTAGCCTTTGTTACCCCCCCCCCCCCAACTGCATGTGATGCTTTAAAGAATGACAGATACTAAATCTAATTTAATCTACTCATTCACCCATCACTACAGCACAAAAATAGGAATATACCTATAAAAAGAGCATTGCCAGGCAGTGTGGGCCAAAATCACAGCTATTGTGGGAAAAGCAGCTTTGCAAAGCTAAAATTAATGTCAGTGTTTTCAATATAAAAAAATCCAAACCAGAAAACATCTTCTTGGGGCTTTAAGGCCTGTCCTCACTGAATGGGGCAGCTGCCACAGCATGGCCAGAGTCAGGAGCCACCGTGCCGGGTCTCGCATCCGTGCGACGCACGAGCAGGAGGAGAAACCCGGTTTGAAACGAACCCACTGCTGCAACACGCGACAACACTGCTCGGAATAGACCTGCTCCCTAAAAATATAACATGCTAAACTTGGCAGCAGCCCTTTTGGAAAGGAATTTTCCAAGCAGGATTTGCAGAGGCTGTTTCCCGGCGGACCAGGCGCTGCTCAGCCAAGTCTCCTGTGCCATGGTGTGACTGTGAGCACCGGGGATGTTCCCGGCAAGGAGCATCTCTCAGGGGCAGCACTGCAGTGAGGTTCAGCACACCCGTACATCAACCTGCGCTGGGGTCAGACCTGCATGTGGCTGGGGCTGCACCAGGGCCACGCTGGGGTAGAGCACTGATGCTGAGCCTCAGAGCCCGGGTCTGCTCAGGGTCAGCACTGAGCCTTGTACTGCAGCCATCACTTGCTCACTCACAATAACAGCAGATGTGTTTCAAGAAGTGACTGATTCCTCTGTTAACAAAATGAAGCCACCAAAGTGTCCTTCCACACCCAGATCCTCACTGAGGATGAGGAAGGGCCGAATGTCCCTGCCAAGCCCCACTGAAGGACGCAGCGTTCCCAGTGGCCCAGGCTGCTCTGCGGCAGACATGCACCCACCCTCCTGTGGCCCCTGCCCTCCAGCCCTCCAGAAGTCCTGCTCTTGGAGCACAGCAGTGCCAGGGGAAGTTCCTGGACACAGTGTGGCTGTGCAACCCAGAACGCCACAGACCACGGCTCCTGCGGCTGGCACAGGGCAGCCACATGGGGGGAGTGGAGCAGAGTGAGCTGAGAGGCACCCATAGCACCTGGAGGAGCTGCTGGCACTGCTGAGCCTTCCTGGTGCTGGAAGAACAGAAGTTTTGCTGAGAGCTTCATTACTTGGTCATTCCTTCAAATCCCAACGCAGCTGAAAATGCTGGGGCTGGGAGCTATGAAACGTAAGCAGCATCCTCAGGAACCAATGCAGCCACAGGCTCCTGGTAGGGAGACCGCTGTCTGAAGGGGATGAGGGCAGTTACTGCATGTAGACCCTGGCGTGCCCCAGCTCTTGACTGAGTGGCCAGCCCAGCAGACTCACTCCTGGTCACTGGCTCAGGCACTATCATGGTATGCGTCCACCCCAGGTGCCTCCTTACAAACCCATACAGGGTTTGGATAGGGACCTGTAACCCAGGGGGTCAAAACCAAGTCCCCCCAGGCCCCATGGCACAACTGAGGGAGAGTCAGTTGAACCCTTTCAGTAGTCCCTGCTACACACAGGTGAGCCAAGCCAGCCGGCCAGAGCACGTGCCGACAGGCAGAAGCAGCATCACTCCCTGTGTGCTCCCAGGGTGCAGGCAGCACAGGTGGACACGTCTAAAATCCAGAGCAAATTCAGAGCTAAAGCAGGTGCCAGGCACACCCACTGAGAGGCCCATCAGCAGCACATGCCCTGTGCCCCTGCTCCATGTGATAGCTGCAAGTGATGCCCCTCTCCCTGACACTTCATTGTGACATGCATCGGGAACACTTGTCCCCAAGTGCTGGGTGAAGAACCTCAGCACGGGATAAACCCCAGGAAGAGAACGGAGATTTTTCACCTCCATCGTGCTCATCAGCCGGGTGAAAATCCAACTCCAAATCCTGTAATAAAACCCTCCTCCTGGCTTGCAAGTCCAGAGCCGCTGCCAAGGAGCAGGAGGCTTCTGGGAGAGCAGGGAGGAAGAGATGCAGAACACAACGGTCAAATCAAACCAGGCAGGGTGATGGGGGAACTGGGAGTTGCCAGGTGCAGAGCCGCACATCCAGGAAAAGTTGCTGCTTCCCAGGGACCCCCAGCTCCACTCTGCCCAGCCCTGCAGGCTCTGGGAGCACCCGTCTCCCCACCATGCTCCCGTTGCCACCAGACCCAGGCCAATCCATACCAGAGTGCTCTGCAGGGCAAGAGAGTAGCACAGCTGAGCCCCTCGTGTGGCCAGGGACAAGCGGATCCCAGCTGGAGAGGGACATCTCCCATGCTGCAAGAGAGGCTCTGGGCCCTGCACTGGCTGCCGGCACAAAGCATCCATGTGCTCCCTTCAAAGGGACAGAATCCATCCCCCGGACAGGTGGGGGTTCAGGGACAGTTTTTACTCAGTGTCAGATGTGCAGCAGCCACAGGGACCTCCGTGCAGCTTTGGGAAGACAAGACCAAGATCCAGCGCTGCCCTGGCTCTCCCCGGGGTCTGCCTCCAGGAGGGTGCAATAAATCACGCGCCCGCCTCGGCAGCCCCTGCCGCAGCCCCTGCGCCCCCCGTGCCCACGCCTGTGTAACCAGCACCGGCTTCCCCAACCCCACCATCAGTGTGGAAGAGAGTGACCCTGGGCCTTGCCATCCCCACCACCACCGGCCACGCTCTGGCCACGACCCCACTCGGACACCGGCCACAGACATCCCAAGGGACCAAACACTCCACAGCCTTTCACACTGGGGTGGAGGGTTGGCACCTGTGTGCCTGTCCTCACTGCTGGGTGAACCACGCTGGCCACGCCAAGTGCAGGGAGGATGCCATGAATTTTTAAACTCCTGAAAGCACAAATGGAGTGGTTTGCCTGGCTGGGAGATGGGATTTCCGACGCAGCACAGAGGCATTTGAAGAAGATGCTGCCTCTCCCAAGCTGCGCTTCCCCTGGGATGATGGGCCCAGAAACCCAGCACTCAGGGTCCAGCGCAGGAATTGGGGCAGCCGCGTGGGACAGCAAAACCTTGGCCCAGGTGAAGGACCAAACTGACAGCCTCAGCACCCTCTGTCCAGGCTGCCCAAGCCCGGCACCTACCTGGCACCACATTCCCCCTAGTCCTTCTGCAGCACCTTCCAGTGACAGCGGGACAAACCCACGCACGCCCGGCCGTGCGGCCCAGCGGTGGACACACGCGGTGTGGCACACACACACATACGTGCACACATGTGTGCCCGCATAAGCTCATCACCTTCCCTTCTCTCTGGAGGCTGCTCAGGCCACGCAGGAGCCTCGTTCCTTTATCCGAGCATCCATCATCGCCAAGCGGCAGCAGCGCCGAGGCGGGGAAGCGCTGGACCCGCGCCGGCAGCTCTGCCTGCCGCACTGCCCGCGCCTCTGCCCTGGCCATGCTCCCACCACCACAGCGGGGAAACCAAAGAAACCCCCAAAAGCTGCAGCCGAGGACCCGAGCGACCACAGCGGCACAACTCCGAGTGCCGTGGGGCTGGAGTGGGGAGACTGGGAGGAACCTGTCAAGCTCTTACCCTCTGCCGAGAGGGAACCAGCCAGAAACACGTGTGAACCGGAAAGCAAAAAAATCCCCCGGAGAGGGTGGCTTACCTGTTGGAGGTAGAGGAAGGCTGGAGGACAGGGGAGAGAGTGAGGAAGCATGCCTGAGTTGGAGACAAGGAGGCAGCCCGAGTTAGCCATGGAGCACAGCATGTGTCGACAGGTAGCCGTGGAGCTGTTCGCGGGTCCGTCCTCTTCCGCACACTGCTATCCACCGCTATCCTCGTCTTCCCGGCTGGCCCCTCGGGCTCTCCCCTCCTCGCCGTCCCTCCCGACCCCTCGGCGCTAGTTAGGAGGGTTCATCTGCGACAGGCCGGCCGCGCCGCCGCCGGAGCAGCGCTTGGCTCTTCACTTCGGGGCCATTAGACACTGGCACTGAGCGCACGGTCTGCAAAGGGTGTGCGTGAGCCAGAGCGGAGCGGGAGAGAAAGGAAGGGGAGGAGGAAGGAGAGAGGGCTCGGGAGCGAAATAAAAGGGGTGGGAGTTGGAGGAGGAGGGGGGAGTCCCCTGTGCATTCAGACATCAAACAGAGCTCTGTATAAAATGAAGAGAATCCGTAATGACATGAGAACAGCTGATCCCGCACTTAACCCCTCCACCGCCGCCGCTCGCAGATGGCTTCCCCGCCGCCCTAGCCACCCCGGCCATACGCTGGGGAAGCAGCCGGGCAGGATGGGGCAGAGCCGTCTCCCTTCCTGGTGCTGGCTCCCAGGGGAGGAAGGGTCTTACCGGGAGTTTTGGTGGTGCAGCACGGGTGCCGCGGGAAGTGGTGCCGAGCAGCGGCAGTTCCAGCCGGCAGCCCCCGCGGTGGTGGCAGGGCTGCCGGGGGCTCCCCCATGCACACACCGCCGCACACGTGCACACGCTCTCACCGGGAGCCGCGGCGGCTGCCGGGGCCGCTGGAGCCATGCAGCAGCCCCAGCTCCGCCTCCCCGGAGCCTCCGGCCCGCGCCCGCCCGCAGCCCCTCACGGCCCCACAGCTCCGCACGGCCCCACAGCCCCGAGCGGCCCCGGAGCCCCGCACGGCCCCACGGCCCCGGAGCCCCGCGCCGCCACGGCCTGCGCCACCGCGGGCAGGGCCGGCAGCCCGCAGCAGTCCCTGCCGGACGAACCGCAGCCTCACCGCTGCCTGCATGCCCCGGCACCACTGCTCAATCCTGCCAAAGCGTGGGGAGCCCCAGGCAGGGCCCTGCGAGCCCCTCACCCGCCTGCCAGTCCCACAGGCATGGACGGCTGCGGGGACCCCTGCACCCTGGGGTGACATGAAGGGCCCTGCTCACTGGCACTGGCTTCACTGTGCTCCCCAGAGTGACGGGGACCCTCTGCCCCAAGAACCACCCACTGGTGGGCAGAGGTCAGTCCTGGCAGAGCTCGAGAGGTGTTTTGGCTTTTCCAAGGGGCCTGCGGTGCTGCCAGCAGCCCTGACGCATCCACACCACACTCACGGCTGTCACAGCTGCCATGGCAATAGCCTACGTGCCAGTGCCCGCGAGGGACAGCCGGCGTGGGCGCACGCCTGTGTTCGCTCGGGTCCCCGTCCCACCTCGCACCTCCACCCGCAAGGCCCCGCAGCAGCCCTGGCACTGCCACGGGGATCCCTCCCTGGTGCCCTACGCCTGGGCGCTGCATCATGCCCAGCTCCGGAGCCATGGCAGTGCCAAGGCTGCCAGGATGGCATTGTACTGGGGCATGTGGGAAACAAAACCTGGGTTCAGCTCAGTTTCCATCTTGGCCAAATGTGATGCACAAAGGCAGGGCTGTGCCAGCAGCTGCTGATGCTCCATCTCTGCCGGAGCCTCCAGCACACGACCAGCCGTTTGGAGCTGGGATTTTCCACAGTATCCCCAGGCAGAGTGACATGCTGCAGTGTCCTGGTACACTCACAGCAGTTACCGCTTCTGCTGCAGACGCTCCAGAGCAGCAGTGTGTGGCATGGCCAGCCCAGAGCCACAGGGAAAACCTGCTGCAAACAGCTCTGGAAGAGCCATCCTGAGAAAGCAGTGTCTGGGGCCAAGGGGGTGCCAGCCCCTCCCAGCGGGTCCTGAGACTGGGAGGACTACAGTCCAAAGGGACCACAAGGTGCCAAACTGGGGAAGGGATGCCAGGCCAGGGGAAGGCTTTGTCACCACCACCACCTTGTGGTACCGGACACCAAAATGGTCCAGCAGTGACATCTGCTGCCTACAGCATCCCTGGGCACTGCTCCCTGTGGGTGTCCCACCATAGTGTCCCCCTCCAGCTCCAAGGATCATGACAGATGCATTGACCCCTTCAGCACACCATGGTGCTCAGACCTCACACTCCTGCTAGTCTCCAGCTTCCCTTCCCAGGGACCCCCATGCCCCTGGTGCTGCACTCTCCTGTGCACTCCAGCACCTGAGGAAGGATGTGGGACAGCTCTGAAAGGGACAAGTGCATCCTCCCACAGCCCTTCGCACAGCCGAAGGGAGAGGGGCTCCCCCAGGAACCTGCACATACCAAAGCCCCACACGGACCCTGGCACAGGGCGATGGACACCTTGAGCAAGCCAACAGGGAGCTCCAAAGGCCCTGGGCCGGTCTGGCTCCACTGCAGCTCCTGGAGGTGACAACGGCAGGGCACTGCCTGGCACACTGGGCTTGCGGTGCCCAACTAGGCAAACCACGTGAGGCAGGAACTGGCTCCAGGATGAGGTAATCTGCCCATCCTCCCCCGCGCCGGCTCCGGCCAGGGTGACTCAAAGGCATTCCTGGCCGGTGGTAGCACCACAAGTGCTGGCACTGCCGTGAGCCAGCAGCGAAATGGGCACAGCTCTGGGAGCTGAGGAGTGTTGGAGTCTCCTCTCTCCCTCCTCCCGCCATCACCAATGCGTGCCTGGCTGCAGAGATGCCCCTCTGCAGCAGGGAGCCACGGGGGACACTGGTCGGGCTGACACCAACCCCCGAGTCAGCTCCAGTGGGGAACACCTTGCTGGCCACCACTGGCTGGTTTCCCTCACCCTGCTGCTCCCGGTGACACTGTGCCACAGTCCCAGCCAACAGCACCAGTGGTGGCACCAGGGCTGTGCCCAGCCCCACAGAGCCGCAGCCCCGGAGGAGCACCTCTGAAACTGAAGCCTCCTGGAATGAAAGTTTATTTATCTGTTTAATTAAGATGTGTTCACCAGGCGCACAGACCCCATTCCATCTGTCTCACTTACAGCCGTGTCCCAGTAAAATTAAACCTAATAAATATCAGCAGAGGGAAAGCAAAGGGCACGTGTGAGATATACGATCAAAGGCTGAAGTTGCACAGGGCTGCAGTTCTCAGCACATCTCTCTCTGCCCTTCGGGGCTGGGCTGGCGCTGCGCTCCCCCGCGCAGGATGGGGCTGCCTTTCCTTCAAATCAGCACAATTCCCAGTTTTTAATTTATTTTAAATGAACCCTTCAGGGCTCCTTGGTTTTGTTTTCTGGAAGAGGGAGAACAACATGGCACCGGGACAGGAGTGGTCTTGGCCACTGTTGCGGTGCTGGAGCCAAGGGACAGAGTCTGCACTGGGAGCACCGGTGGGCACACGCCCCGCAAACCACTGAGGGAATTGCCAGGGACAGCGCAGCACATCTGGCTGCTCCAGGCACCCAGGGTGTACCTGCCACGCAGCGAGAGCTGTGGGGAGGTGCCCAAGGCAGCCAGTGCAGTGCTGTCCACACCTCAGGAAATGCCAGAAAAGCTCAGCTCTCCTCCAAGGCACGCTCCACCATTTGGAAACTGTATCCACCAGGAAGGAGGCGCAGAGGTTTGCCCGGAGCCCTGTCCTCCCAGCCCCGCTGAGCACTCGGGGACAGGCAGGCCGGCAGCGCAGCACGGCTGCGGCACATCCAGGTGCCAACGGCCCTGCACATGCTGCACTGAGCCCTGAGCACACGTCAGAGCTGCTGCCAGCCCAGGGCTGTCCCAACTCCATGTCCAAATTCTGACCCACAGGATGCAATGGGAAATCCTGCGCCCAGCACCACGGTCTGTACTGGGACCCCCGGCTATCCTCTCCCAGCAGAGGGGGATGATGCAGTGCCCATGGACCTGCTGTAGGGCACAGTGCACAGCCATAGGGGGACTGCCGGTGTCCGGTGTTTAATAGGACCCCGTGGTCCCTGCAGCACACTCCCACAGGGCAAAGCTGGGTGCTGACACTCGGGAGAGCTGCCAAGGAGGGCTGCAGATCAGGCAAGACACAGCCTCTGCCATGAGGGCTGTTGAGGTTGGACCGGCAAGATCAGGTGCTCCAGCCTCCCCGGGGTCATCCTGCGAGTGCAGTGCTGGCAGCCCACCAGCATCCAGGGACAGCAGTACCAACCTAATCCTCTCCTCCCACCCACTCCAAGATGCCCCCAAGCCATGGCATTCATTAATTAAAAGCTCATTAGTAGTTATTCATAGACATCAAGCAAGTAGATGAAGGCACTGACAGATCTGAGCTGCTGTGTGACGAGGAACATCCGTGCGGCAAGGAAGGTCCCACGTCCCCAGTACCTCAGCAACAGGGATGGCCCCAACATGGGGCACAGACCAGGACAGTGAGAAGGGACTGACAAGCCTCCTTTGCACCCTGTTAAACCTCTCTGTCTTTCCCTGCTCCTTCCTCCTTCCTCCTCCTCCAGCAGCTCTCAGAGGTCACCAGAGACACTGCCTGCTCTGAATTCCCAAAGATGGAACACCCAGGTACGACCTCACCAGGTGAGGAGGGGACTGTGACCAAACCACAGCCAGCGTCTGAGACAGGAGCTGTGGCAGTAGGAGGGGAGCAGGAATGCAGGGAAAGCACATGGAAGTTTCATGGGATCCAGGGAAAAATCCTGGACGGGACCCTTGGTGCTCTCCACAAAATGGCACCTGCTTGCAGCCGTCCCGTGTCCCCCGCCATCCAGCATGAACAACTGGTGCACAGGGACCTCCAGCAGCCAGTCACATCCGCACTCCGGCTCCCTGCAGGAGACACAGCAGCTCCCACGGGGACACAGCTCACACCCCTGGCTGGGCAGGATGAGCCAGAGCCTGTCATTGCGCCTGGCTCCTTGCCTCTGCCTGCGCCGCCCTTCCTGAAGCCCTTTCACTTGACAAAATATTTACATGAAATGGCAATTAGGCTCCCTGGATTTAATGAGAATTAACCTGCAGCAACAGCACCGTGGCAGAGCAGCTGCTGCCGAGCACCTTGAGCTTACAGGCCGGGTGGGCAGCACCAGGGGGCCACAGCAGGGGAAACGGCTGTACTGTGCTTGCAGGGTCACTGGGGCCAGGACCATGGCCCCCACCACCAAGGCCAGAGCCACCACCAAGGCCAGGGCCACCACTACCACCAGGCCCAGCACAGAGCGAGAAGGAGGAAGGAATGATGGAGGGTGACACAGGACTGATGGAGGATAATGCAAGTAAGGAGCAACTGCAGACCAGGAACCCGAAATGCTGCATTCCCAGAGTCCCGCTCTTCCCTGAGACCTGCTCCACTGCCTGACAAAGGGTTCCCAAGCAAATGAGCCCTTTGAACTGCCAGGCAGCTGTGCCTCACAGGCTGCCGGGGGGCTTTAGCAGCAGCCCCTAGGGTGCCAGCACATGGGACACAACAGGAGGTGTCCAAGCCACCCCAAGCAGGGGTGCGTGTGGCACTGCCAGTGTGGGCTGGGACCCACCTGAGCAGCAGACAGGTGAGAGGTGAGGTAGGCATGGGGGAGCACCAGGCTGGAGGCACTCCAGAAGCAAACACTCCATCCTCATAATAAGGTTTTTTAAATGCACAAACAGGATGTTAGTGTTAACCAGGCACTGTGACCCAGGGCAAACTTTATAAATCAGAATATTTACAGACCCCTTCTTCCCTTTGCCCCACACACTCTAAATTTCTCTGGAATTACTGTTCGTTTGAAGACATTTTGCTTTGGCATCTCAGCCCGCTGAGGTGTTGATGACCGAGCCACCGGCTGCCCTGGCCACCACAGTGCTCCCGCCATGCAGGGATACCAGACCCTCTGCTTCCTCCCAACGCTGCGACAGAGAGACGCCCAGGATGCCAAGAAATGACGCTCACTGCTCCGCCGGGAGCACAGCCCTCGCCCTGCCCTTCCCAGCAGAGCTGGGGATGCCACCATGCGGTGCCACCACCGGCCGTCCCAGGCTGGCTGGCTCTGTGCACTGCGTGCGACAGGGAACAGAGACCCTGGAGCGCCACTGCCCCACAGCCAGTGTGGTGTGGGAAGCTGTGCCTGGAGCTCCCATGGGCACGGGCACCCCATGCTGCCCATGCCTGCTTGGCTGAGCTCTGCAAAGCCACCCAGCACCAAGGGAGCCGCGAGCAGAAGCTCTGCTGTGCTCTCACAGCTGTGGTGGGTCGTTAAGTCCCTGAGCAGAATTAGCACCGAGGCAGGAGGCTCTGCCAGCCCCGACAGGCTCTGGAACCGCGGCAGCACGGACATCCCTCATGACAAAGCACCTTACACCTGAAAGCTACTTCCCTGAGAAACAATGAATTCTCATTATCCTCCTCCTCCTCCCCGTAAGCTCCTTGCCCCACATCCCCCTTTCCCTGCTCCCAAATCCAGGGGAGCACAACTCCCTGGAGCATGTAAGCCCCACCAGACTGCTGCAGCCCCATGGCCCCTCACCATCTCTGAAGGAGCGGGAGGAAGCAGGTGGAAGGAGCTGGTGCATTCAGCCCCAGCAGGTGGGCTGGGATGCCATGGGAAGACCCTTGGATGGTGTAGAGCCTGATACAGCCGAGCTCTTGCAGCTCTGGGGAGGGAGTGTAGCTCCATGGGGGACTGCTGGCTCCAGCCCCTTCCCCTCTGCTCACCGTCCCAGCCGCACCCAGACTGGAGCTCACACCCACATTCAGTGTCCCAGCCCCAAGCAAAGGGCCTGGACAGACCCTGTCACATCCCCTCCTCTCTGTCCCTGCACAAAGCTCTCAAGATGGCCGGGTAGCTCTCAGCCTGTCCCCCGTCCAGCCATGGCCTGTGCTCCACTAGTGCAGGGAGAGCTGAGCCCCCTGCGCCCAGCCCACTCCCCGGCCATGCCCCTCGCTCTGGGCTCAGGAGGGGAACAAAACTATGCAAGTTTTGTCCCCCCAAGTCCCCCAAGCCTCAAAACCCCTGAGCAGGGACTGCTGTGGAGAGACTTTGGGGTCCACAAGGGGATCTCAGGGGGCTCAGGGTCCCCACGGTAGGTTCTCCTCTGTAGCCTCAGGAATTTCAGGCCTGGGATCAAATACGGGGGCTGCCCCAGAACATCTGTCAAGATCCTGGGTGGGCACCCATGGGGCACAGACCCTGTGAGAGGGGGCTGCTGCTCCACACAGACCCATCACCTGAACGTCCCACTATCACCACAGACCCGTGCCCCCTCCCAAGACAGCCCCCGGGCGGGTGCCAGAGCCCACCAGTGGCCACCAAAGTACAGCTGGGGCAAGGGTTTGGTGCCGCCCAGAGAAGGCAGCTTCTGCCCATGGCCAGTGCCACATGGGGCCTGGACAGAGCAGTGCAGAGGCACGAGGGCAGTTGGGGGTGCCCTTGGCAGGGATGGGCATCAGGCAGGGACCCCTGTCCACTGCCCTGTTCCTTCCCAACGCCAGGCCTGTCTCCAGCACTGCAGCCCATCCCCTGCCTGCTGCTGCCAGCCGTGGGCAGTGAGTGGCTGACCAGAGGGGGAAGCTCTCCCTGGACGGTGGCACAGCCAGGGAGCAGCAACGGTGCAAAACCACCCCAATGCTGAGCGAAACCTCAGCAGACAGGGAGGGAAGTGCCCACTCTTGGCGGCGGTACCTACCCAAAAATACATCATCATGTCAGCGGCGGGGGCTGAGGCGCTCTGCGGGGTCGGTGGGAGGGCGATGGACTGCTCCCGACGCGGGCTGCACTGGCCACCGCTCCTCCTGGGTGGGCTCTGTCCCCTCCGGCTGTCGGGCTCCAGCGCCGAGGGCCGGCGGTCCCGGAGCCCTGCGCGCTCAGCTCCCTCCCTCGCGGCGTGAGCGCTCGCCGCGGCTCAGAGCCGGCGTCCAGCCTCCGACATGCTGCTGGGGAGGGCGGGGGCCGCACGGCGGCCGCGGGGTAGCCCCGGTGGGCAGCGTTTATCCACCCCAGGGAAAAATGGCAGAGGAAGAAAAAAATTAAATCCTCTCCAGTGCCTTCGAGGAGCAAAGGGAAGGGCGAGCGTGTGCGGGAACGCCAAACCCAGGGGCGAGAGGGGTGCTGGGGAGAGGGTCCGGGACCAGGCTGGGCGTTGGGGGCCACGGCAGCGGCAGTGTGGGCGCTCGCTGGCGCAGCGTGGGCTCCCGCTGACACTCCGAGGAGCCGATGTCCTGCCTCAGCATTTTTCAAGCTACCCTGTCAATAAGGGAATCCGCCGCTCACAGTTAACCTGCGAGGTGCCAGCCGGCTGTCGGCCCCCACCGGCCGCAGTGGATTCCATCAACCCCTGCTCCCAGCGCTGGTCCTGGCAGGCAGGGATGCTCAGCCGTGGTCCGGCTGCGATGATCTGTCCTGGGAGGCCCAGCGTCCCCCCCTTTTATGGGAGCAGCCGAGCAGTGGCCCGAGGGGGACAGAGCCAGCAGCCACCAGCCCCCGTGTGCCGTGGGGGAGCAAGGGGGACAGTCCGTGCAGCCCGGGATGTGGCCACCATGGCCTGCACAAGAGGGCACCCAGAAGTCCCCACCAATGCCAGGATAGTCACTCGTTCCTTGAGCCCCAGCACTGCCCCCCAAGCAGACCCCGGGGACAGAGCAGCAGGACTGGACAGGGGACACAGTGAAGAGCTGGCCACGGAGTGGCCCATGGGGATAAGTCAGGGGGTCCTGGACACAAGCCCCAGCTGCCCCTGGCACACAGTGCAGGCTCGGCAGCCGGGCAGTGCTGCTCCTCAGGCACTAAATCTCTGTCCTCCAGGGGCACAGCGCAGTGGAAGGAGCAAGGGGACCATGAGCACTGAACCAGGCGTGGTAGTGAGGGAATAAATAAGGATAAGGGAAGCAGAGGAGTGAGGGGGGCAGCAGATTGGTCTCCGGGGCCCAGCTGGTTCTGACATCTCCAGCCCCATAATCATATTCAGAGCAGCACCAGGCTGGAGGCAGCTTTCCTCCAGCCTGGCAATAAACGAGAGCAACACTCTCAATAATTCAGCACCAGGAGAGGGTGATAAAGCAGCAGAGGCACCACTGCAGGCAGCTGGGGCGGGGGGCTCCCTGCTCCCTCTTCTATCTCAGTGATCCAAACCCTTTCCTCTATCTCTGTGCCCCGTAAATGCAGCCCCAGCTGTGACTTGGGGTCCCCCCAGCCTGCCAGACCCCCCAGCCCTGCTATGTGGGATAGACAGAGGGGCCCAGTGCAGCAGAATGGAACCCCTCCATCACCAGCGGACAAAAGCTGGGGGGTCACTGGGCAGGGCAGAACCATCCTGGAGCCAGGGCAGGGGCAGCAGCAGGAGCACCTCCCCAGCTCTCTTCCCAGCACCATTCCACCCTCTCCCACTGCAGCCCCCCACACCTGCACAAACAGAGCCCGGAGCCCCCATGCCACATCCCAAACCTCCCACCCAGACTGGGCACGGGGCAGCCGAGCCGCAGGACACCCACCCCGCTGCCCTCCCCTCTGCCACGGATACATCTCTCCAGACACAACCAGTGGCCACAGCCCAGCGTGCCCTGGCACCCGCAGTCCCCTGCAGCCCCAGGACTGATCTGTGACCTCTGACCCCACACGCAGCAAGACACTGGGAGGGGGCAAAGCCCCTGCCTCAGCACAGGAAGGGAACCACCAAGCCATCAGTAAAGACACGGGTGCCAGAGGTGGGGGCACACAGCCCCCCGGCCCCACAGCCCTCCCCGCTGCAGCTGCCCAGCACGTGCCTCCCAGGCTCACAGCCACAGCCCAGCCTTCGTCCCAGTCATCCTGGCTCGTGCTGCCTGCAAGCCCTGCTCCCACCCAGCCTTTCTGCTCCTTCTAGTAGCTCTTTTTCCACATTTCCCATGGGATCTCAAGACCCTTCCAGACCACAGTCCCCTCCCTGCAGGTCACCTCCATCCTTGTCCTGTATGTGCCACGGACAGGAGTGTTCCCCTGCCAGACACCTCTTCATTGTGCTGCATGTTGGCAGCTCCTTCGCACAGTGCCACTGCCTTGGCCCCCACCAGCCCCTGGTCCCACTGGAACCCCCAGCCCATGCCAGGGCCCAGAGCAGTGGATGCACCAGACTCATCCTCTCCAGTCCCTCAGCTTTCTTTGCTCCTCTGCTCCACTGGCTTTGAAGGGGGAGCACGGGTTGTGCTGTACTCAGTGGGATGGACCTTGGGGAGATGTGGTGTCGCTTCCAGGACAGGATCCTCTCACTGCTGTGAAGTCCAGCAACGTGAGGGTAGGGCAGGAAGGAGCCATCCACACCTGACCAGCAGGCACCAGGCTGGCAGAGGGCATCTGGTCTGGCCCACCTTCCACACACATCAGCCATGACCTGCCTCAGCCTGGGGACACTGTGAGCTGTTCTGACGCCTCCCAGAACCCTGGGGACGAACATCTCCTGCAGTGGGCAACTGCCAGGTCAGGGCCAGAATGGGGCTGTGGGCTGCTCTTCGCCCCCAGTAAGGACAGGGTCCCTGTTTTCCCCAGGGAGCCGCACAGAGTACGGACAGACAGCAAGTCAGCACACACGGACACTCACAGGCACATCAGCCCCAGCTCTCCTCACGCAGGATTCACGTCTTCACGTCACACCCGCGTGGGGGCTCAACACCAGGGGGAAGCCGGGGGCTGCTGGCAGAGGGGAGTGGGCAGCCTTCCTCCCATCCCTCCCCCATGCACGGCTCTGTGCCCACCAGCCCCTGCCTGATCCCTGTGCCATGGGCTGAGGGTGCTGCCCTGCCCTGGCCGGCCCCGCGCCAAGCACCCATTGCCAGCCCCCCACATGCAGGTTTAGCGTGCAGGAAGGACCCCAGGAGCAGCCAAGGCAGAGCCCAATGCAGCCACTGGGATCCGAACCCTTCATACCTTTTATTCAGCCTAGCTCCTCCCGCGGTGCTTGCACTGGGCTCTCTAGAAAAGACAGGGAAGAGGAGTAAGAATTAAAATCAATGATCATCATCACTAACCTGTTACAGTCAATGCCGTCTGCTCATCGACTGCACAATGTTGGGATACGAGCACGGACATGAGTGTAATTCCCCAGGCACTGGGCAGCCTGTGCTGGTCAGGAGCTGGTGGCCAGGCCAGGGGCTCAGCCCCGGGTGATGGGCACAGGAACCCCCCCACCCCCTTCAGCTCCACCAGTGCACCTTGAACCCAACCCAGCTCCCACAGACCATGGGCCCCTCCCTCGGCTCCCCCAGAGGCCTGCAAGCACAGCTGCACACACCCCCACGGGGTGGGACAGGGCACGGCTGCCATCAAAGCGCTGGCTGCACATCTGGGTTGGTGCGTCCCAAGCCTTCTGCCCACCCCAGCACAGTGACACGCTCCTCTGAGAGTGATCCCTGCGGCACACGGCTCTGCTGCTCTCCTGGCTCTGGGCACTTCTTGGAAATTAAGCCAAATTTCAAAGAAAACTTCCTGAAAGCTGCACTTCAACTAATTGGCTTTCGCAGCATGGCCAACGCAAACATTCATCAGTCATGTTAGACCCTCAGAAATAATGAGAATGCCTGATACATCCCAGGAGTGGTTAAAGAATGAGGGGGGGCTGTGTGTGTCTGTACCCGCTGCTTTGGAGGCCTGGAAGTGCTGAGTCCCACCTGCCCAACAGCTCTGCTCCCAGCCACCGGAGCTGCGATGCTCAGCCCCCACTGCAGGGGCAGCACCCCGAGATGAGGGTGCCGAGTGTGGGTCCCATGGCTGGACACTGCTCCAGGCTCACGGCCGATCCCAGCGAGCACATGGCCCATGAAGGGTCCGGAGGCTGCTCCGGTGGCAGCTCAGGAAGCACAGAGACTGTTCCCAGGCACTTGTGTTAGCAAACACGGTTCTCAGCCGCGCAGCGGGATAATCAATTATGGTAATTCCTGCCTCAATGAATCAGATTCATGGAGGAGTACAGCTCATTAGGCTGGTGCTGACTTCCATTAGCACTCTTATGATAAAAACCCTCCAAACACTCTCACCCAGCACAATGCATTCGCCAGGCTGGGGGTCTCCCCTCCCCCAGGCCAGGGCAGACCCAGCTGTGGGACATGGGTGTCCTAAAAAAGATGGCTGGGAACTCCCTGGTTCCCAGCAGCGTGGCAACAGCCCTGCACCTGCAGGCCCGGCAGAGCCGCCTGCCCCCCAGCCACCACTCCTGAGCTCTTCCACAGCTTCGCCAAGGAAGCGCCCACCAGGATCCCGGCTGGGATCGGGGACGGCACAGCAGGCCCAGAGCACTCCGGCAGCGGGGCTGGGAGTGCTGGGAATGCTGAGAGTGCTGGGAGCCCAGTCTGCCTGTTCCGCAATGAATAATTGACGCCGCTCGTTCCTGGGGGAGGCTCAGGGGGAGGCTCAGCGATGGGTAGCGCCGCATTTCCCAAACGCATTTCCCAAGGAAGGCGCCTTCTGAGAAGCTCCCCACAGCAACGTGGGGCCCAGCAGCCAGGATGGGCCTCAGCTGGGATGTGCCACACTTGCTGGCACAGTCAGGGAATCGCCAAGCCCAGCTCCAGCCCAGGCAGAAATCTCTGGTGGCCCCGGTACCGCAGCAAGCAGGATGCTCAGCCAGAGCCTCCCTGTCCGCATGCACCAGAGTGGGAGAAGGGAAACCCCTGGCAGGGTGTTGATGGGAGGTAGGCAGGAGCAGCCCTGGGCATTACTGGGGGGATCTGGCTCCAGTCTCTGCTTTTCTGGCAGAGGTCTGGGCTGACCGGCTCTACCTGGAGCCTCACAAAGCCTCAAAGGGACCCCCTGCCAGAACAGGTGATCCCAACCCAGCTAAAACCACCCGGATGTGAATCAGGGGGTCTGCACAAGAAATGCAATCTGTGTCACCCAGCTGCACGGATCCCATGAAAGCTGCACCTCAACACCCCCTATCCCCACGCTGCAACCTGAGGCAGGCCTGGCTCTGATCTGCTGGGAAACTTCTTGGTAGTTTCTCAAAGTACACTTTAACCCCCGTTCCCTCCACCAAAAATCCTAAATTAATTTTGCTTTTAATTAAATTCATTAGCAAAGATTATCTGGCTGAGGAACAATAATGTCCCACCCCTCCCCCCACAGCCCTCTCTATTTATATCCCCATACACAGAACAGCAGCGAATATTTCTTTATGGGCCATTAAAGGTTTAATGTTTAATTTATAACCACCTTCTCTGGCGGGTGGGATGGCCAGGCACAATGTCAACATTTTTAATTAAATGAGAAGGGATTTTTTTTTTCAGCTAAGGAATATAAAACATCCCGTTCCCAGCAGCGCTGGAGGCAGGGGCAGGAGGGGCAGGGGCCGGGGCAGGGGCCGGGGCAGAGGCTGGCTCCTGCACAGCAGCTCTCAGGACATGCTTCCCCACTGTCCCGCTCTGGCCGTGGCCAAGCCAGCGCCGTTCCACACCGCTGGCCAAGAGCTGAGACACGACGTGCTCGGGCAGCGCCCAGAGGAGCCCTGGTGGGGCAGGTAAGGGACCACCACAGGACAGCTCAAGGACTGCTCAGGAGAATCCTCCAACCAGCAGCTCAGGTCTGGAAAGAGCGGTCCCATCCTGGGGACAGGGACAACACGTGGCGCTGCCCCCACTTGGGAAGCCCTCCCTGACACGGCTGTGGGGCCCGGCAGCGTCCCGGCGCAGGGCTGAGCACAGCTCCCGCGCGGGTCCCTCGGGGGCAGAGCTGAGCGTGCGGCACTGCGACACTCGGCACAGCCCCTGGTCACCAAATCCAACACCGCTGGTCACCAAACCCCGCCTGAGCAACAGCGGTGAACCTCCCAGCCGAAACCCTTCCTGCAACTTCTGCTGGTCACTGGCACCTCCTCCCACTCGGTGACTGTGGCTCCTGTGGCACCACCACCTCCTCCGGGCCGGCGAGGAGATCAAAGCGCTCCCAGTGCCTGAGTCGTTCGTGGAACCCGCCGGCAGAGCCACGTGGCACCCGCTGGCACAGCAGGCACCGCCGGAGGAGTCTGGCACTCCCGGCTCATCCCACTGGCATCCCTCCCACAGCCCCTCATCCCACCCCCTCGGGCACGGGGCACAGGAGCTACAGGGGAGCATGTCCGGCTGTGCTGCCAGCATCGACAGCCTCAGCAGGACAGTGCAGCCCTTCCTGCCTGGACAGTGGCGAGGGGCAGCTCCAAGCAGGCAGGTTTCCATTAAGGGAGTATTTTATCTTACAGGAGAGATTAAATCTCTGTACAGAGAAGCGCAAAAGCGCTGAATCAGCAGCTGGCTGAGGGTGGCAGGTTCAGCCATGAGTATTTGGCTCCAGCACAGCCCATCATCCTCCTGCATCCACACTCTGCCAGACACTGCTAGTCCTGAGCAACCTCCCCACACCCTGTTCCCTGCCCTTGCAAGTGCCGGGATGGCCGGAGGAGCCACAGGCAGCTCGGGTCCCCTCACACTGCTTGGCAGCTCCATGCCAGCCCTGTGCTGCACTAACAGACCCCGAGCGAGCCAAGCGCCGGTGGCATGGGTGAGCTGCCTTCCTGCCTCCCTCTGCACAGCATGGATGGGTTGGCAGGAGCTGTCCCGGCACAGCTGCCATGTCCACAGCAGCATTCCAGGGCACAGCCCTCAGCCAGCAGGGCCCCGGCCCATCCCTCCCCGCGGGCTCTGCTCCCAGCCACACCTCAACAGGGTCCCTCACAAAGCCACGCTCCTACTCCCGCGGACGTGAGTCGTGCCCAGCCTTGGCTGCGTTGGCTCCAAAGCCAAGGAGGGGGCAGAGCGGTCACTCGCTGCCCACGTGCCCGTACACGTGTGCTCACGGGAGCAGGCGTGCAAGGCCCGGCTGCGGGGAGCCAGCAACGGAGCAGGGATGGCACTGTGCCGCTCACTAAAAGCATGAGTGTCACTAAATCAATAATTCATTTACTTTAATGAGATAAGTACTTGGAAAACTAATTGCAAACCTGCTCCATTTACTCCAACCCGTTATAGCCTTTAATGTAAATGGCAGGAATGCTGCTGGAGGAAGGGGAAGGGCTTTGGGTGGAAGATGGTGTCGTCCTTCCTCTTCTTCTAAGAAAGAGAAATATCAGTCATCAGCTGGGACAGTAGAGGCCAAAAGAGCCAGGGGAATCACCACGTGGAAGAGCCGATGACGGAATCAGTGCATGGAAGCACTGACAGCAGAGCAAGGGGAAAACCCAGTCCCCTCCCTGGAGTCACCACTGTCCCTCTGCCCACGCTGCCACCACAGAGGGGTCTGCCAAGCTGGGATGGGGCTTCACTCTTCCTGTGCCACAGACTCCCATCCGGAGCCCTGCCGGACGTGCACCCGCTGCAGGTGGTCCCTGCCATGGCTGTCGCCATCCATTACAAACCCGCAGCCGTACCTCTGGCACAGCATCCCCCAGAGCCGGCAGCTGCCAGCTCCTCTGCCTCAGCTGCTGCTGCCCCTTCCCACCCCTCCGGCCCCTGTCAGCCCCACGTGCCCGGGGAGCCAGAGTGGGCAGGGGCGTCCTGCCAGGCCCCAGCACTTTTCCTGAAAAGGAGTCATGGCTCCCGGCAGCGAAGCCGCTGCGTTCCTGAACCGCAGCCGGAGCAGGAGCTGGATGCCAAAGGCTCACTTCTCGCTTGCTGGAGCAAATGGCAGGTCATAAAAAGGAACTGTGACAGAAGAGAAAATGTTCCAGAGTCCACAAGGACCAGTCCAGAGTAAATCCATCTGCTCAGCAATTTAGCTAGAAAATCCTTTCCAATCATCTGTGCTGTAGGTCCTTCATCCCCAGTCAGTGGCTCCGGTCAGGGCCTTTCCCACTCCAGCAGCTCACATGGGGTTGTGGTGCTTGGTGATCCCACAGCACCTCCATCGGGGACACCTCAGGGAGGGGTCACACCTCAGGGAGGGGTCACACTACCCCTTGCAGAGGGTTTGACAGCGGCACTGGCTGTGGGGACTCTTCCCCAAGCTATTGGCTCACTCATAAGAGCACATCATCCTTCCCAGGTCTCGTATCCATGGCACCATTTGCAGGACGCAGGAGGGCTCCCAGGGAGTGCAAATCCCACCTGAAGCTCCATGACCAGCCCTCACACCTCCCATGGGCAGAGCAGGGAGGCTTCCCTGGGAGCCATGGCCGAGGAGAGGTGGGATAATCCTGCCTGGCTGAGAACTCCACAGCTCAGCCTTGCACAGCTGCCGCAGAGATCTCCCTGCAGGCATCCCACTGAATCCCACCTCAGCCACTCCTGTCTCACAGAAAATCAATGGCAAGCATCTCAATTAATCACACCAGGGGCAAATTGATTAGGAGCCTAAATAAGGTCAACATGGTTGTCTGCTTATAGGGTGGGACCCCTTAATCATCATTTTATCTGCAGTGGGCTGCAGAACCGGCAATCACAGCAGCTCAGGAGCACAGAGGGATCTGCACTGATCTTCTGCAGCTTTGAGGGCCGGTGGCACTGGAACCATGGCTCTGCCATAAGGAGCTGCATTCCAGCATGTGGCAGCACAGGCAGCTGGCAGCCCCGAGTGGGGACAGCGAGAGCCCCAAGCGGAAACCCCAAGGCCCAGCTGTCACCTCCAACTCCAAGGGGAAAACAAGCAACAAATCACTGCCCTGGGCACAGCACGTCCCTCTGACCCCACACCAACTGAGGGGCTCCTTTGGTTCTGCTGTCCCAGTTGATGACTGGTATTTCTCTTTCTTAGAAGACACCATCTCCCACCCAAAAGTCCTTCCCCTTCCTCCGGCAGCATTCCTGACATTTACATTAAAGGCTGTGGCTGGGCTGGGGTAAGGGACAGAGCCATGACCGCTCCTCTGGTCCCCTGACTCCTGAGTGCTGCCCACAAGCCCTTCGGCACTGGGCACACCTCAATCACTCACCTGCCGCTGCCCCAGCTGCCCGCTGCCCCCTTTTGTTGTAAATACCGGTATAAATATTATAATTTGGTTTAATATTTAATATAGTCAGGTTAAATAAGCATTCCCAGCCCCATAAATAATCATTAACAGAGGATTCTAATTGTGCTGTTGGGATCCGGCTTCATGACTTATTTAGCGGGCAGACGCTCTTCCCCTCCGTGCTCCCCACATGCTGTAAATTAACCTGCGGCTCAACCTCTCCATGAGAACCTGGCGGGACACGGCACAAGGAGACAGATCCACTCTGGGATGACACCAGGACATGGAGCTAGGAGAATGCCTGGGATGAAGCCAGTGGGGACGGGGGGACCAGAGTGGCTGGAGGAGCCTGCAGGAACATGGAGCAGCTGAGCAGGACAAGACTGTGAGAGGAGATGGTGGATATCAGGGCATCCTTGGCTATGGACACCTGGGCACAGGGTGCCTGAAGCAGAGGTAGGTGAGCCATGGACGAGGAGCACCCACCCACCCTGCCCACCCCGGGATGGCACCAGCAGGGACAGAGACACAAAACGCAGCCAGGCGAGAGGAGAGCAGGGGAGGCTTTTATCCCAATCACAAACCTACTGTGAAATTGATTGGAAACAATAGCAAAAAAAGAAACAAACCCCAAAGCACCAAACCCAGTGCGCGGATAATTGGCCAGGGGCGAGCGTTCTGAAAGCGCCAAGCGGAGACACGAGGACAAGCAAAGTGCAGGAAAACCTCCGTGTGAGTGTCTTCCCCTCGAGGGATGTACTGATGCAGTGCTGTAAAAAAAGGTCGGGGTTTTCTTTATGTAGCTTAATTTCATCTTGAAATGAAAAACTACAAAAGTAAATGGAAAGAGCCCCCTCTCCGCTGAGCCCATCTGCAGCCGCTGTGCTGGATCCGTGGGTGTCCTCAGCTCTGTGCCCGGGCAGGAGCAGCTCTGCGTGCCCAGCTCCAAAGGACACAGCGTGCACCGGGGGGGCGGGGATGCCAGCCCCAGGGAAACGGGCACGTCCTGCTCCCCAGGTGCCTCGGGGTGCTCCTGCTCCCACTGATCCCATCAGCAGGGTCACATTTAGAGTCTATCCCCAAAGTGCGTCCTGTGCCCTCTGGATGTTACGCATGGAGAGACCGCTGGGAGGTCTCCAATCCCACTGAGAGGTGCAGCAGAGGGGCCCCAAAAGTGACAGTCCTTCTAGAGCAGTTTTCCTGTCCCCCGGCACATCTGACCCCAGCCCTGCTCACCCCGAGAGTCCCAAATAGTTTTGGGTGCCCCAAACAGTGCCAATCCTGACTCTGGGCTGCAGCTTTATGGGAAAGGTCCTGTTTTATCTTTATTTGTCAGGATTTATATGAAAAGGGGATAGTTCAGCTCTAAATGTAATGATTTGGAAGAACAGCCCTCCAGTGGCCTCCTCAGCTAGCACGGCGTCAATACCATCGATCGCTAAAAAAACTGATAGCCCTGGCCCAGCACAGGGGGGGAATGCTCCCTCCCGCTCCGAGTCCCCAAACAACCCCTGCTCCGGGTCCCCAAACCAACCTGGACACTGAGTCCCAAACCACTCCCTTTGGTCCCCAAACCCCACCTTGCCCATGGGCAGCACGAGTCTCTGTGTATTCCAGAGGAGAGAAAGAGAGAGCTGCCTGTCTGTGGGGATACACCAGGATCACCTGGACACGGAACACGGGCATGGCACAGAGCTCTGTCCTACCATTTTACTGACCTTCCCAGGACAGGAACAAAACCAAATGGGGAAGGAAACGATCAAACACGAGTCCATAGTTAGGGAGGAAGAGTTACTCAGCTTGTTGAAAATGAGTCCGACTTAAAAGAGAAGAAATAAAGTGTTTTAAAATTAATGACACAAATGTCAGCCCCGTTGTGGGGATATTAAACTCTACAATTATTTGACAACCTTCCGCAGAGTTCTGTCTCTCATCGTGCCTGGAGCGGGGTGAGCATGGCCAGCACCGGGGTGGCAGAACCTGCTGCAGTGCAGGAGAGGTCCCCAGCAGCTCCCCGGGGCTGGCGACAGCTCCCCCTCCTCGCTGCCGGGATGCTGTGCTGACCCTC
This sequence comes from Machaerirhynchus nigripectus, assembly GCA_013397975.1. Taxonomy (NCBI): domain Eukaryota; kingdom Metazoa; phylum Chordata; class Aves; order Passeriformes; family Dicruridae; genus Machaerirhynchus; species Machaerirhynchus nigripectus. The sequence goes on from VZRQ01005690.1 coordinate 60,844, forward strand.
TGCATGTGCTGACCAGGGAGCTGCTGCGTGGGCCAGTGGCCACCCAGCCACCTGCCAGTGCTCACCAGGGGAGCTGCTGCTCCTGAGAGCACAAACCCTCTCCTTGCAGCCTGCCCGGCACAGGTGGGGGCTTCTGGGCATCCTGGTCACACGTCCCCTTGGCCAGGAGAGCAAAGGGCACCAGGCAAAGCCTGGCCACTTCTGGTGGCACAGCAGCATCACTCGGCCCCTCCAGCCCTGAAAGCACCCTCACAGAACCCATCCAGGAGCAGAGGAACACACACTGTTCCTGTAAAAGTGACTTCCAATCCCCAAAGACTTGTCCTGATGCTGGCAGGGACTCTGCCGGATCTGCCACTGGAAACAGGATCAGTACGTGGAGTGCAGTGCTCTGCCAGTGAGGGCACTGCGGCAAGCGAGCCGTGGCTCTGCTGCCACGGTGAGGGGCACGTGGGGCCACATCAAGGGTCACAGCGAGGGTGCAGCTCGCTCCTGCATCCCCCCGCCACAGCAAAAGCATCCCTGAAGCCCTTGGGGAGCTGGAGCGATGAGCAGATGCTCTGGAGCTGAGGGCTCGGGGAGCACACGTGAACATGCGTGTGACAGGAGGGAGAACACATGTGTGCACAGGGCAGCGTGTGCGCCACAGCCAGAGCAGAGTTATTTGTAAATAATCCTTAATTAATAAGATTCGCAGGCCTGAATGGCTCAGTGGATTCCAGGCAGGGACAACGGCAATCTCCATTCTTCCACTTCTCAATTACAGCTTCAGGGAGAGAAGCAGGAACTGGCCAGGGTGAATTAGAGAGACTTTTGTCACGTTTAATATCACTTCATTTTGCAGACTGCTGACGCAGTGGGATTTCACAGCTTAGAATTTATGGTTCTTTTGAGAGACATGTGCAAAAAAAGAGGAAAAAATACCCTGCCATCAGCACAAACCCATCAACTCTGCTGGGAAAGAGCTGGGGTCTGGGGGACCCCCAGGGATCCCCAGGAGAGCAGAACTGGGCAGGGCTGGGGTGTAGCACCTGGCTTCTCAGCTTCAGGTGAGCACATCAAGGGGTCCTGAGAGACCAGAGCTGCCCTCCAGCTGGGGTGTCCGTGTCCCCCAGGTCCCTGTCACTGCACTCCTCTCACGGCTCCCGAGGAGCGGCGGTGCCAGGGACGGTTACACGGCACTACTCGGCCCCAAGGGGGTTTTATGCAAAATGACACACAATATAAATGACTGTTGTAAACAGAGAGTTTAATAAAGGGCTGTGTGCGAATTTTACAGCCTCCCCAAGGATAATTAAAATTATTTATCTACTTACCTAGCTTGCCACCAGAGCAGTCTATTAATTATTATCTATTACACAGGGCCTGCTTTGCATGCTGCCGGAGCACTGCCTGCAACCAGCACCCACAAGAAAGCACAGGAGCACCGGGAGGGCTGCGAGCCATCACAATCCCAGGGTGATCCCGGGGTGCTCTGGGCCCCTCGCAAACCCTGTGGGAGCATGAGGTACTCAGGATCAGGTGTTTCTCCACCCACCTGTGGCCAGGTTTTTAAAACCTGCTTGGTTTTAAAAACCAGCAGCTCCCCGGGACCNAACCTGTGGCCAGGTTGGTGGAGAAACAAAAAACCAGCAGCTCCCCGGGACCAGGAATGGAGTAGAGCCCCAGGCACAGGGTGAGACAACGCTCTCCCTGCTCGACTCCAGCACCGGGCAGCCACAGGCACCAGGGATGGTTGAGGGAGATGCCACCAGTATCCCCCGATTGCGCAGCCCCTTGAGGGCCAGAAGCCCCCCAAGAGAGCGCAGAGGGGCACCAAGGGGCTTCACGGAGTGCCTGAGCACGGCAGAGAGGGCTGTGAGGAGAGGCAGCCGCACACCCGCGCGCTCGGTGCCGCAGCGGCCACCCCGCAGTAGCCTGGCGCAGTGCTACCTGCTCCTCTCCATCTATTAGCGTGACAGAGCAATCGTCGGCGCGAGGCTCCGGGATCCCTCGGCTCCTCTCGGCACATAAGGAGACCTCAGGGGGCTCCACTGTGCGGGTACTTAACGTTGCTTTATTAGCTTAATAAACCCAGCGATGCTGCCAGAATGTCCGAACGGGCCGTGAGCCCTCCCCGCCGCAGGAGCGGCCGGCGTGGGGAGAACCGCCAGGCCCGAGCAGCCGGCACGGCTCCCGCAGCCCGGCTGGCACCCCGAGCCCTCGGCGAGGTAGGTCCCTGACGCCAGGGGCCCAGAGCAGCCTGCTGGGAGCCGCTCGCTGCCACCGCGGGCATCACAAGCTGCCAGCTCTGCCCGTGCGTCATTAATCACTGCCGCAATTGCTGTCCCTGCCCGTCCTGCCCGGTCCCAGCACTGCCCTCAGCAGCCCCAGCACCTGCGTGAGTGGGGCTGGTGTGGCACCTGGTGCTGCTGCCAGGCACCAGCCCTGCTGGGACCCCCTGCGGCCCCAGGACGTGCTGGGAGAGGCCGTGTCCAGGACCTTCTCTCTGGCTGACTAAGCTCCAGCGGGTCCAAGTCCTGGTACTGAGGTCCTGGCTGATGGCACGGGGCAGAGTGGCCCCAGAGGCTGGTGGCAGCTCAGCAGAGGGGCCTGTTGTCCTTCAGCAGCCACTGAGGCAGCAGGGCTGCATGAGAGTGGCTCCATCATTAGGAGCTGGAGTCCCTCAGCAGCCTGCTGGGGGTATTTTCATCTCCCAGGGTGGCTCCCCTCCCTCAGCCCTGCAGGTCCTGGTTCGCGGCAGTGCCGGCTTCTCTTTGATCCTGCAGAGTTACGCTTCCAGTCTCACAATCGAATAAAAGCCGCGTGATTGAATTCCAGGTCATTACTCAAGGAAAGAGACCCCCCCACACTGGCAGCAAGAGCTCCAACCCAATTACAATGTGCCCAGTGCTCCCGCCAGCTGTCTGCCACGTGCCAGCCTCCGCGGGCCCTGGTGCCATAAGCAAGATGCAAAAATGTCGATGGAGGCGCTTGCAGGCTGTGCCAGGGTGCTCTGGTCAGTACGGGCTCTTGGCGAGGCAGGGGCGGCTGCTCGTGCTCAGCTCCCCGCAGCACCAAAGCAGCTCTGAGCTGCCTCCTCCTTCTCTCCTGCCCACCTCCAGGACTGCTGGCATGGGGCCGAATCGCTCCTTGGAAAGGGGTTGGTGACAGCTGTCACACTAGGGGCAAGGTCCTCAGCGCAGGGAACCCCTGTGAACTGCAAGCAAGCACATCACAGCCACCCGCATCCCCCAGCGCAGACATGCACGTTTCAGATGTTAAATACCAAATAAAATCACCTTAACCAAGCCGGGATTGACTCCAGTGGGAGAGTCAATCCAGACGTTTAGCACTAGGGCTGGGTATCGCCAGCTCCCTGTGCCACGGCTGTCGGCATCGATCCATTGATGCAGGTCCCCCCCGGAGAGAGGCCAGAGCCGGGTGGCACAGTGGAAGGGATGGGGACAGGGACAGCATCGCAGGGACAGGCAGGGGCTGGGAGCAGCAAGGAGTCCCAGGACTGGGGACAGCGAGCTCAGAGCTGGCATGGCAGCCTGGGCTCATGGGGAGGACAAGTCCCCAGGGAGGTGGTTGGGGACCTGCTCTGAAGTGGGCAATGCCAGCAGGTCCCAAACGCTGCTGAGGACCCTGCTGGCACAGCAGGCACCAGCCAGGCTGCCACAGCAACAAAATCCCACCGGGCTAACCAGGCTCTGCCAGCCCACGGCTCAGGAGGGGCCAATTCCTGTACCCCGAGGCAAAGACCACTGCCTTGGGACAGAGCCTGAGCCACCGGGTTGGGGACGGTGCAGCAGGAGCCAGGGCTGGCATCATTCCCAGGTGGAGTCAGAAGGCACCACAGGTACCACGGCTGGAATTCGTACTGATGCTCGTGCCCCAGCACCAGTGCAGCGAGCAGAGAGGGGCAGCAGCCTTTGGACAGCCCCTGAACCTGCAGCCCACCGGGGGTCACACTGTGCTTGCCACATCAGAGATGTGTTCTGGCAATCACAAATCACACTGTGCTTGCCAGAATCAGAGCAAGCAGGGCTCACCCCTGGCCCTGCCACCTTCCTCTGAGCCTGCACCAGCCCCAGCCCCCGGGACACCAACTGTTTGCTCCCCCCTAGAGCCCGGCGGCGCGGGGCCGCTCGCGCTCCGTCACGGAGAGAGCTCACGCCGCAGTTCCGTTGAGCTTGCAGAAACAGCAGCCTCCGAGGAGAAACCCACCCTGGCACGGCCGCGCTCACTTGGGATGATGGACGATTATGGACCATCTGCACTTCCAGGAGGGTATGGATTTATGGGCAGCACAGACAGTTTGCAGAGTGTCCATTACTATAACTCACTGGCCTCTCCAAAGCTGTGGTGATCGGCCCCTGCGTCGCTGCTGCGGGGAAGTTTGGGTTAAGTGCTGGCAGGAAGGAAAAGTGATTTCCCGAACTGTTTTTTACATGTGCAGCGACGGGGAGAGCCACGGGTGTTTCCATCCCAGCTGCACTGCCTGTGAGCACCATGGCTCTCTGACACTGGCCCAGGCTCACTCCGACAGCCCCAGCCCTCTCTCCCCGCTGCCCACGGGCCCTGCCAGCAGCGGCCCCTTCCTTGTTCCCCTTTCTTGATCCCCCTTCCTGTCACCCACCACTTCCACTGGGAAGAAATCCCCACCAGCAGGACCAACGGTCAACCAGCGTGCCCCAGGAGCAAGTGGGTGGAAGGAGGCAGCAGACAGGACCTCTGAGCACGGAGAGAGATACATGTTGAATAACAATGGTGAATTCCCCTGAGCTCTGGTGTTTTTAATGCTGGATTAGGCTGTCAGGCAGCAATTAAATGGGGTAATAAAAAGCTAAGTGCTCGTATTTCAAGGTTCCTGCCTCCTGCGCGGTGGGGAGGAGCAGGGCAGGGGGCTGCTCTGCTCCTCACGGGGTCCAGCCTGGTGTTTCCAAGGAAGAGCAGAGGAACTTCTCAAAGGAGGTTTGTAGGTGCTGCCGAGACACCCCCAACCCTGCACTGCTCCCAGCCTGCTCGTGCCGCCTCTCCCACGTGGCCAGGGGCAGGTTGGCTTGGCCTATGCTAACTCCCCTCTCTCCCAGGATCCAGAAGTATCCCCACAAATGCTTCCCCCTCCCACTCCCTGGCCCATCACGCTGGATCAGACGTAATGAACCCCTGTGCTTTTTTAACCTCCTCGTGCAGCTCCAGGTTGGAGCCCGGCTTTATCAGTTTTTATCCTGTGTAATATTCATCACGCTGGTTTATTTATGGGCCCCCTCTTCGGGAAGGTATTTTTCAGGCCTAGTGAATAAAACATAAGGCTGTGCGGGTTGTCAGAGGGAATGCGGCTCCTCTGATGTCAGCCTGACTAACGGCCTTTAGTTTTCTCCAACGACTGCACTTTGAGAGAAATTTATTTGTATTTGGGTTCCCGTTGGTCGGTGAGATGTGAATTCTTTTCCCTTCAGAATAAATGAGGCTTCAGCTCCACAGCAAGGGGTGGGAGCACGATGGACGATGAGGAGGTGCAGACCCTCGGCCCCGGGGACAGCACAGGAGAGGGACCCCAGAGCATGTGGCCTCCCCAGGACCCCTCCAGCAGCCATGCCAAGAAGAGCAGGACAGGCTGGGAAGGGCTGAAGCAGCCAGCCCGGCTCTTAGCACTGCCCCTGCCATGAGGACCCCAGACCCCTCCCCACAGCGCCTTCACACACAGGACTCCCTTGCTTGGCGATTCTGCACCCCAGCACTGGGTGCTGCCCGGGCTCAGCACAAATACCCAGCAGTCCCTTCCTGCAGTAGCATCTCTGCCCTGGAGTTTGGAAGCACAGGTTCTCTCTACTTGCAGGGATCCCTCTTGGCCTTCCGCCCTCCAGGAGGGAGCCCGGGGCTCTGCGGACACCAGCACACACAGGCAGGAACTCCACATCCCCACTACTGCAGGAGCCCAGCCAGGACACAAGGAAGAAGGCTCCTGCCTTGGCCACGCTCTCAGAAACACGTTTGGTGTTAGAAAAGACTATTCCTGGATAGCAGCTGCTTCTGCTGCGGGCAGGGACCACAGGCACGCACCTGTGGAGGAGGTGAAGCCCTCCATGCCAGGCACTGTCACCTCCCTGAGCTCATGAGGAGTGTGTCCTGGCCGGAGGGACAGGGCTGGGTCTTGCCCCTTCCATGTGCCAAGCAGTGAATGCCACCCTGCCCTGCTTCACGCTGCTCTGCAGGGACGGAGAGCCATAAGGACACCCGAGAAGCTGCCCTCTCACACCAGAAACATGTGAGGGAAGGGAAAGAAGGCACAATCCCTGTTCCCAGATGAGGCCATCACAGGCAAGCTCCATCACAGCAAACACCACTCTCAGGCTGTAGCCTCCACCCGCACCAGACACCCCCCTCCATGCGGGATGTCCCACTCACGCTCCAGCGGAGCCTCGTCCCACTGCCCAGCCCACCTGCTCCCCTCTGCCATTACACCCCCTCCCACCTGCCTGTCACAGACCCCTGGGCACAGGGTGGGCACACGCAGCCCCGCACACGCCTGGCACCGCCAGCAGCTGCTCCCAGCGCCGGGTGCCGGCTCCCGCCAGCGCAGCCCCGCACGGCACAGCCCGGCGTCGCCACCGCACCGTGGGGCAAACCCTTCCCTGAGCTGGGTAAGGGATTCTGGCCGTGACCCAAAACTCCTATTAACAAATCAAACCATAAAAACCCACAGCCGCAGCCAGGAGATTTCCCTCCATCAGCTGCTAATTTATGGGGTTACTGGTGTCAGCGGTTTGAAAGCAGCAAAATCCCATCAAAGAGCCGCCCCAACTCGGCGCTGGGCGCTTGAAAACAATCACAAACACACTTCTGAGGAAGCTGCTTGGGATGCAATTCCTTGATGTTTAATTATTAATATTCCAGGCAAACAAGTTAAATTCTACTGAAGAGAAGGAGAAGCCAGAGTTCGAAGTGAGCTGAAGGAGCATCATAAATCATCCCGGGAAGTGTTTGGCAGGAGCCCCACTGGAGCCACTTGTGCCGACAAGGAAGAGAGGGTCTGCCGTGCCCTGGGAATCTTGGTGGGGAGAACAGGGGACCATCTGCACAGGACCCCCCCTGAGACATGGAAAGGCTCTGGAGCAGTTTCCAAAGCTCTGTGGCTCTCCAGTCCCTGGACAGACCAGGAGCAGGGAGGGGAATGAGCACAGCAGCTCCATCCACCACGTGCTGGCTGCGGCTCTGCCCTCCCGGCTGGTCCCAGCAGCGGCTCTCCCGCTCCCCACAGCCCCCGGCGCATTCCACGCTGCCCCTCCTGTCAGTGCACCTCTCCAGCAGCGACTGATGCACCCCATCACCCTCGGCACCACACAAGCTGCTCTTGACACAGGTGTTTCTTAGCCCAGAGCATTTGGGGACATCCCGCTGGCTTTCCAGACTCCACCTGTCCCCTCAGCACCCCCAAGCTCTGCGTGGGGGATCCTGGGGCTCGATGTGAACAAAGCCAGTGCTTGGTGCTCAAATGCTGGCAGTGCAGCACCTCCTGCCTGTACCGATTCTGGGGCCAAATCCATGCTTTTCTACCTTTCTCCAGCTTCCAATTTCTTTTCCAATATGCTCTCTGAAATCCCTGCAAATTCCCTCAGCGCAGTGCAGAGGGACGACAACAGACAGCTCTGCTGAGCCACCTTATACCTCTTACTGGGGTCACAGGAACCACTTACCGCCACTTACCGGGGCGTCCCTGTTCCCGGATCACGTACTTCAGCATTCTTCCACTCTCCTGTCCCTCTCCTTTCCCTTCGTTGCAGTTTTGTTTTCCCCACCCAGCAGAAAGGAGAGCAGCCAACACTTCTTGCTGCTTCATCTCGATTCAGTCAGTTTTATATCTCACAAACGCAAGTGCAGATTTCTCCACTTCTTTATTTGTTCATTAAGACTCCAATAAAAGTGTTATAAAAATGCCCTTTTCTGTCAGTAATTGCAATTCCTGGTTTAATATGCAAGCGGTGCTGGCTCTCCTCAGAGACTCCCCGAGCTCTCTGTAAACACGGCGGCTGCCCAACGCTGCTGGCTGCGGGTCCAGCCAGAGCCCCATTATCCCTCGCCTCTGTCTTTCTGCAGCACAAGGCTTTTCACTCTGATGTTTCCCACACTGAGCATCTGCCTCAGGCTGAAATTTTCAGGGAAGTTTTAGCAAAAACAGTTCAAACATTTCCGAGAACAAGGCAGAGGAAAAATGCTGTTTTGACACATTGGAAAAAAAGAAGCGTTCTACAACCCTGATGCTCAGGAGGCTTCACAGCTCCTGTGGCCGGTAAGCAGCCGGAGCAGGGCTGGGGGCTGTGGGTGTCCCTGGTCCCCACTCCCCCACCGGGCCCCTGCCCACCCTGGCAGCCACACACAGTGCGTAGCACTTCTCCCTCTCCCCACGGAGTTCATGAAAAAGCCAAGAAAAGGCTGAAGCTGCAAAGCACCGGCAGAAGTCCCAGGACAAGGCAGTGAGACACAGCCCAGCTCCCCCAGTCCTGCCGGGGGCTACACTTAGTGCTGAGACGATGAGCACCCAGCACCCCCAGCATGGTCACACACAAGAAATGTGTAAGAGAAAACACGCCCTGTGACGTGTATCACTGGCAGGTTGGATAAGGTGTTCTCAGGAACCAGATCCTCTGGCAGCGGGGATCAGCGAGGGGTCTACAGCTGCGCTTCTACCTGTGAAATTCCCAAGCGCGAGGAGGACCGGGACAGCAGCGGGCACGAAGAGAGCCCAGGATGGAACAGCAGCACAACACAGCATTGGAGTGGGCGCTAACTTGGAACAGAAGGATTTGGGAACTGGCAAGCAGAAACTCCAACTTGTGGAGTGCAAACAGCTCCTGCCGGCACTGCCGCAGCAGCAAAACGCACCCAGGAATCAGCTCGGTGTAAACTGTCTCCAACAGCCCCCATCAGCATGAAAACCAACCTTCTAGTTGCTAATTCTGGATGATTGAACTGTGCAAATCTCAAGATTTCTTTATGCCATCATTTTTCACTCTAAAAAATCAAGAAACCACTGGGCTCTGGTGGCAAATGCCTATTCTGGAAGAAAGCTGCTCCGGTGGATCAGATTGTTCTGGTACCGCATCATAATCTATCAAAGTCAGAGTCCCCAGAGCAAGAGAAATCAAAACATCATGAATAAAGTGCAACTTTAAGACTCGGGTAGTCTGACAGTGTCAGCCTGAGCCTCCTGCCGCGCAGCGTGGTATCGATGCCTTCCCCTAATCAAGTCGATGCTGGCTGAGCCGCGCTGCCGACAGCGCATTTGCTCAATTAGAGGAGAACAAATAAGGCAACAAGCCAAGATGGAAGTGGTGAGCACTGCACAGGGCTCCTGCACCCGCTCGGGGCTGCTCCAGGCCTGCTCCCTGCCCGGGGCCGGGATGAGGGATGCCCACCCCGCTCCCCTTCATCTTCCTGTCCCGATGCTGTGGGGATGAGCATCCACCCAAGCTGATGCTGCAGCCACCGAGGGACCCCAGAGCTCAGGGCAAAGGTGAAGCCAACAGCACCTCATCCAGATGTGGCATCAGCTCCACGACCTGCCCCTTGCTGAATGAGGACCACCACTTGTGAGGATGTGGATGTGGGGACCACCACTCACAGGGACAGGGATGAAAGTCCACGCAAACACAGCACAGAGTTGTGCTGCCATCCCTCCCACCAGCACCCGAGTCCTGTTTGTGCACAAGCCACCGGTGCTGTTTTAAGCACGGCACGTTCCCCTGTGCCAGAGCTCACTGGTGTTCCCAGCCTCCGGGTCTCCTCGGGGCTGCCCTGCTCACGGGCTCACCGCATCCCCCATCGCTCTGATCCTCCCAACAGCTCCAGCAGGCAGAGGCTCCCTGGCTGCTGCAGGCAGTGGGGGGTTCTGGCCCTCGTGTGGTGCCTCTGGCGCTCAGTTCACACTTTCAAAGGCAATTAGAGAAGCCTGAGATTTGTCAGCTGCGCCTGGAGCAGCCGGGCAGCGCAGGAGGGTCGTGTGTCACGTCTGCCACTGCCCAAGTCACCCACCTCGGCGCGGGGGCTGGCAGAGAGCCCCAGGGAGCCGAGTGAGAGGGATGAGGCAGATCAATACCCAATTCCCTTGCGCAGCCCTCAGGAGACAGGCCGGGCACACAATCCACAGCTGGAAACATCCTGCAGCCTTGCCAGCAGCCAAGGGTGCCCAGGCTGCAGCAGCACATGCTGGCCAAGCACCTGGCCCCACCAGGAAGGCACGGAGGAGTCCCCAGGGACCCCCCACCTCTCACACTGCCTGAACACCCTGGAGCTGCTGGAGGAGGGCTCAGCCCTGCCACCTCCCCAGCTGACACCGAGCAGCCCCCAGTGGGTCCCCATTCTCCTGCTGCTGTCTGAGCCGGCACTGAGTGCTCCCATTTGGAGCACGGGGTGGAAGAATACAAAGGAAAACTCCCTCTCCCAAGAAGGGCAAGTAGAAGAGACAGATGACAACAGGCAGAAGAGCTTGGTGTATGGTTAACTGCATGGAGCTGGGCCAGTCAACATGGAAAGCAATGGGAAACATGGGCATGTGTGGCAGAAGCTCCAGCAGGTTGGGAGAGCCGGGCGGACGGCAATGCAGGAGTTGGGATGGAGACCCAAGACCAAGGCAAAAGGGATGGCAAAGGAGGAGAGCAGCCGTGGGCAGGACTGGCCACCTTGTGCCCCAGAGCAGGACTGGTCACCCTTATGCCCCTGATTTACACTGGGCCTGTGGCTCATCCCTGGCCCGTCTCCTCAAGGGAAGGGCAAGGGCTGCACAGCTTTGACAGCCCCCCAGAGACCGCTCTTGACAGCGCCCCTGCCTGAGACCTTCACTGCCCAGGAGGGACCAGCAAAGAGCCACTGCCAGCCCGGCGCACCAGAGCAGAGCTTGTGCCAGGCACCTCCAACAGCCCGCTAGCACAGGGATTAAAAATCCCCCTGCATCGTCAAGCCTGATACCTCTGAGCTGGGCTCCCTGGGCTGGCACTGGGAAGAGCAAGGCTGTAATAGAAAATCTCCATGTGGCTCCATCCAGTCTCAGCAGCATTAGCTCAGCACAGCCTAAAGCCCCCGGCGCCAAGAGCTCCCAGCCTTGCCAGCGGTGCCGAGCCGAGGAGAGGCGCAGGCAGGGTGTGGGGGCAGCTTATGGCACCACGGGATTTGCCAGCACCGAGACTTCAGAGACCTGCCCTGCCAAGGGCAGCACTGAGCCTGGCATCAGCCTGCGAGGCTGACGGGAAGCCAGGGAGGGGAAGGACAGGGCTCAGCTCGGCGGGTGCCCCATGTCAAACCGGCCCACGGCTCTGAGCAGAGCGGGGACCAGCCCTGCCGGCAGCACTACAAAGGCAGCAGGGCCTCAGAGAGAGCCCGGCCCCGGTGAGCTGCAGCATCAATGAGTCCCGGGCTCCTCACCCACGCCGCCACCTCCGACGGGCTCCCGCTGCCGGGGCAGAACGGCCGCGATGCCGTGGCTGCAGCACACAGACCTCCCGCGACTCCTCCTAAAGCTCTTCCTCGCAGCAAGGCCTCTCTCTGCTCCTGCCCGCGGAGCCACTCAGACATTTTTTCACAGGTTTTAAAGCTCTGTCACATCCCACTGAGCTCCAACTCTCACTAACAGATCTAAATCCACAACCCCGACTGCGGGATTTCCAGCCGGCCGCCGTCCCTGCCGGCGCAATGGGGACGGATTACGGCACCTCAGCCTGGCAACACCGCTAATCCTCTGCCTTATCAGCACGGGGGGCAGCTGGCGAGAAGGACGCTGGAGCTCACGGGAACCCCGGAGCCAGTGCTGCCTGTGTGGGAGGGAGCTCCTGCCTGGCCGGAGGTGCCGATCCTGCGGCAGAGCTCCTCTTCTGCCGCACCAAACGCAGCGGCCAGCAAAGACCCTTTTCCCACCAGTGGAGCCCTGCGTGTCGGGACTTCAGCACCGGGAGATGAGGGCTGGCAGGGCAAGGGGACAGCCCCAGGGAGGCAGCGGGCACAGAGCTGTCTCTGCACTAATGCAATTAGTTAAAGCAGTTAAATGGCAACTCCAAGTCAGTGCTAAATGAGCAGCACTGGCCCCACCAGACCCTTCTCACCCCGGCGCTCCTGTCACGCCTGTCAGGCACCCACGCTCCCTTCGTCCCCTGCCCCGCTGCCCCCGGCTCAGCCCCGCCTTGTCCTGCAGACCCCCTGCCCGGCCACTCCATTGCTGGGAACACGCAGGGCACCGGCACAGCAGAAGGATTTAATTGCGTGTCAAAATTAAATCTCTTTAGATGAAGAACAATTCAACTATGGCTCTGCCTAATGAAATTAACAAAGTCTTTTTTGATTTTCAATTATCTTCTTCGCTGGAACACTTTATCCGCTGCTCCTGCGATGCAGCTGACAAGCCCCGACTAACAATTGAGGTGTTTTGCCGCACTTGAGCAAGGCAGGGTGACCGCGGGGGCCTCTCGCCGGCCCCCCCGAGCCGAGCCGGGAGACAACTGCAGCAAACACGCAGGACAAAGTGACAACGGCAGCCCCTCACTGCGGCACGGCCGGGGCCGGGCCAGCTCCTCTCCTCGCTGGGATGCTGCTGGGACCATCCCACCACAGCACCCACGTGAGCACTGCTGCGACACCTCTACCACCACACCGAAGCCCCGAGACGTGGGGACAGCCAGCAGCGAGGCCAGGCCCACCCCAGCGCGCCCTGACAGCGGCAGCAGGGCTGGGCGAGCCCAGGGAGCCCACTCAGCACCTTGCCCGGGAGGAAACTCCAGCCAAAAGCACCCACCGCCTCTCCAGCTGGCCCATCACTGCCCACCTCCCCAGGGTGCCTGGACCCGCAGTGCCCACATGCTCCCCAGCTCTCCGGAGTGTGCCCGTCCTCGAGGCAGGGCTGCAGCTCACCAAGGGGAGGCCTGCAGGATGGAGCCTGGCCCTGCCAGGGCCCCCCATTCCCTGCTGGCCAAGTGTCACTCAGCTGTCACACTCAAAGGTCACTTAAGGAAGAGAAATTACTTGTGTGAAAACATCAGAGAGGCTGGTGAATCTGTCACAGGGCACAGGGGCCTGCCTGGCCCTGGCAGGGGAGGCAGCGGTGCAGACCACTGGTGCTGAGCTCCAGGACATTGCCTCTGGAGGATGAGGAAGGACAGGAGATGCATGAGCCTGCCTGACCACTGCGATGGGCAGCATGCCTGGCAGACGATGGGCAGGTCCTGACAGTCTGCAGGCAGCAGACAAGCACCGAGGCTGCCCTGAGCTGCCCAGTCCCCTCCAGGGACACCTCCATCCCCTTCCCCTGCTTCCAGGGATATCAAGTACCTGCGGAGGGTGGACCTCCCTGTGCTCCCACTCCTGACAGGCCCCAGGAAACTGCAGGAGATGACAGATGGGACCCAGGAACCCCAGAACGGTCAGCTCTCAGCGGTGCCAGCTCATCCCAGCACCCCCTCAGCCGGGCTGCGCTCCCCACCACGGGCCCTGGAGCTGCTCCGAGCTCCCTGCAGCTGCAGAGACATTAAGCTGTGATGGCAGGACCAAATGCATTAAAAGATGCTAATTTAATTAAAAGAATACAAGAATGGCTAAATGAGCAAGAAGGAGAACACCTCTGTAACCAGGGCACACACACCAGCACGGGGGGATGCAGTGGGGCCCCACAGCGGAAGCACAGACCGAGCTCTGAGCTCCCCTCTGCACCAGGACAGGGCTCCCCGCACCTCCTCATCCTCCTGCGGGTGCTCAGCACGCCCACCCACGGCTCTCCCCTGGATTATCTGCCAGCTCACAGCCAACAGCACCTCCTCCTCCTCAGCGCGGCTCCTGTTCCCAAACACGGCCTGCAGGATCCCATCCCACTGCAGTCTGAGCCTTGCTGGTACCTCGTGCTACATCTGAGCCGGAGCTGAGCGCAGCCGTGCCCCTGGGGAGCCGGGGAGCTCGCCCAGCCCGCAGGCAGGGGGACAGGTGGATCCCCTCCACAGCGCACCCCCGGCTGCACCCCAGAGCTGTCCTGCAGCAGCTCCAGCGCAGCTTTGGCACCTTTTCTGCTTCATTAGGCTGTTTTGGAGGGAAACCTCCATCCACATCGACCTCGGGTGGAGCAGCGTCCCCACCTGCCTGGAGCTGGCGAACATCCAGTGCAGCCTCCTCCTCCCTCCTGCTGGGGGTCCCCGCTGTGCCCTACACGAGTCACACACGGGGTCACACCCCAGTGGCACTCACGGAGGTCACACTTGGGTGTCCCCTGCAGCTCCCCGGGGTCACTCTCAGGGTCACCTCGGGGTCACACTCGGGGTCACTCTTGGGGTCACTCTCAGGGTCACTCTCAGGGGTCACTCGGGGTCACAACTCGGGGTCACTCTCGGGGTCACTCGGGGTCACTCTCGGGGTCCCCCGCAGCCCCCAGCGCGGGCAGACAGCGCCCCCTACCGGCGGCCGGCCCCGCCGCTTCCCTTAGCCCCCCAGGCTGA